>CAJNDS010001236.1:435000-551663 GCA_905221605.1 Symbiodinium natans | reverse complement strand
TTATTACGACGATAATTCACCCTTTAAGTGCCTGAGAGAATTAAGCCAGAATTCTAGAACCAATGCGAGTCCAATGCTGGATTTTTCCCTATGAAAGTTTTGATTATTCGATAGTAATTATCTGTCCGATGCCAAGGGTGTTCCGTATCGCGTTGCGAGTGATCTAGCACGTCGCTTGGTAACTTTTTGCGGAGGCATTGGCAAGAGGGCCTATCGGACTATCATATGCGGCAGGAGTGTTGCTTTCTTATTCCTTTCCTGTCAGAGGCTTCTTTGCACCTGCGCGATTGTGGTCATTTGTTTCTCTGCCCTCGTTCCGGCTTGCACTTCGTTTATGAAAGCCGGCGAAGTGTGAGACGGCACGCCGTGAATCGAACCATGGACTTGAACCCAGATCCAGACACCTTCCAAACACCTCGCTATCTCGCGTCTGCAGTTGCAAGGTCCGATCCACGGGGCCATACTGTACCGAGACGCCGTGGGCAAGCGCGACCCATGCTTCGAGTTGGCCTTTGCAACCGAGATGTACTCTTGTCAAATCTCTGCCGCGCCGGATGCCGACGTGCTCAGGGAGCTGTCAGTGCCTGCAGAATCTGGAAAGGCTTCAAAATCCCTTGAGCGACAAGATCCCCGCATCACATGCTGAGACAGCTACCGACCGTCCCGAGAGGATTGCGCCATGCTGTAGCAGAACCTTCAGGGTTTGAGCGGCCGCCTCCTCTCAAGGCAGGAAGATGCTAAAAAGCTGACTACTCTAGGAGTCGAGCACTCTGTGCCCAGTCCACTCAATTTATGCACACGGACCTGTCACACGGACATGCGCGCCGGATGAAAAAAAGCATCGTGAGGCCTAATTACAATGCAGCTGTTTCCCTGGTTCCAAGTCCTGCTTCTCCACAAGCAGCTTTGTGGCCTAAGCAGTCAGAAGTCATAAGTCATAAGTCATAAGTCATAAGCATTTAGTAGTCATTAGCAGATTAGCACCACCTTAGTTTCACCCTCCTTGATTTGGCCTCAACTGCTCTTTGGGAAAAGCTGAGATCTTTACCTCGCCAGGTGTGCCTGCGTAGTGAAGCGCATCCCGCAACATCCTTGGCAGGCCATGCCCCTCCGGATCACTGGCCTCTCGCCCACAACATTTGCGCACGAAGAGCCTTCTACTCAAAAGACTTTCCTGCCAGAGTGCCCTGTGTGCTGCCAAGCTTCGCTGCGTGCTCGGCTGCGAACTTGTCGAGCAGCGTATGACCCTGAACAAGGCCCCAGGCAGCCATTAGGCGGCAAAGAAGCTCAACTGACAACCGAGCCGACCCCTGCGGCCTTTGCATCTATGGACTTGTTGACAGGGACTCCACCATTGAGGCATCTCTCAACCTCGCGATGCACTGGGACATACGGGACACATGAGGACTGCAATGCATGACGTGGTCGGCTCGCCTCGTCAACATCCATCGACTCTACAGCTTCCAGCAGCCTCGCAGCGACAGCATCACCACAAAAGCAGCGCAGTATCAAAACCGACACTTAAGCACTCGGCAAGCAAGCACAAAATTGCATGCAGTCTCCTTTGCCTCTCTTGCGTCAGCTCTCCTTCATCGTCAGCCCAGGATCCGAGTCCGCAGTTGCCCATCTGTCACCTGAACATTGCAACACATTACGACGCACACGCCTGAGCCCTCGTTTGCAATTTCAGAGCCTTGCTGAGAGCATGTAACGCACGGCGGCCAGAGTGCTTGAGCCCAATAAGACGCCAGAAACTCTACCAAAGATGGCCACCCAACATCAGGCCTTGAATTCCTTTCTTGGGTGGGGGGAAGAACGGGGCCACAAAAAATGCAAGAGTCGCGAAGAAGGTGTTTGTTCTTTGGTTTTTTCGGCTTGAAGACATGGGCCCTCGCATCTGTCGCACATCTCTGTCTGCCACGGCACTGCGAAGTCCTGTGAACCAACGGGCTCTCTCTGATCATATTAGGCATGGTCTAGCAGTTAGCAGCTAGCATCAGCTAGCTCTGGGCTTCGTATTGAGGTGCCCACGCTCTCAAGTGAAAGCTTGCTGGCATCTCGGCATCATCTTGACGCAACAAATATAAAAGCCTATGTCGTGTCAAACCCCGAAGCACATCCGGGCCCTCCTTAAACGCAACATGACAGAATGGATCCATAAGCTATGTGATTCCGTCTCGCCAAGTGCTCAAATTCCCTGCAACCACTGCCCAAACAAGCTTCAGACTCGAACCCCGTGCGTTGTTTATCAGGGTTTTTCGCCGAATTCTCTGAGCCACAGGACGTGGCATCACATCACTATCGCAGGGCCTCACTGTGGAATCTTTGCTTCAATGGTAGACAGATGCAAATGTATGGACTGTATTGGCCCATGTAGTGATTGGGCGAGGTGTGATGGTGATGGCAAGGGGAAGTTCTCGAACCAACAGCACATACAGCACACAGATACTGAACATTTGCAATGCCCCGATGAAGTGCGCTCAAGGAAGTCGGAAGAAAGAAGGCCGATTCAGAAAAGAGGCTATGTTCAAAAGCATCTTCGTTACAGCATGCTGGCATGCTCCGTTCCTCACTGCGCAGAACTTGAGGAATCCGGCGAAAGGCTGCTGGCTAGTCGTCTTGCTGTGTCGGACTGCGGCTCAGAACATCCGTAGGATCTTGCTGTCAATTTAGGCATGAGGCAGTGGCACGGGCATCGTTCCTTCGAAGCTTGCGGGATCTTTGTCTCACGCAGCGTTGTTTTCCATCCTTCCTTGCGCCTCCAGCCACATCTGAAAGCCCTTTTTCTTCACCAGGACGCAGCGCAAAAGATTCATCTCTGCCGCCGATGTCATATCCTCCAGATCGTCCAGCTCAACCGCCTCCTCCCAGCGCACGAGCGCCGCCAGATCCCTGATCATCATGTGCATCGATAGAGGGGCATGCTGGAACCACACATCGCTGAATTTCAAGAGGCAGCGGAAACCTGTAGTGCTGGCACGCGACGGTGCTTGCATGTAGCGTTCTGCTGACATTTTGCGACACACATTGACATGTCGTGCCGACAGAGGTTGAGCTACGCAGTCGATTCACATGAAACACATTCAAAGCTTCATCCAAGAAACTGTCTTGCCGCGCAAGCATGTTCTCATCTAGGTGGACGTTGAGCAAAGGCTCATCCTCTGGCAAAGTTAGCGTTGACTCCTGCCGCATGTTCGCCGTAAACGCCAAGAGAGTATCCGTCCTCCACAAGGCTTTGCATCACTGCAGCGCTTGAAACCCTTCTGCCCATCTATGTGCAGAGATGCGCCTGGCCAGGTCCGCCAAGCTTTGCAGATGTGCAACCAAGTCCTCGTCATTACCAGTGCCGTACAGCGCAGTGCAGCACTTGCGTGTGGAGGAAGAGAGCAGGCTCCTTTGTATCTACGAAGCCTCGCGAGACACCGCGAGTCTTGCAGGTCTCGAAAGCCTCGCCAGGATTGGGAATTTCCACACGCCGATGCCAGCAGCACTGCAGAGACACTGAGCGGTAAACCGGCAGAAACTTTAGGATCTGCAGCCGCTCGTGCCTCGTGAGCTGTACATGCCCATGTGAGGGAATATGCCCAAAAACTACGAAACGACAATGTCTGAAGCCACAGCACATGTCTTGACTCGTCAACTTACCTATCTGACACCGTTTGCAGGCCCAGCGCTGCTCTCACGGCAAGATTCCTGCGCGCCCCGATGACAAGACTGGACCCTACGCGGCTACGCCTCCCGGAGGAGCTCGATACTTGATGCGCGGGCACGCCCAGAATTTCAGCAGAGCTGCGAAGAGAGCCGCTCCCACCCAATGGCCGAGGATCCCGAGACCTGGCATCCAAATCATTCAAAGATTTTGATGCTCGTACGCCATATGCGTGTTCGCCTCGGCCCCCACCACACCAACCCATCACCCATCTGTGGGAGGGCTGCAATGCCAGGCTGTGGGGGCGGGGGCCCAGGCTGAAGGCTCATTGCCTTCACCCAGCAGCATCATATAGTAGAGTAGGCGCCGGGCATTTGAAGCTCCACTTTGGCAGCCCATCGGAATCTCAGCCTGCACACCATTTGAGGTTCGCAGTCCGCGTGGCAGCTGTGGAGGGTTGAAGGCGAGCCTCCCGCGCAGTCGAAGGTTCCGTGAGATCCTGCCACTGGGTTTGCTTTAAAGACCCACCCGGCTACTACTGCACCAGAACCTATGCATGTTGAGAGCTGACAACTGATCGACCCAGAGTTGAATATCTTGGCGCTGCTGCTTGTTCATTCGTGCTGGTCAAGAAGCTGCAAGCACTGCCGGCACATGAGTCAAACATGTCTACATTCCCAGAGCATGAGGGGGCTCCAAACGCTTGCAGATCTCAGAAACACAAATTTGGGTCGTAGGTCCTGTGTGCAAGAATCGCCTTCTTCGCCAGGATCCCTGGGCAGAAGGACAACAACTCGCTACCAAACGAGCATGTGCTGCAGGCAAAGGCATCGGCCGAAAACCGAAGATGCTCCACAAGCCATCCTCCGACACATCATTCACATACAGCGGGTGCAACTGCTTGCAGTGGCTTACAAGCTTGTTGCCACAGGTGTGCTGTCTATGCCCCAGTCCCACAGATTCTCGCTCGTGCTCCGACAACTGCCGGGTAGCTCCACAGCCTTGCGCGGCATCACGAAATCTCACCCCACGTTGATCATGCGGCCTAGCCAATAGAGCCTTGTCCTCGAATGGTTTGTCCTTTGGCTCATCCTGGCACTACATGAGAAGATGAGAGCAGGATGGCCCATCCACGACTGTGAGCAATGCTGACTCCGCTACATTCACAAGATGCCAGCTTCAATAACTTTACGAATACCCAAAAACATGTGAAAAGGCATTTTGCCGTCGTGACCCTCTGACAGGCCTCTGATGGAGAGGCCTCTGATAACGAGGCAACCAGCGAGGACTCTTGTGGCACCTGCACCCGGCACACAAGACAAAAATACAGAGACGTTCAGAGCTCGCTTCTAATCATTCGACATCTGTCAGCCCCCGCCTTCGAATGCAGGTCTTGCATCAGCTGCGCAACGTCACGTAGAAGGTCGATGCGAAAACTCCTCCACTCCTGGCAGCTGCAACTGGTGCGCTGGTCTCTGGCCAAGGGGATTCATGCGGTCATGTGGTTGGCGTCTTGCGCTGTATGGCTCCTCCAACAGCTCCAGCTTCAAAGCCTGCGCATAAAGGCACAGGCTGACGTTACATGCTGCACATGCTCATCCACCATCTCGGCTGCCCTCCATCTGAGTCCCGCGCCCCAAGCTCTGACAACTCCGTCTTGGAGTTGTCTGCGGGGGAGGGGGCCTGCGAGTCGTGACACACAATCCTCCGTATTCATCCCTGTGTTCGATATCTGGCTCGACTAGTGCCAATAAAACATACACTCTGGTCAATGCCAATGATGCAATTTTATGCGAGAGCTGCCATCGGCGGACCCAACCTACCGGTGACTGCGCTCGTCGCCTTGTCGGTGAGGATGTTCCACATGAACGAAGAATTGCAAATGGTTGAAACAATCTGCGCTCTCAGGGCTGCAGCTCGATTTTCGAGCGCGAACGCTAGCTAGAGCTCTCCTTGAGATACGAAAGGATGGAATGAGCATCTCACACGAAACGTGTTCTCTTGGCGTGGCTGCACAGGCTGCATGGATTCGTTGGACTGCCAGACGATGATCTGCCGCAGTCCACCGGACCGGATCGCACCACGCGAAACATGTCTGCACCTATTGCTTTGCTGTGCACGTCCACGTTCCGACCCTGCAGAGAGTTTAAAATTAGGCCTCGCAAGGTTAGCTTTGAAAGGAGATCCTAAGTAGTCAAAGCATGTGAGCTCGAACAGTTGTATCGACAACCAGTCTTATTGGGACTTGCGGGGCAACAACAAAAAGCTTGAAGCTAGGCTATCACATTGGGGAGGTTGGGTTACATTCGAACTACTTGTTCTTGAAACTCGTGGATTGCACACATTGCAGCAAAGCTTTGGTCATTTTCTGCGAAGCCATACCAAACAGAGAACTGAGGTCATCGAATTTTCGGCTTCCATGTCCCCCTCGCTCAATCCACATGCTCTCTTGCTCGGCTTCGGTTGAGACTTTTCAAGACCGAGCCGCAGTCGTCCTAACCATGCCAAGTCAGCTTGGAAAGAAGCAAGCGGACGAGTGAAAGCACGTGAGCACGTGAACTTCAGCTGCAACTGTCCCAGCAAAACTTCGGATCTAGGTTTCCGCTACGCCGACTGCGAAATTGCTGTAGTTTCTGCGCACCGGTGCTTGCATGCCTGCCTTTGTGCATGCTGGCTTGTGAAAGATTCTTGAAACTGCGTAGGGCGCCTTCCTTTGTGCACCCAACACGTCTAACGTGCCGACAGTTGCCTGGCGTGTTGTATGAAACAAAGAACTGCACATGTCAAAAAGATACAACCATTTACCGTTTACAAAGTTCGACTGAAGAGTCTGATTTTTCCGGGACGACGCCTGGCGCTGGGGGAAGATTGTCTCGCGCACAAGAAGCGAGGGACTCGGGACTCGAGCCCGCGTGGAACGGAATCAAATGAAAGAAACCTATCGGAAACTGCGTAGGGCGCCTGCCTTTGGGCACCCAGGCAACCTTCTTGTCTAACCTGCCGAAAGTTGCCTAGCATGTTGTACGAAAAACCGTCGAATGCAATACCACCAAATAAGCAATACATATAAATATAAGTCCGACAAAGAAAAGCTCACCAGCCGATGGGTATCCTTCAGCATGGCAGCAGGTATTCGACAAAGCACTCCAGCTGGTGAGGTGCCTCGTGAGGTGCCACCATCAGGCCGAATTCAGGTAACTAACGAATTAAGGGCTGGACTGCGCTTGCACAACACAAGCGTGGGTTTTCAGTACAATTTGAACTCGCAACTTTGCACAGACAAAGTACTACTGCAATCAACAAACATGTGGCTGAAGCAAGTTGTCTAGGAGCAGTCCAGCTTATAAGCACCTTGGCGTACCAAGGTCTGGCTCCGCGCAGCACGCTGCTACTCAGCACTAATCCATGCCAGCAAGCTTGCAACTCTGCTCACTTTGGCCTTAAGATCCTGAATTTTGGGCTGCTCGCTCACGGTGAGTTGTGTCACACGTTCGCCCTGGCCAACCCCCTGGCGGTGGGGAAGAATGTTTCGGGCACTCGTGAACAGGGTACCTGAATGTTACGAACTATGCGTGATGCATCGAGGGACTGGGACTCGGACCGGTGTGGAACAGAATCAAACGGAACACGCCCAAATCTAACATGATTTGGCAAGCTGTGACATGAGATGGCTAATGTCCTCAGAGGCATCGCGTTGCAAGCACGTTCGTACATGCAACAGACCAGTCGGACGAGCCATGCAACAAGGCAATACGTTGCTTGAGATGTGGCAAATAGAGAAAGACAGGACGAAAAACAAAGAAACACACACTTTTCGGATATGTCTTAATCAGAAGAAGGCAGAAACATTCATCACCCAGTGTGCTGTGTATGCGGTGTTCATATATATATATAGATAGATAGATAGATAGATAGATATATAGACATATAGATATATAATATAGATATATAGATATATATATATATAGATATATATAGATATATATAGATATATATAGATATATATAGATATATATTGATATATATATATATATATTGATATATATATATATACAGATATATATAGATATATACATAGATATATAGAATTATAGATATATAGATATATAGATCTATAGATCTATAGATCTATAGATCTATAGATCTATAGATCTATAGATCTATAGATATATAGATATATAGATATACCGTGCATACACTTGAAAGCAAGAGATGGGTGTAACCGCACGAGTCTGTGCACTCAGGTCTCTAGATGCTCGTCGGACACATTTGTGATCCATCATAGCTTTCGCCGAGCCGCGCATCATGTGATGGGAGTAACAAATCTGGCGGTCGCGTAAAATGAATGCAAGGCCAGCAGGATGCAGTGCGAACAACACACAGACACAAAACCCCCAAGTGCGCAAAATGACGCGATGTTGTAACGCATTGTGAGACGCCCAGGATCGCACAAAAACAACGAATGGGATGGACTTCGTATGCTTCTTGCACAAACGCTCGACACTTTCGAACAGCTGACGTTGCAAACATCGCACAACAAGCGCTCAGGCAGCGGGCCTTCGCTAAGTTGGGTCCCAAGCATTCTTGGACGACGCCATGCCCGCCAAGCAACACATCACCTGGCGCCGGCGACGCCCATGAAGAGCCCTGGGACTCCAACAGCATCCAATCAGATGGACACCCTTCGGGAGCTGGACAATGCAAACGACCTGCTTCATTCAGTACTCGGGCTGCGAGCGCACGTTGGCTTCCATCTGCCATGGATGTGGCGGTCTGTAGCATTGCTTGCGTTGCCTCCTTGACGGAAATGCGTTGGCTGTATTGCTTCACGTGCTTTTGTAGCTCAGACTCTTGAGCATCGGCTCTGGCCTCCAACACATAGACTTGCTCGAGAACCGGCCACAGCACGCCATCTACGGCCTGGACGCTGGCCTCGTGTGCCCAATTCGCCAACACATTCGGCTCACAGTTGGACGGGGGAATGCCAGACGTGTTGACGGCCGCATGGTTTGCTAGAGAAGAGAACAAGCCTTCGCTGGTGGAGAGCATCAAAAGCTCCTGTGCCGCCCGGGAGGCTGCCCAGGCATCGAAAAGGGCTGTCAGGGCCGACTCTTCTGCCAGTTGGACGCGGGACCAGCTGAAATGCAAGCCTTCGGAGTTCTCGCTCTTGCAAGAGACGTAGTCCTCCGCCAAATGAGTGGACTCAACTGCCAACGCGTTGGCCCTGGCGCGCATGTCAAAGAACAGCGTGTGCTTTGCATGAGCCTCGATGAAAGCAGCGAGCAATTGGTTGAGTCGGATGACCACCGAGTCAGACGTGAGGAGCTCTCCAAAATCACGTGGCGCCAGGAAGTGTCTTGAAGCCTGGAGGTCTGCCTGCTGCTTCTCAATGACCGTGCGTAGATGTCGAGTCTTCTCCAAAGTCAAAGACGTCAACAGCTCTGGGCCCTTCTCCTTCTTCAAGTTTTTCAAATGCCAGGAACGATAGCTACTGAACTCTTGCACCAAGGCTCGCAAATTTGCGGCCGCTTGCTTCGTCTCAGTTCCGTTCATGCCCAGCATGCGGTTCAGGAGCATGGCGCAGCGTTCCTGCAGCTGCCGTGCAGCTGACTGGTGCCACCTCAGGGTTCCCAAGGGTGCTTCAGGCACCTCAACTGCCTGCAAAAGGTCCATCTCCCCAGAGCTCAAGAGTCCAGACAGGTGCCGTAGCTCTCGCACTGCTTCTTCTCCATCGTCCAGGTCTTTAGACGCGGCTTCGCGCCTTTGTGCCGAGTCCGCGGACTCCAAGATGCTCTTTGAGAGGCCCTTGCCCAGTTGATCACGCAGTTGGCCCAAGCCCCACAATAGAGTTTGTGTGTGATACTCTAGGAGCCGATCGAAGTCTGTCAGCAGCATGTTGTGCGATCTCTGCAGGTTCTGCAAGACGGCCTGGGTCCCCAGCTTCACAGACTGCTCAGTGCAATAAAGGTCGCACATCACTTTGGAAAGCCCATACTGGACGGGATCGCAACTCGCGACCTTCAATGTCGCGAACTCTTTCAGGTTGGCAGCTCGCGCGAAGCCGTAAGGATCTGCTGGCTCTAAATTGATGATGGCCGGGTGGCCATCTACGCCCACGGTCTGGACCGGCTCTGACTTCTTGAACTGATTTCGTCGAGTAAAGCCCAAAGCTCCTGGGTAGGCTGCTGCGTTGGCTACATCCATGGAGTTTTTTGCCGCGTTGGCGAAGCGATTTCTCGCTCCGTTTTCCTTGAAAAACTTTGCCCTTCCTGCGTACTTTTTCTTGAACTTTAGCAGCTGTCCGGTCTTTTTGAAAACGAGCGCTGCCTGCTCCTCGGCCATCTCTGCGCTTTTGCCCGCCGCTTCGGAGTAGGCTCCCCAAGGAATGGCCGAAATCGCTGCGGCAGCGGCAGACAGAGCCCCTTGGACGATCCTGGAATTCTGCTCGGTCCTTGTGTTGGTTGCATCAATCTCATCTTTGGCACTCTGGTCCTGCGGTTTAGGGTTTTGGGTTCAGGTTTCAGGGTTTAGGGCTTTAGGGTTTAGGGTTAAGGGTTTAGGGTTTAGGGCTTCAACCGCGGTCCATCAAGTCTAGCCCTTTGTTGATGATGGCTTGGTCGGCGCAGTTCCAGAAAGAGTCTTCTGTGATCGAGAACTGGAAGACGTGGAAGCAGGGGTGAGCCTCCGGTGGGCAACTTTCAGCACCCTCGCAGCTGCCTGTCGGGAAGCGGGCGTAATCCTTGCAAAATGGATCGTAGTCGGGCTGCTCGGCCTGGCATGAAGAAACACTTGAAGGATTGAGAGTTCAGGGTTTAGGGTGAACGCTTCTTCACAACGAGCCATGGCAGGGGAATCCCACAAGCAAGAGACTGTGTATGAGTGGACAAAGCATCCCCAGTCCGAATCAAACTCCTACTGAATGCAACGGCCTACTTGTCCGTGCTGTCGCTGTACGTATCTGCAGCTCTATATATGGGAGGCATCCCTAACCTGGACCAAAATGCACTTGCAGCAAGCATGCCTGCAATGGCACGCTTGCATATCCGTACTATGACCATCTACAGGATCTTTGCCTGGCCTGGAAAGCATGGATCTCCGGCTTGATCGGCCTAGCCGCTGGGAAAGGATCCGGCTCTTCTGCCGCCTGGACGAAGGACGCGGTCAGGTCTTCCAAAGGCGAAACCGTGAACATTCGCCCCAGCAGGGTCTCCAGCTTGAGGACGGACTTGACCTGTGCTGTTGGTTGCGACTCTGCGAGGGTCAGTGTCCTCCCAACAGTCCCAACATGGCTGGCGCAAAACCCGACAACGGCGTAAGAACCGGAAGGCAGCCCATCCTTCCGCTCAAGAAGGTTCGATCCACAGCGGTGCAAGGCCAGAAGCGCCCCCGCATGCTTCAAAGAGTCCAGATTCCGTATCATGGCCACCACAACGGTGCCATCAGGCTGAGAATTAAGGAACTGCTCCAATAGCGGAGCATGATCGAAACTCTCCAGCGCTTCATACTGCAAGGTCAAGGCGTTAAATGTGCAAATAATGAAGCCCCTGCCTCCAACGTCCACCTCAACTCTGCTGGAGCTGTTACGCAGCAAGCAGCAGGAACTGCGTTCACATACATATACAACTCTGACAACTCGAACACACTCGCTGCCAGGAAGCTCTCTTCTCAAAATCATTCACCCAAAGCCGCCACACAGCGTCGCCGCCGGCTCCAAGCTCAAGCTTCACCTCAAGGCTTTCCTACTGTGAAGGGACCGATCCACCCCAATGGCCGGCCCTGTATATGAGTGTTCAGGTTAAGCAGGTTTAGCTTGGAACAACGCCCTCACCCCCACCTGCTTTGTCACATCAGGCAGAGACTGGGCAGTTCCAATGGAATCTGGGCCCTGATCGGCCTGATCTGGACGGGTTGCCATACTTGGGAGACCACCGAGTATAGAACCCTGCACAGACAAAGTCCACGATGCTAGCATCGGCTCCCAATGCACTTCATGCTTGTATTGCCTCTGTTTCGCGAAGTCCGCAGGAAGACCTGCACAGAAGACGCGGCCCGAGTTCTTCACAGTGTCGTTCAGCTTGACACCGACCATCGCGGCTGGAAAACAATCAAAGTCATTGTAAACGAGCGTTGGCATGAAGTCCTCCGCGTCTGGCTTGCCATTCGTAATTCTTTGGAAAGAACTCGCGACATCCGGAACCTGGCAGCACTTCCAACGCAGGCTGCCAGTACCGTCAGACACATGCTCGAAGGCCATGCCGACCAACACATGGGAATCAGTGCACACCCCTGCCAACTTGTTGTAAGGCACAGTGTCTTGCTCGTTCCAAGAACATTCTTGGAAGTCGGCTGGAATGCATGTGAAAGCCACAAAGTATCGATCAGCGACTTGCTGGAGTTTCCACCGGGAGAGAGCCTCGCGTGCACCACAAGTGATCTCATGCTTGTCGAGGATCATGTTGTTCTTGTCTGCGAGGTCGGTGCTGTAATATGCCGGCCTCTCTGTGCTTGAAACCAACAAACGCTGCGACTCATACACTGGCCGCTCCGTTTTGTCAAGTCTCACAGGGCAGTACTCACCTTCCCACACTGCAATGTCAGACAGGTTGCCCCTACCCAGCTTCTGGCCGTAAAGAGTTGGCACCTTGCAACATGTGTACCTCATTGCTTGGTCTTTTTCATATTGCAGCCCCGTGACGATCTCGTCGTGCTCGCAACGGGCATCCCGGCGCTCGCAGAGTCGGGAGATCCCGGGCAACTCCACGCAGATGATCCTGAAGCCTTGCACGGCCTCCTCCTCCTTGGAATTCTTCACCGGAGTTTCAAGGAGGTTATACCACCCCTTGAGAGCGAATCCCATGTCACAAACTGCCGAAGCTGGCAGCAGAACAGTGGACACTCGCTTGACGCTGCCGGAGTGTGCATAGGAACAATATGGGGACTCTGCCGTCTTGTCCACCTTGACGAAGAAGCCCATCGGACAATTCAATCCAAAAAACGCCGCACCATTCTCAATGGGCGCGAGCCATCCCTTCGCAAACGCCTTCACCGGAGTTTCTTCGTCGATGTCGAAGGGAGGTTGGCGGTGATCAGCCGCTCCTGCATGATAGGTGCTGCCCATTTGGAGCTGAGCGAACTGTCCAGACGTCATCCCAAAAGCCAGGCGCTCAGTTTCTGGGGGTCGGCCGTGGCTAAGCAAACCACAGGACACTCGGGCCTCTGCCGGTTCGTTCTCTTCGTCGTAGGTTTCGATCTGCAAAGATTCGTAGTCCTCCAGTGACATTCTGAAGCTACTCGAGCACGCCGCCTTCCGCTTGCTGAACTCCTCCTTCAGTGCGTCTATTTGAGCCTCGAAGTCCTCAATAATCTCGGGATCGATCGCGTTGAAGGCAGCGTGGCAATACCTTCCATCGAAGTCTGGGTTGTGATCTTCATCATAGCCAAGGTCTTCGCCTCTGACGGGGAGGTCGTCGTCATATTGGCACATGTACAAATCATCGTCGTTGTCCACGCAACCCACAATCTGCCCGCAAGATCGGAAAAGAGAATCTACGATAACCCAACAGGATCCATATAAATCGGCGAAGGCACTCACACAGTCGTTACTGTTGAACGGCGTTGACAGTTTCATGCCAATCTTGAAATTGAGCTTGCCCCACGAAATATCTTTGTCGTTCAGGACCCTGACGACTTTGTAGTCTTCGTCATCACCTTCAACCCAGGGCCCAATGATCTTCGCCGGGCTGCCTTTTTTCGCGTACTCCGCCATGGCTGCCTCCAGCTTCGCAATTTCGGCCAAGATGTCCTTCCCAGCTTCAGTGCCTAAAGCACCGCCTTGTACGCACGCGAAGAAACTCATCTTCCCATTCCCAATCATGGAAGCCCGCGTCCAGCGTTCAGGAAGGGTCTGGTTCTCGGCAGTGTAGAGGCTGAAGGGGATCTGGTTGTTCTTGTACTTACCATACATCCCCAAGCTGACAGAAAGCGAGACCTCGCAGCTCCCGAAATCTTCCGAGGCTGCTTCCCTGCTCACCTGCCTCTCTGCCGCCTCCGATTTCCACCGCCTCCATGGCTCCCGCACGCTGGAGCGTTTGCTCACAGACTTCGTCACGTTTTTTTTGAGCTTCTTCTCGGAGATGCCGAAGAAGATACCACCTTTGCCCTTGAACAAAAACTGCATAGGTGGCTCTGGCTGGAGAAGCTCCATGCTGAACTCGCAGGCGGCTCCATCGAAGAACCAGATGCTTTCGCACAGCTCACAAGGGACAATCTTTGTCTTGAAGCCCTGCTCCTCTTGATCGTCTTGGCACAGGCAGTCGTCAGTGTCTTCCACTCTCAGGCGAAAATCCTGCTCCAAGCTCCAGTAGGTGTAGTCGTGGGTGCACCAGCCGAACCCGACGTCAGAAAAATCTTTCCTTCGCAAGCACAAGCTGTTTAACCCTTTTGTCCTGAGCAGGCCGTTCCAAAAGTAGATCTTGGGCGCCTGCTCGCACGGGCAAATGTGCGTGTCTGCATTCGTGCAGAGGCAGCCTGCTTGGCTCTGCAGCGGTGATGCCGTGGCTTCTGTTGCAACAGTGCAGCCCACGCCCCCGACATGATGTTGGAGGGGCCTGCGACTCAAGTAATACATCTCTTGCAAACTCAAGCTTCTCAAGCGCGCCAATTGAGGCTGTGCGACTTGAACGCACTCCATGCAAGAGAACCCAGCCAGGCCTGTTCGGCTGTTTGCGTTGATCCAAGTTCCGCTCACGCAAGTGATGATGGACTTGTCAAGGGACTGGCCTGAGTGGTGATTCATCATGCGCGTGTGAGGCCTGCATGAGACTGAAAGTTGCGTTGAACTTGGGAAAGAGTCCGGGAGCGGAAGCTTCCTTCTGCCATCGGCCAGCGGATCATCTGTAGACAGGTACTGGCATCTGGAGCATCCGTTTGATTGCCCCAAAGTCATTTCCATGATGTCGCACTGGCTGATGAAATCTGCAAACGCACATCTGATCTTAGGACCGTCACCAGAGTCACCAGCAGGTTCTTCCAGAAGCTGCCGTCGCAGTTGCGAAGACCAACAAGCCGCTTCATCGGCAATCCGGCAGAACGTTGTGGTTGGTTCAAGAAACCCGAAGATCTTGGTTTTGATTGACATTCCCGTCCGGCTCATCGAGTCGCACTTCAGGAACAGCATGCACATGCGGAGGGAAGCTGCGTAGACCGCATATTTGCAAGACTGTGTGCCCGAGCACAAGGAAATGCATTCGTCCTCGGTCGCATCGTTGGATTGACCGCCCGGAATGAGCGCCGATATCTCACAGAAAAGGTCGCCCGTTGCAAGCAGCTGATACTCTGGCACAAAATTGTTGAACTCAGCATTCTCCTGCAAAGCCGCCTTAGCTTCACTAGTGACTGGTGCGTGATGCTGATGTTCCTGCCCGAAGCATTCACAGCTTCCTAGACTGTACAGCGTGGGATCTTCCAAAGTACCAAACGCGAAGGGCGACTCTGACTCTGACGACTCGGACGACTCTGACTCGCCCTCGGTGGCGTTCGCCGCGGGGGAGCCGCAACTCGGAGCTGCTACGGATGCATTGAGAGTGGCCTCTACATCCGTGTCCCCAACCCAAATAGCCGACGTGGCCTCTCCCTGAGAAAAAGCGTTTGCGGGCAGATCTGCCTCCACACAGGCAGTCACGTTGCCAAAGAGTTCAAGATCGCCCGACTTGCTCTTCGAGTCTAGGTCGCTTGCTTGCATGAGTGACCAGGCACCTGGACGAGAGGAACATGAGCGCTTTACCAAATACAGCGTGTCTGGCAGGGTGGCACCTTGCCTGCGGTAAATGGTGCTCTCAAGGCCTCCGCAGTCCCAAAACGTTATCGCCCTTTCCTTTCCAGGGCCTTCTTCAAGTCCACCAAAGTCCTTGGCCTCCAAATCCGATCGGGCATACCCAGACTGCATCCCATGATGTATCTTGTTGATGCCTTCCAACAAGGATATGCTGTAGGTTGGATAGCCTTTGGATTTCTGGACGGTGGCCACAAGCACATCCGAGGAAAGCGGAACGAAATCAGGGTCTCCACATTGTCCATCCTCCCACTTGCACAGGCGCTGAGCTTTGCAATCGTCCTCCGACGCCAAATCAGCACATGCCTTGAAGTCTCCCGAGGCGGACGGGTGACTGGCGCATGCCAAGGCCCGGCAAGGGATGCATGGAAGACTATCCACTTTGCTGCAGCAGCTGTCCTGGCTGTCACTTCGCTTTGCTTTCGGGTAGCTCTCGGGGCACACGGCCCTCATGACGCAGGAATTGCTTCTTTTCTCACACGGCGTGGGACAAGTGTCGACATTGACATAAGTTGAGCAGGCTCTCCATGACTCTGCGGACCCTTCCACCTCCGGCTGTGTCACCCAGCCTTTCAGCACTTGACACTGGCTGCCATTAAACGAAAAGTAGCGGGCACCGACTTTGTCCGCCACAGCCTGGCAGTGGGCGGCCTCTGTGCCTTGAAAGCAAATGCTCTCCTCGCAACTAAACAAGCGGGCAGAGTCCTCTTTAGGCCACGGCAACGTGGTGGAGGTGGTGGTTGCTCCAAAATAATGCCAAGACTCTTCAACGTGACTCACGCAGAGGAAATGATTCATAAAACCCACGTCTGTTGTGTTGAACCTTTGCGGAACAGATTCATGAGAGAACATGATGAAGATCTCATCGCCTCCTGGGCACTGCAAATGTCGAGCGACATCGCGGATGAATGAACGGGTGCAAAGCCCCGCTTCCTTGTGCTTGCTTGCCGGGCAATATTCCCCGTCAAGCGCCACTTTGTCGCTCCGGACCAGCATGCAAGAAGCACCCTCTTCGCAGGAGGATCGAACGAGCAGCTTTTCCTCGACAGGATCAAAACAAGAACTGTGACAGTCAGAAGCTTTTCAAAGTTTTCAGCTGCCTTCCCTTTCACAAAGCCCTGCTCTTCACATAATTCCATCGGCGACGGGCGTACTGAGATCATCGTTCTGCTTCAAAGTGACTAGAAGACTTACCAGCTCCTACTTCTGAGGGCGGCAGAAAGACTGAACGAAATGGCAACAGAGTCCGAGCTTCGCAACCGAAGCGACATGTCATACGAGTCATAACAGGCTTGACATGGCTTGATGGACAACACGTTTCTCGGAAAGCGACTTTTGCGAAGGAAGTTCGCGAAATGGTTGCCAGAAAGCAACTTCTTGAGACTCATTGTTTTGGGAACATGGATTGTCCTTCTCGCATCCGCAAGGAAGTTCGCAACTACAAAACTATCTTCTCTCGAAAGCCACCTTGTGCAAAACGAAGTGGCTTTCTCGCCCATTCTGCACGTTTCTGCGCGAAGCAAAGATGCGTGAAGTTGCTGTTTTGCCAGTTACGCGCGCGCGCGCGCGCGCATTTGTCGCGAGCGGCACTTTCGCTTCAACGCGCAGTTCCTCGCACTTCTTGCGAAGTGTGGCTTTTTTCACCCCTTTCCCGACAATTCGGAAGACACATTGAGAGCGTTGGCAAAAAAGTGACGTCTCTCACGGCGTCGTGTTCACAATGCACGCGAATTGCATGAACACCATCGCTATTCACGTATGGGCAGTGTTGAATACTCTTGTTCCCAGAACCGGACGGAGTACGGATGTACTCGGGTGACGCCTCAAAATAAAAGCCACTTGCAGCCCAAACTCCGAGTTTCAACTTCCATAATACAAAAGTATCAACTGTCACTAGCGCGCGCCACGTCAGCCTCTTTACAAGCACAAAACCAATAGCATCCAGGGTTCGGGCGTTGGTTGTCGACCTGAACTGTGCTTCGTGCGTTGTTGCGGCATCGTGCCATGCAGGCGAAAGGTGCTATACATCACGCGCAGCATCGCGAAGGCGCTTCCTTTCGACAGGGCTCAGCATGCCTTGCAGCGGCACATTCTAGAATTACTAGGTATCACGGACCGCATCCGAACTAGCGCCTTTCTAGCACAGCAGCAGCACGAGACTAACGCACGTTGTTTTTGCCAGCTGGGAAACTGTTGTTAGCAGTTCTTACGCAGTTACTGGGGTCATGAAGGAAAATAGCGCATTGAACCCCAGGCTTGATGGCCAAGCATGACAGGCTTGATGCATCAGGTCAGGGTTGAAAGACCGGCGCTACGCTGCCCCAACACTAGTGCCACAGTACTTTGCGGAATACACAACTGCAATTAATTACTCGACGTGTTGCCTTTGGGTCAAGACATCAAGCACGACCACGCAAGTTGAACAATTACAAACCTTTGGAGCGCATCTTTGAACGGAGCCTATACGAAAGGAAGATCGCGATGAAACGACTTGTTTCGAGAGCAAACTGGCTCATGAGAAAGACAGTTGTGAACGAATCAATAACCACATTTTGCAGAAAGCGGCTGTTGTAGCGATTTACGTACGAGTACAGTACGGAAGGAAGATCGCGAAAGTGACGTTGTACCACTGCTCTCGGGCAAGGATCAGAGTTCAAAAAGGGCCAACAAGGGTTCTGAGGGGCAAGGCCAAGTTTCCGTGGTCATAGTACCTCCATCTTTGCTGCTGGTTGCCAACCAACAGTCACCCTCTTGTGCGTAGCCACCACACTTTGGCTCTCGCCGACATTCCGAAGCGCAGGTGCCTGAGCCGGTTGCCTTTTCAGCCCAGATCAACGCCCGTGCTCTCTTCGGAACGAAGCAAGTATCATCAAAAATGTCGATCCTGAGAGATGCAACAAGTGGAACTGAATAGTACGCGGGGTCTCCCAGGGCGACAAAACATGTCAAAGAAAGCTTGGCCAGGCCAGCCGCTTTCGAGATATCTACCTGAGGAGTGCCCAGGACCTCCCCGTTTTCGTCAATCTGGAAGGCGGGGTCACCACGCCATGTCACTAAGCCTGTCTGCCGCGACCAGCGTGTGTCATCTCCACAATTGACGTCCAGAGGCCTTGGAAACAGACCAAAAAAGAAAAATTGCGTCACTGCTGCCAAGCTTGTACCACACGGTCCCGCCACTTTGATTGTGATGAGCCGACAAGCCTTCTGGCGGACGGCGGTTGAGGTGTTGTGAAGTGATCGGTCTCCCCAGCCGTGCGGAGATTGGATGGTAGTATGCGCCCGACCAGAGGAAGGACTTCACAAGATATATCTGCGTTGACACAGTGTCATTGTCATTGTTGCCGAGGCCGTCCACCCGGCACTTAACACTCTGAACCCCTCGTCCTGGAACACTTTGAAGGCTTTGAAGTGGGTCGCCAATATTGGTAGGATTGTAATGAATTGTGCCATCTGCTTCATCGAATGAAACCCATTTCGGATTCTCAGGCACACAGGCCAATCTGAAAGATGTGAGCTTCAAACCCTCTAACTTCGTCAGCTTCCAGGTCTTTTTGGCTTTTTTCTGCAACTCATCGTCCTCGATGGGAAACATGATTGTCTGGGGGCCATAGCTCAGAGCGGCGACTTTCACGCTGAGTTCCGTCTCTTGGTAAATGCCGCTAAGGGGGTCTTGGACAGCAGCGATAGTGCAGCTAGCCTCATCCTCATCGCTGTCATTTGAATAATCTGGCAGCTTCCCCGAAACAACCCCATCAGCACGAATTGATAAGTTGAACCTGGAAAAATCACAGTCCTCCGCGACTGCATGACTGTCAGCGGACTGGGGGTCTGGGCGCAACTCGATGGCCTGGCCAAACAAATGGACATGTGCGCCAGCTGGATAGGCCCATGGAGTTTTGCCTATTTGCCCACCTCCACAGGCACAACACGCATCACTTGGACGCAAGCCTTCATGCGCCGGATTCTTCTCTGGGGGTCGACCAGCATCGCACAAACCTTCCTCCACATAAGCGGCACAATTCCTTCCTTCGGCATCTTCCCAGAGCAGATCGTCGCAAGGTATGCACGTCGAGCTTCGAAAGATGTATCCGCTTGCACAGGAAGTGCAGCTGTCGGCGCCTGCGACGGCACAGCCGCTGCACTGAGCGCCGCTCAGCTGGCAGCAGCTTGCCTTATATTCTGATTCAACCCATCCAAAGATCGTGACACCCTCTTCATCTTCAGAGCATCCTTCCTCCGCTTTGCCCTGCCTGCGGCTTTCTGTCAGCACGGCTTGTGCTGGTGTATGTTTGGTTTGCACAATCTTCTTGGGGCATCGCCCAAACACCCCACGGTCCTTCCACGGAGTCGATGGCTGAGAGGTGGCATAAGACGTGGGACGCTTGGGACGAAGGGGAGATCGAAGATGTAAGGAGCTGAAAGCATCCGCCCCATCATGCCCATCGTTCCCTTCGCAAGTCTCCAAACCCTGCCGAGCGCCCGCTAAGAGCAAACTCCAGCTGCACAGCAGGATCTTCAAGACCCAGGGAACCGCCATCACTACACCCCCGGAGGGTCCGGGAGAGCGTTTTGCAACTCGAAGGCAATACGCAAGTGCAGCTACTCGATGCTGCTCGGGCCAGAAATGCTTTTGAACGCTTTTGTGTGGCGATGAGCTGCGACAAATATCTACAGCAGTACAGACAAATCCTCAGCATATCTCTGCATTTTTTTGCCTCACGCTTTCCAGGCTTTCACTGGTCCGTGCCGACCTGCATCCGCACCAACAAAACATGGCTTGCATCGCGTTTTGACAGCCGCTGCACTTTGAGAACCTTGAGAACTTTGAGAACTCAGCACATTTTGCAACTCAGGGGTCTGTGGGCACGGCCTGTGCAGCGGAGCGCTGACGTCTACCTTGCAGATGGGAGCTGCGACCAAGTTTGCTACCCACTCGAATCTTAGTGGCAGTTCTCTGGCATACGGCAATCTATACCCCATCTTGAGTGACACCAAGTGGTCCGCCCATAGCCGTCGTCCAAGACGCCGGGAAAGTCGGGGAACCTGGCATACAATCACGTGCTCATCATGCTGACGGAGTTGTCTGAAAGATGCGGGCGTGTCTACCAAGCACCAGGCTCCTCCAAGGCACCTGGGTAGACGCAAACATGAAAGTGTCCGCACATCTTCAAGTTGCCACTCTGTTGTCTGCGAGCTTCCGAAGACGAGCAAAAGCTGCAAAAACGAAGAGTCGTGTCTTTTGAGCTACTCGGGCAGTCTGCCAGAGCCGGGCGCAGGTCGGCTCTGCCCTTCTTTAATATGCGAGGACCCCCATGGACCCCCCACTGAACCAGGGAATATGTATGAATATGTCTCGGGACCCAGCTGATCTCGTGCAGCTCTGGGCCAGCGAACATGCGAGCCTGGTGCTCGGTCATGCCCGTCCGGAATTTGCAGACTCTGCTTTTTAAGGAGCCAAGAAATTTGCTCACTGAGCAAGATTCTTGGCTCCTTAAAAAGCAGAGTCTCAGGAAGAGTTGCCGTAGCGAATGTGTGCCAGGCAGACCCGCTTGGCCACGCGCCGCTGGACCTGCTCCTCCAGGCATCGCCCTGTGCTCAAATTGGACTAGCAAGGTTCGATGCACTCTGAGTGAAGAGTCCAATAGTCAAACAGTCACTAAGGAACGCACTCATCTCAGCGCCGATTGCCTCTGCCGTCTCTTTTCCGAGGAGCACCTTCTCGTTTTGGCAAAAGAGTCAAAGGAATCGCCAAGTTGTCATGCTCTTTGCCGGTCTACCATGTGATGGCGCTTCGGGGCTTGACTTCTTGTTCCACACCGCAGGACTTCGTCTCGCACTATCACACTATATTCGCTATAGACCACGGGATGGGGTCGATGCGAGTCGACGCTGGGCGATTCTCTGCCGACGTGGACTTGCATCTTGTCGTCAGACTCTGTCATGTGAGCGTGCTCGCCGCTGCCACCGAAGCAGGTCCTGACAACAACGATCACGCGCCTTCTTGCCTGAGCTGCTTTGTTGCCCTGGTTCAGTCCGTCATGTCTCTCTGTCCTTCGCCTCGAGGTCACGCAGCCCCGGAGGGGCCGTAGAGGCCCAGCAGCACAATGCCCACTGCCAGGGTTACGGCCTCGCTTGCTGTGCCATTCCCTTAAAGGAGTCTGCACTTTGCTGTGGATATAGTTTGTGTGCTTGGCTCGCAGCCCCGGACCAGAACACGGCCACGGCGGAACCCACAATCTCCTGCACAACGAGAGACAATGTAAGCCGGCGGCCCGACGCTGCAAGGACGTGCACGCCCTCTAAGACACACACAGTGACATGTTGATGCAAAACAGCTATAACAGCTATGACTTTTACCAGCGTTTTGGGCCGTATCATGCCTCTGCAAACAAAACTCTAGCGCATGTGGCCTTTCGATGCTCATACCCTTACGAGATACTGAATACACTTCCTAGTAAGTATTGTTACCAATGGTGCAACACTGCGTGAAGCTGCGAGGGGATGACTGCTTAAATCACTTCGAGCATCCCCACCCTGTCCGGAAAACCCATTAGCAAGAATTTTAGGGCGAGGAACACATGAATACATTGCTGCTGGGTCTCACCATGCGGCTTCAATTCTTCCGGTTCGATGGAACAAACGTTGAGCGCAGGGGTAGGGTTTAGGGCAGCATGCCCGGATTGTGTGTACAGAGTTTGTTGGGGCTTTGGTGTTTTGAGATTGGTGGGGTGGAAGATGGTTTTGGGAGTTGCTGGCTTTATGGTAAGTTCGGGGTTTGTTGCAGCTCCGATTTCTCCAAATAAGAAAAAGAAACATCGAACGTGCCAATCGCGAAGCCTTTCCAGTCGCCCGTTTTCCGCTTCGAGCCTGTAGAGAGTGAGAATTGGCTCGTGCTCGCCTATTCTCCCCTGAATGTTGTGCAGGCTGAGACCTGCCTTTGTCCTCCCACTTGTCGGGCGGGGAACAGACAGTTTGGGAGTCTGGGGGGTGGGCGGGAGGGGGGAGGGAGGATAAAACCCGTGAACATTCAAGGTCTCGTTTTCGACCGGGCCAGCAGCCTCCGTTGCCTCTGAGAGTGTCCGAGTGTCTATAATGCTGTCAAAAGCCTGACTCAACGGGTCATACCTTGGACATACCACTTCCTGGTGCATGTGTCGCCATGGCGCTGTCCTACTGCTTATGCTGCTAATGCCGCATCAAGCATTCAACCTGAGCGCCATGGCCTTGAAGGCATAGATTCCCCACAGCCCGCCGAAAAACAAAGCACATTGGAGGATGGGGTAAGCCACTCCGTACCTGAACTACCACGCTGATGTGAAGAAGATACGGCTCGCGCTGAAAGCTGCACTCGCAGCGGCGCACGGCAAAGAGAATGGCGGGCTCTGAGCAATCACTGAACCTTCTTGATGCATCCATGTGGACACCAAATTTTAGTACAAGTAAGGACAGATCCGCGACATGGCCCATCAAAGCAACAGCCCGAAGCGCTGACAGACATTGCCGGCATTCCAGAGCAAGCCGCTGGCCAAACCTTCATTGGAGATCAGAACTTTCATGAACTTTCTTTTTGCGAGGTGGTGCCGGGGCTAGTGACGCTGGCAAAGGAAACTGGAGCCTGCTAAGATCTGATCGCTGGCAACCACCGGCCAGTCTTTCTCCTGAGCCACTCTGTGGCTTCGCTTCGGCGAACATGGACAATTCCACAATATTGCACTTCTCCTTCTTCACGGCTTTCCTGGGTGTGGCTGACCATGTCACAAGGCGGCTCTACTTTGCCGGCAGCGCAGTTTGCGTGAGTCCGAGCGGCCAGTATCCCAAGGTCACCACCACGCCTGCCAGCAGTGCGCCTTGCCAACCGCAGGGCATTTTGGGTGTGAGCCGAGGTCACAGCGGTAACATGTCACGATGCGTTGACTGCGCTGACCGGCCATGAAGCCCACCTAGTCCGAAGGACGGTATGGCCGTCAGACCTGCTGCCTCCGGCGGGATGAACTTGAAAGGGACTAGCCTCAGCTTTTTGCGAAATGTCAGCGCCTCCAATCTAGACCCTATAGGGCTAGAGCAAATACCTGAAGTACCAAGTTCTCGCACATCAACGCACCAAAGTCTGCTCTCACACGGGCTCCGCACACAGAGCCGCCGAAGATGCCAACCTGATTACTTTAGTATTGAGACGACATAAGCTTGACACACGTCACCATAGCGCACTGTAGACGGTGTTGATACTGTGTTGCATTTACCTGACAATCGACAGAAAAATGGCTTCTTGAAGAGGTCCATCGGATGCGCTCGTTTTGTACATAGGCACTCACCGGATGGCCTGAACTTGAAATGGGTCAGTGTATCTATCAGTAGCCGGAGCCTTCACATTGTGTTGAATGTAGACTTGTGCTGCGAATGATTTCGTTGTCAGCCGCACTAGTTTCACGATTGATGCTGCATCCTGCTCCCCATCCTTTGCTTTCCCTTAGTCGGTCAGTGTACCAGTGTACCACTCGGCTGCCATATGGGCGACTGCGAGTGTTCTCGCGGAAGCAGTGGAAGTGTAACCCCCCGAACCTGAGTCCTACAGACGGCGTGTTGAGCTTGTCACATTGAATGACATTGTCAATTGACACAGGATCAGGGCCCGTATGTCACAATGTCTTGACTGAGTGGCAGACTGCCAGCGCGGAAGCAATCCCAGCGGTGCGCTCACCGCCAGACTCGCCAGACCCTGAGCTGCGGAGCTGCGAGCCACAGACTTGCTTTGGGCGCAGTTATGCAGAGGCAGATCGATACAGAGAGGGCAAGAATAGTGCAAGACAGGCCTGACGACGCCTCACCTGGCAGCAGCGGACGATCCGCATCTGCAAGCACTTGGAGATCTCAGAAGACTTGGGCTGAACAAAAAGGAGACAAAGGCGGAAGAATGCAAAAGAGCACAAAGAGCACTCCCCCTGAGCCTGAAGCATTCTGAAACATTCAGGCCTATATATGTTGCCTTTCTTTTGCCTTTGTGTTCTTTGCTTTGGCTCTTCCTTCTGCTGTGTGCAGCAGGAAAACGAAGCGTGCAATCTTCGGCCAGGTGAGTGCCCAAAATGCCTGCAGCTCATTTAAATCCATGGCCCTCGCGTACCTCCATCAATTCCTTGTCCTTAATCTTTCTGGATCCTGTGTCTCTCCCTTCGACCTGTCCCAATTATTTTACTAGGACCCTTCCTGAACAGGTCCAGCATGGTACTTTGCATTGCCGTGTCTTACCTGCAGCATGCAAACTCACCTGGACGACCTACGCATTGAATTGCGGCCCAGCAACGGCTACAGAATCTAGGAATCTGCCAGGCCAAACAACAGCTGACAGATTTGGGACGTCACTGTACAAGAACGATCTGATCTGGCGCTTTGTTGCAATGGAGCCAGCAGCACGCACCGAGGACAGAGAGTGCAAGTAATTAAGGTGTATCAGTCTTGCCCAACTTTCCTATACTTTGATGACCACAAAGGCCACGATTGAACTAGATGTTATGGAACCAACTGTAAGAGAATGCCATTCAATCGCAAGGCCAGTGCGGATAAGTTCATGACCCACTTCTTGAGCACTTGTGGCCCATCTGTATATAGCACATCATTAACAGGAAGTCTGCAGCTGTTGCAGACAGCAAAACAGCAAATTAAATCGAGATTTGGAGAGTCGACCTTTGCGACAAAATTAGAGAAGAGAGGCTGCGCCCTCCCAGCAAAGCTCTCCGACCAGATCGACCGCTTCTTGATGTGACGTCCCTGCCGTGGCTTTGGACTGAGTGCATCGACTTTTCAGGGGAGCTGCCGACATTCAAGGGATGATCTCAGTCTCGTTCGGGCATGGAATGTCCGCCTCGAGCATAGCACAGCAGTCGTGCAGAACTAATTACTCCAAATCTGCTGACGTCGGCTGGTTCCGTTCGTTTGCGGCTGGGCCACGTAAAGTCGACTGCCACAGAAGCGGCATTGGCGATTCACGCCATCCGCCCAGCATCCCTTGCGGCCCCATTTGCAGGTCTCGTCCCAGAAATGGCCTCAGCCCGGTGTGGCCACCGCAGCAGATTCCCGCATCAACCGCTTGCAGACAGGTCACCTTGGCCTTCAGGAGGTTTTACAGGAAACCAGCACTTCCTTGACATGTGCATTCGCTTGCAGTAGCAAAAGCTGACCACTTTCAGAAAGCCAACAAGAAGGCAAGACTCCCGTCAGGGTAAGCGGGTCGTGCTTTTTCCGGACAGGAAACACTCTGGAAGGGCACCTGGCAGTTGCTGGCCCTACCGGTCTTTTCGTGCATGGCCCCCCCCCCCCGACTTTGCAAAAGAGCATGCAACCAACCTTCAGGAAATCTAGATTTTGAACTCCGATTTTCAACATGTGTGGGGGGGGGAGGGCATCATCATTTCTAGGAGCGATTGGGGAGGAACCACCACGTGCCACAAGATGCTTGCCGTTCCTCGAAAGGCAGCAAAATAAGAAAAAACAAAGCAACTGATTGATGTTCGCTAGCTGCCTTGTCGCAGAAACGGCATTGGATGTGGATACCATCAGCGTTACATCCTTCCGGGTGATGGCAGACAAGCCCCCAACTTGAGAAGAAAACTTAGCAGCTGCGAGCATGAATGCGGCAAGTTCTGCACCAATCCCGGTCCGAGCATGCCCCACTGGCAGAAATCATCCCAGTAGTATGGCGTCCACGGCTCATCTGTGAAGCTGCAAACGCTTGCCGGGCACTCAATGTCAGAGTAGTTGCCTGCTGAATAGCAGGAGTGGAGTGTGTGGAGCACTGCTAACGGACGTGCTATGCCTCGGGCGCCTGCTCCACAAAACCTGCATCCGATGTGCTTCCCGTCTGCTAGGCAGCCCTTCATGCCCATGTAGCAGGAGGAGTCCCAGAAGAACGGCGTCACCGGAGGATTGTCAAATCTGCACACCTTGACCATGCACGTGCCATGCAGAGCAGCTGCTTCAAGAGAGCGCTTGTTCACGGCGCTCTGTCAAGTGACTGCGCCAACAGACGTCCTCTCCAACATGCAGCGCAGGGACAGACCCAGCGCTTGGCACGATGGCGTTCATGGGGCAGGGGATGCCTCAGAACACGAAGGATCCGACATCAAGCTCCACTTGGCATCCACATTGTGCTTTGGCCGACTTGCCTGTATAGGGCTCCTCTCCACAGAAGCGGCACTGCGCGTGCACGCCGTCGGCCCAGCACCCGAGTTTATTCTTGTTCAGCTTGCCTGGTGCCAGTGTGCCATCTCACTTCCAACACCCCTCTCCCGTGCAGCACTGAGAGACAGACAGCGAGAGAGAGAGAGTGAGAGAGTGAGAGAGAGTGAGAGAGTGAGAGAGTGAGAGAGTGAGAGAGTGAGAGAGTGAGCGAGCGAGAGAGTGAGAGTGAGAAAGAGAACAAACAAAAACAAACTCCGGAACAACTCTTTAATGCCACGCAACATTCTTAAGAAGTCCTAACGAGGGTGCTGCTTGGATGCATCGCTGATCCCAGAAGAAGGGCAGAAGCGGAGGCCGCAGAAACGAGCAGCGCTCCGCCGGAGTGAAGTGGTGTGGAACACCTTCGAAGGTGACAGAGACAAGAGTCGCAAAAAATTGTCTCGCGCAGCACAGAGCGAGCGAGAGAGAGAGAGACAGTCTCAGCGCCAGAGTACTTGAGAAAGAAAGCGCTTCTTAGCGAGCTTCCGCCAAAAAAAGAGTGTGAGAAGTCATCGAGTCAGGTACACGGCGGCCTGGTCTCGCAGGACCATGCCTCAGCAGAAGCAGAGGAACTGCGGACGAACCGTTGCCCAAAACATCTCCGCATACCTGCGGCATGCCATGGCATGCTATCGCTTGTCGCAAAGGCACAGGTTCACCAGCTCTGCCAGCACCAATCTGAGTAGGGCATGGAAGACCACCACCTGAGCGACGTTTTGAAGTGCGCAGATTTGGGTGGGCACCTCTGACCTATGTCAGAGTTGGCTGTGCCAAAACGGTCTCGTAGTCTCGTCACAACTTCACAATGACGGAGTTTTTACGTGAATATTCATCTCGCACCCAGCACAACCCTGACCATCAACCCAAGCATCCACTGCCTCTTTCAGCATTTGAGCATGCCCAAGCACGCGGGGGCTTATGTTTGAGCCCCTGCGACGGCTGTGGAATGAGGTAGGCGTGAGACCGTGACACAGGAGCAGCTGTGGCCATCTCAAGGTGGGCATGCCTGATGCGGATGCTTCTCGAGCAGACTCGCCAGAGAGGCCTGCAACACAAGATGTCCCCAGAACAAGTCTCAGCTGAGTCTCCTCTGCGGACCGCTCGGAAGCCGACCCTTGGCAATGCCATCGCAATTGACGATGACCAGCGCCCCTTTCGTCACAGCGGTGGCCAAGGCTCGGCTCTGGCTCTCACTCTCTCACTGCTCTCACTGCTCTGGGCGCAACCAGGCCTGCGATGAGAAGAGCCAAAGCGGCGATGCTGCCTGTGATATCGGCCACCTGTCCCATAGGAGCCCAGCCCAGGACAGCCTCAACCTCCCCCCAAAAACCCTTCGATGATACCCAGCCACTCCCCACCCCTCAGGTGTTGTCAACAGCTTCCTGCATCCCTGAGCTGCCCACTCCCCTAGCAAACCTTGTTACCAAGTAGACCAAGTAGCTGCAAACTGAAAACGCCGATCTGCAAATACCGTACCAGGACCGCATCTGCTGTTCGCAGGATTCGTGCCGCAAGGGCAACAAATCGAACAGCATGCTGGGTCCCACGCAGGTGCCGCCACTTCAGCTGGACCAATCGCACCCCACCCGAAAGACACGATGATGGCCGAGCAGGACCAAACTGCCTGTGCAAAGTACACACACACACATGCGTGCCCCTTTTGCATACTGTTCAGAAAACAGCTTGCCACATGATCGTTTTAATGATGTCCATGTCCCAACACGTCCCAATAGCCTGTGCGGTGGCCAACCCGGCTCTCGGAATGGCAACCTTGTCAAAGGTCGAGCCTTCTTGTCATTGCCCTATGATGCCCTGTTTTGCGACAGCTCAGACTTTCCAGAGCAGGGCTGAGTTCCTAGCAAAGCTGAAGAGGGCCGCGAAGACAAACAGCACGCCGCCCAACGCGCCGCCCGCGGTGAATACAAAGGGCCTGGCATTCCACACTATTCCAAGGTCTGGGAAGCTCCTCCTCAGCTGCTGCCAGCTGAGCCATGGACACGTTGAACACAAAGGGAACCTTGCCAAAGAAACAAACAATACTAAACACGTCCATATTAAACTCAAATTTTGGTAAATTATGTATATGCATGTGCATGCAACATAACCTCGCCGAAGAGAACATAATATATCATGATAGGATGTATGTGTATATATATATATATATTTTTTCTTTACAGATAGGTTTTGATAAAGATATAGACATAGACATAGATAGAAATACAGATATAGATATAGAGATATACAGATGTACAGATATACAGATATACAGATATACAGACATATATATGTATATACATGTATGATGATTTTGCTCTGTTTTTGTGAATCATCACATGGGCACTGGCAGAAGCGTCCCCATGGCTCGTTTGAGGCTGCTGCGACAAGGGACGACAAGAAGACGCCAACCTCGTGCTTCCCCCAAAGCCACAGTAGGGACGGTTTTCGGCTACCAGATCAAGATAGGTGCTGATTCTGGGGGCAGGGCACAAACCAAGCCATTGAAGAGGACGGGGTCAAGAGGCTCTCCCTGCAACACATTCAGACGCTGTACCCACGATGACTCGATGCCATTCGACTGCTTGCTTCTGCCTTTGGGAGGCGCTGGCATGCCGGAAAGGATCCGTTGAAAAAGGAGGAGAGGGCCTTTGCACTTCGGACAGCCAAGTGGAATTTTAGCAAGCACACGAACCGGGTGCGAGGCAGCAATTCCGAAGCCTGCCGCCTGAGACTCGCCTGGTGCTAGGTTCCAGGCGCTCGCCGCCGTTTGCAGCCGTTCACACGGCTCTTGAGTTCGACCATGTCTTTCCCTGCAACCCCATCGGGCCTACGGCCGCCAGAGCGCTCGCAGTGCGCGCGCTGGTCTGCTGGAAGCAGGGCAGGCCCTGTGGCACAGAAGCAGACTGTGCTTCGTGGCCATGCCGCCGCGAGTTTTTTGTGCCTCCCCGTGCCTTGCAGAAGGACAGTTGTCGCGGAGGCGCCACGTACGTGCTTGCCTGAGCAATTCTCGCAAGGAAAGCATGGCTCTGCAGCCAACTGCTCCACCACTTCCCCGCCATTCCAGTCTCGCTTGCGTACGCTCGCCTGGAGCGGAGAACTCCGCACGGGCGATGCAGCAAACGCACGGGTGGAGAGGCCTGAAATGAGATCTCAATTGGCCCATGGCTTTGAAACTGCTAGGAATATGCAATGCGGCAATGCGCTTCCAGGGGTTCCCACCGCTACGAGTGCACTTAACATACTCGGACCACTCCACTGACTTCTGACGCCGGCACCTGTGAGTGTGGCAAGGGCCGGTAGACCTCAGCGATTCAGCTGATACTCCAGCTTGTCCGCGCACCCCATGATTTCGACGCATCAGCTTATAGGAATCATTTAGAACAAGCAGTTCTGAGGACCTGACGCCTTCCTTTTCGCTGAGTCATTGATAGCCAATTCGCATTAGCTCCAGTGCCCTGGCAGAAGGGAGCGTAGCGGCATAGCTCGTTGTACCACAGGATACCACAGGTTCATCTGGGACTCCGACCATGATGTGGAGACGGTCCAGTTGGCGACATGCTTGAGCCGCGGGCGAGGAAGAAAAGTCTGCAAGAGTACTTAGTGTTTCGACGCTTCTACGATCTTCTACGGTTGCAAGGGAAGCAGAGGCTAGGCACCATTTGCTCGAAAGGCCCCGGGAGTAGCGGCCCGACCTTGGGTAAAGGAAGGAACTTGGCCTTCAAATTCAAACGCTGTCAACTCTGAGGTCCATCAGTGCATATAAGGCCCTGACGCTATGCAGCAAGCACAGGAGGCCTCTTGATCCCATCCACCCAAAATGCTTTCCCCAACCACTGCCTATAGCGTCCTAGGGCACCAAGTGCACCTCGTGTTGGACAAAGCCCCAAGTGGAGAACGGAGCTGCCCTCTGGCAGTGAGCGCTCCTCGCGTGGTCAGAGCCTCTTTTGGATGCCTCAACTTAGGAGCAGCTTAGGGGTTGAGCCAAGGCAGCCAAGGCAGCCAAGTCCTCTTCTCGGTCACAGTCGAGCAGCATTCTGCCTTCAACGTTGACTGCAGGGTTGATTTCGAGTGACATCAATCCTCTGTCTTCGATAAGAGTGACATATGACAAGATGACTGCTGGCTCAGGAAGCGAAGGAACCGAACCGCGAACCGTGGAACCGGAACCGTCAGAACCGGAACCTGCGAACCGAATAGTGAAACCGGAACCGTCGAACCGAACCGAAATAGAAACCGAACGGTAAAAGGTTCCTATTCCCCAATCAGGGTTGGGCTGAAAGGATTTGAGCCCAGGACCAAACATTCCTAGGCCCTGAAGGGTATGCATTTCGTGAGTGGCCTCATGAAGAAGGGGAAGGTTCCCTTCTTTGTTTTGCGTCCCATTTTCTCGAGCCGCCCCACCCCCGACCCTTTTTGGGGTCACTTGAACCTGGGGGGGTCCGGTCCGGGAACGGCCCGACCTCCGAAATACGTGCCTTTTACGGCGTTTTCAGGCCCAAAAAGACCCAAAAAAGGTACATATTTGGGAGGTCGGTCCGGGAACGGCCCGACCTCCGAAATACGTGCCTTTTACGGCGTTTTCAGGCCCAAAAAGACCCAAAAAAGGTACGTATTTGGGAGGTCGGTCCGGTCCGGGAACGGCCCGACCCGACCTCCGAAATACGTGCCTTTTACGGCGTTTTCAGGCCCAAAAAGACCCAAAAAAGGTACGTATTTGGGAGGTCGGTCCGGTCCGGGAACGGCCCGACCTCCGAAATACGTGCCTTTTACGCCAAAAAGACCCAAAAAAAGGTACGTATTTGGGAGGTCGGTCCGGTCCGGGAACGGCCCGACCTCCGAAATACGTGCCTTTTACGGCGTTTTCAGGCCCAAAAAGACCCAAAAAAGGTACGTATTTGGGAGGTCGGTCCGGTCCGGGAACGGCCCGACCTCCGAAATACGTGCCTTTTACGGCGTTTTCAGGCCCAAAAAGACCCAAAAAAGGTACGTATTTGGGAGGTCGGTCCGGTCCGGGAACGGCCCGACCTCCGAAATACGTGCCTTTTACGGCGTTTTCAGGCCCAAAAGACCCAAAAAAGGTTCCGGGAACGGCCCGACCTTCGAAATACGTGCCTTTTACGGCGTTTTCAGGCCCAAAAAGACCCAAAAAAGGTACGTATTTGGGAGGTCGGTCCGGTCCGGGAACGGCCGAAATACGTGCCTTTTACGGCGTTGTCAGGCCCAAAAAGACCCAAAAAAGGTACGTATTTGGGAGGTCGGTCCGGTCCGGGAACGGCCCGACCTCCGAAATGCGTGCCTTTTACGGCGTTTTCAGGCCCAAAAAGACCCAAAAAAGGTACGTATTTGGGAGGTCGGTCCGGTCCGGGAACGGCCCGACCTCCGAAATACGTGCCTTTTACGGCGTTTTCAGGCCCAAAAAGACCCAAAAAAGGTACGTATTTGGGAGGTCGGTCCGGTCCGGGAACGGCCCGACCTCCGAAATACGTGCCTTTTACGGCGTTTTCAGGCCCAAAAAGACCCAAAAGAGGTACGTATTTGGGAGGTCGGTCCGGTCCGGGAACGGCCCGACCTCCGAAATACGGGCCTTTTACGGCGTTTTCAAGCCCAAAAAGACCCAAATACGTATTTACGGGCGTTTTCAAGGTCCGGTCCGGGAACGGCCCGACCTCCGAAATACGTGCCTTTTACGGCGTTTCCAGGCCCAAAAAGACCCAAAAAAGGTACGTATTTGGGAGGGGCGGGGTCTAAAGGGGTCCGGTCCGGGAACGGCCCGACCTCCGAAATACGTGCCCTTTACGGCGTTTTCAAGCCCAAAAAGACCCAAAAAAGGTACGTATTTGGGAGGTCGGCGGCGGGGGGGGGTCCGGTCCGGGAACGGCCCGACCTCCGAAATACGTGCCCTTTACGGCGTTTTCAAGCCCAAAAAGACACAAAAAAGGTACGTATTTGGGAGGTCGGCGGGTGGGGGGGGACCTCCGGTCCGTGAACGGCGTTTTCAGGCCCAAAAAGACCCAAAAAAGGTACGTGTTTTTGGGAGGTTGGCGGCGTGGGGGGGGTCCGGTCCGGGAACGGCCCGACCTCCGAAATACGTGCCCTTTACGGCGTTTTCAGGCCAAAAAGACCCAAAAAAGGTACGTATTTGGGAGGTCGGCGGGCGTCAGGCGTTCAAGACCGCCTGAGCGTGTCCAAGTGTTTTTCGCGAAGTGCTTTACGCTACTCTTCTCTTCTCTCCTGAGGGGACTTTGGGCTTGGGGTTTTAGGGTGGCTCAGGGTGTGAGGTTTTTTGTGGAACCGTGCGAACCGCGAACCGAACCGTCCGGAACCGTCGCTCAAACCGGAACCGCCGAACCGAACCGCAGAAACAGAAACCGTAACCGAACCGAACCGAACCGTTTGTTTGCTGTTAAAGGGACCCCAGATAGGGTACCCCTATTTTCGGAAACCCCCATATGTATGTCTGTAGCATATTGTGCACGTGAACATTGGGTCCTCCTCCGCTACTCCGCAGCTGCCTCCAAGATTCTAAAAAATCACCTAACTAACTTTTGAACCTAACTTTTGGCCCAGGTTTGTATGTATGTATGTATGTCTGTCTGTCTGTATGCATGTATATATGTATATATTATATATATATATATATATATGCACATATACGCATAGGTCTCACATCCTAAACTAGGGGAGCTCTTGTAGGTCCTCGGGATTTGGGGCTCAGGGCTTCCAACCTTAAGACCTCCACCGAAGCCATGCGCCGAAAAACAAAGCTTAGTGTCATAGACCTCAAGCCCTGAACCCTAAACCCTAAACCCTAGCCCTAAACCCTAAACCCTAAAACCTAAACCCTCAACTCCTGCACCCTAAGCCCTAAGCCCTAAACCCTAAACCCTAAACCCTAAGCCCTAAACCCTAAACCCTAAACCCTAGCCCTAAACCCTAAACCCTAAACTCCTGCAAACCGGGCCCGGCCTACGAAGCTCACAGCGCTGTCGCCGTCGCAGATGCCCCAGAAGCGGCAACCCTCGACGCGACACAGTGCTCTGAGCTACACGGGTCTGCCTTTAAACATCGTTTTCGCTTTGAGGGCATGTTTAGGGTTTAGGGTCTAGGTCTAAGGTCTAGGGTTTAGGGTTTAGGGTCTAGGGTCTAGCGTTTAGGGTTTAGGTCAAGTTTCAGCCCCAGAGCCAGTCTTCGCTACTTTGTCCCCCGGAGGATCCTCTGAGTTCCCCCAAGGCAGATGCCATCGAACTCAGTTCCTGGGGCTGCGCCATGACTCCGGGGCGATCGCGAAACCCAGAAACCCACAGCCCCTTTGCGGCTTCATTTCCTTTATCATCCCGAGGTGGGGGACCAGCCCGATGTTCCTCACCAAAGTGGGTTTGAATTCTCCAGGTCATTCGGATATGCCTGAGTTCGCAGCCCTTGGGACATCAGGGTTCGGGGACTTGATGGATTTGGGGTTCAGGCCGAAAACCCCTAAACCCACAGGTGCGCGCGCGTGCCTCCGTGAGCACTGCGGGGAGAAGGCCCTGTCGCTTCAGAGATCGATCTTGCTTGGAGTTGTGGAGTCTGAGGCGTAGGTTTTGGGCTTAGGGTTTCTGCTGGGCCCTGCACCCTGGGGCGAACACCCGGAGTAAGAAAGACCCACAGTCCAAGCCCGGCAACCCAAAGACCCTGGACCTGCCACCGGAAGAGTCCTGAAAAACCGGCGTTTTTCGGGTAGTTTTGTTCTTAAACTGTCTGACAAGGGCTATGAAGGGACAACATGGGGAGTCATTCAGGCTCCTGCCAAGAGCCCTCGAGGCCTGTCCTCAACCCTAAACCCTAAACCCTAAACCCTAAACCCGAAACCCTAAACCCTAAACCCTAAAGAGGCCTGTAGCGCCACAGGAGGCACCCACAGCCGCTTGCCGTCGTCAAACAGGGCCATGGATTCCATGGAGGGCAAGAAGCCTGCGCCCAGCCGCGGGCTCGGGTTTAGCAGTCAGGCGCAAAAAGGTACAGGGACTGTATATGCTTTGAGGCGATGCGGATTTCGCAGGGGGGTTGGGGGGCTGAGGTTGCTGCTTCCTGTCGGGCTTATGCTGTTGCGGGGTGCTTGGGGATCAGGCTTTCCAGAGTTTACGGCCTTGAGGGTTTGTGGCCTTCCCCAAGCATTGAACACACACCCTAAGTTGCAGAGTCTTACAGGATTGTGTGTGGGGTCTCTTGGGACCTTTGTGCTGGCTTACACCCTAAACCCTAAACCTTGAACCCTAAGCCCTAAACCCTGAAGGTGTTACAGGGCTCTGGATGTTCATCAGCATGTGCACAAAGAGACCCCAGAAGGCGGAAGCCTTTCTAATCAGATGTCCATGCACTGAAGGCTTCCTAAACCCTTTGTAGACCCTCAACCCTAAACCCCAAACCACAAACCCTAAACCCCCAAACCCTATAAACCCTAAACCCTAGAAAGACTACCAGGCTCATTCAAACAACGGTGCCGAAATGGGATCCGCCAAACTTTCCAACGCCCCGCCTATTCGCCCGGCGAACTGCGGGTTGCAGAGTGGTACTTTGCGGGGCTTCGCGTTCGGAACCAGCGCAGCATATGAGAAGGCTGCATTGGAGCAGAAGATCTGCGAACGGTACGCGTGGCGGCCAAAGTCCTTTCACAGATCACAAGGATCAGCACACATAATTCTGCGCATGTTCCGGGCACCGCTGTTTCTCTTGTAACATGGTCTTGTTCTTCCTCTGAGCAAAAATGATCGCTTCGTGCACCCGCGTTCGGGTAGCCAGTCTCTCTCTCTCTCTCTCGTAACATGGTCTTGTCCTTCTTGAAGAATAGGTATACATCAGTGACTAGCCATGGAGGGGGTAGTGCTACAGCTCGTGCTACAAAGACTGAGCGCTGTGTTCGTGGCGAGAGGTGGTAATCTGCTTGCGGGCAACGCGGTTAGCTCTTGGCTAGTTGCTTGCGATTCACACGTCGTGTGTCGTATGGCAGCAATCATTTTATCTGTTAAGTGTAGACCAGCCACAGACAGGGCAAACATCCGGATCACGGGGTGCTGCTCGCACGCGAAACGAGCTTCCACGATGCCAAGCCTGCAACATCATGACATGCTGGACTGGAACGTTTTGGGAATCCACTGATTTTTGTGCGGATTTGGGGGTTTCCGAAATTAGGGGGTACGTATTGGGGCCCTTACTAAAGGGAACCCTACGTACTCTTTGGGGGTCTATATCCCTAGTTTCGTAAACCCCCATTTGCGGTGGAGTTAGCCGCTCAAACCCTACACGACCGTGTCATCACCCCTCCAGGCCTGTCTACAGGTTGAAGCGCCACAAGCTCTTTGGCCTGAGACAAGGACGGATGAAGCATCTCCAGCTCGGGATGATTTCAGAAAAATGAACGATTTCATGGTTTAGGAACTGTCTGGTCGTTGAACTTGCCGTTTACTTTAGGGCTTAGGGGCCGCGGCCTCTCTCCATAAACCTGGACGGTTGGTCTGCAGGGTGGCGGAGCGCGCTCGCGCACGCAAAAAATCAGGGCAGTGTTCTGTAGGGCCTGCAGGGTTAGTTGGCCCTTCAAGGATTTACACTTCACCTACAGCTTGTGCCGGATCCTTCCTCCCTATGCCCATGGGATTGGCAGGTTGAGCCAGTTGAACTCCAAGCCCCTTTTAAGAATTAAGCCCCCTAAGCCTTAGAACTCCCAAAGCCTAAGCCCAAGCCTTGACAATACTTCTAACTGTACATATAGCCCTATTACGGCACTTAAGGGCCTTATAAAGTGGGTTATAAGTATACACCTAAACCCTAAACCCTAAACCCTAAACCCCAAACCCCAAACCCTAAACCCTAAAGAAATCCAAGCCCGGTTCTGAGAGCCCTGCGCCGTCCACGTGGTTGGTCTGCACGTACCAAGCGCCCGTGATGGGCTCCAGAGCTTCGCCTAAGGGTTCGGGGTTTAGGGTTTAGGGTTTAGGGTTTAGGGTTTAGGGGTTTTGGGTGTAGGGTTTCGGGTTTCGGGTTTAGGCTTCTATAAGTTGCCCTCAGTGCGCAGTGCTCGGAGAAGCTCGCGGTCCCCCCGACGTGAGCAGGACCCGACGCCCGAAACCCACCCGACTTATTATTATTATTATTATTATTACTATTATTATTGAATATTAATTATTAATATTATTAATATTATTAATATTTATATTAATATTAATATTATTATTCTTCTTCTTATTATTATTCTGATTATTATTACTACTATATTATTATTACTACCTACTATTCTTATTATGATTATTATTTTATTGCTACTACTATTATTACAGGAGGACGTCCCCGTCTTTCAGCTTGCCTTTCAAAACTTTTACAGAAGCAATGAATCTCTAAACACATGAACCCTCCATTGATCAAGAATCAAAACCTGATGAACTGCAAACCCTGACCCTAAACCCTAAACCCTAAACCCTATACCCTATACCCTCAACCCTGACAGTGACAGCAGATGTCCGGAAGCCTTCGTCGTCATTGCCGGGCTCCTCCGCAAAGCGCAGCAGAGTGTCCCAGATGTCTGCCAGCGCATCTTTCCCAAGCCCGCGGAGCCTCATGGGGGTTTGGGGTTTAGAGTTTAGGGTTGAGGGTTTAGGGTTTGGGGGATCTGAGGAGAATTTAGGATGGCTTGAAGCCCAGGGTTTAGGCGAAACTTTGCCCATTACCTCTACTCCTTTCTCTGCTGCCTACGCTAATCTGGCACGCTAATCTGGCACCTTCTATAAAGGATGCAACCTCAGCCCCCAATATCGACCAAAGCGGGCTTCGGGTTCGGCAGTTTTGGGCCCCCCAAACCCTGAGGGCACGAAAGGGCCGGAACAGCTCCAAGCACATGAAGCAGAAGCAGGCAAGAAACCCTAAACCCTAAACCCTAAACCCTAAACCCTAAACCCTAAACCCTAAACCCTAAACCCTAAACCCTAAAGCACCCGAGACTTTCGCAAGGATCAGGCCCCGCACCAAGTGGAGACGTCTTGCATCTCGCACCGCACACCTTGCGCTGCTTTGGTACTGCAGGGCTTTTCGGGGTTTCCACGTATTGCGTTTCATTCCCCTTCGGCGTGAACTCAGTGGTCTTAAGCGTTCGGTCTAATGGAAAGACTGGGGCAGATTGACCAAACTACCTCAGCAGGTTCCTATGCAGCTTCGGGGGGCATGTTCCGGGGCAGGTTCTGCAGCTGGTTGTCCCCACATTCATTCTGCGGGCAGATTCCAGGCGAGTTTTTCAGAGCTCTCGTGGACAAAGGTTTTGCGCTCGAGAAGCATGCACAGAGCCCACGCCAAGCCAGACAGATGCATCTTCTCCGAGTTTGCAACCGCCTTTATAGGTTTAGCTTCCAGCAACACGCCGGTTGCCGGCCAAAATCTTTTGTGGGTGCAGCAGGGGCAGATAACAAAGCCAAGAAAGATGCATTTCCCGGAACTCGAACCATGCATGTTTCACCGCGCGTCGTAACTTCTTCAAGCTTCATTGCGCTGAACACAAGCTTGGCCAAACTCTTGCTTTGAACTGGAACAGATGGCAAATGCCAAGCCGAGCCAGATCCATTTTCCATGCTGTTTCTTGCAACTCTGAGCCCCACAGTGCGAGCTCGGACAGATGACAAAGAAGAGCCAGATGCATTTCCCAAAAGCATGTTGTACCGTGCGTTCAAACTTCCCGTGTCATCGCTTCCGAAAAACTATGCTTTTAAGGGCTCTCCCCGCGTCATCGCTACAAAGACAACCCAACATGCAGCAATATGACCATGTGCTTCACAACTCCCGCAGCATTGCGGCCCGAAGCAGGGATAAACAAGCTTGTTGGGTAGGTTCTTCGAAGAGACAACCTGGAATGACCCTTGTTCTTGTTCTGATTCGGGTATCTTTCCTTCCCGCGATTCGTGCACTTCGAACCAAGACCTCTCGCAAGACAAGACCTTGTCGCATGCCTCTTCTGATATTCCCACAGCGCAGTTGTATTCATGCAAGCTTTCTGCCGCTGGGGCGGGTGTAGATGTAGCAGGATTTCAGGGATGCTTTGAAGGGGAACGGGCGGTTTCGGGTTTGGGGCACGGGTGTGGGATCTGGAATCCAACTTAGACAGGCAATAAGCGGGTACTCCAGGCCTGGAAAACTGATCCCCTAAGCAGCTCATGCCGTGAAGCCCTGATACTTCAACAGCTAAGTTGGGAAGCCTTGAGCCCCAAGCCCCCTCACTGTCATAGAGCGCACCAGAAACCCCAAAACCCTACACCCTAAAAACCCTAAACCTCATCCCTATCCCGCAACCCCAAGATGTGCAGGGCATTCAGGGTATGGAGACCTCCCGGCGTCATCCAGGCGCCGCCATCCTCCCAGGGAAGCCCCACCTCAAGAGATCTTTGGGGCATATTTGGCTGTCTCGGTTTCTGGAGTCTTGTAAGTTTTCAGGATGCGTGTTGAAGCTTAGGGCTAGGGCTCGCTGGGTCATTAGGGTCGGGCGGTGGTTGGGAAGGGGGGGAGGGTCGGGAGTTTGCTCTTGCAATCATACCTTCCCAGCAGCTGCCCAAGCCCTACCGAATATCCTAGACCGACCCTAAATCCTAAATCCTAGATCTCGGAAGCAGCGAACCCCGAACAGCGGAACCTCCATTTAAACTCTACCGGACTTAGTATTCGAATAAGGTCATACCTTGGGTCCACAAATCTTGAAACGACCAACCCAAAACCTTTCCAGGCCAAGAGGGTCGAAATAGCATAGGCATCTTGAGCTGTACCAAAAACACAAACGCACGAAGTCGAAACGAAGTGGCCAAGATGTATGCGGTTCTCTGGTTTTGCAGCCCCATGCACCAGGGCCTGTCCAAATCAGGCTCTTCATGATTGCGCCTGGAACTTCATAGCCACCCTTCTGCAGATCGACCACTCAAATTGATTGATACAGCCTCCAAGATTTCCGGCCAGCTGATGACGGTACCCACTCCGGGGTGGAGCCTGCCGTCCGACACATAAAACTGCTGCTCGACGAACTGCGTGACACAGCCGCACCCCTGGCCAAGAGGAACGGCCACGCCCGCTTGGCGTGTCAACGCTTGTGTCGGCCGGCGAACGCGGCCAAGCTTGTGCGCTTGTTCGTGTGCGAAGGCCGAAAGCTCTAAACATTTTGGCGGGCGCGGGATTCAAGACGCCCCTATTTCCCGGTGACTGTCTACAAAGTGTAGATTTTCTTGTATTTGCCGTCTGACTTGGGGTCCTTACAGACTCAAGACAGATTCTGCTTCGACAAAGCCTTGCTGTTGCTTTGTATTAGGCTTTCATTACTAAAACCTCTCAAATTACCTCTTCTTAAGCTCTTCAATATGGCCGAATATTTAAGACGCCCCTGGGTTCTTCGCTCATTTCACCGACAGCGGCTTTATTGAGGGTGATGATGTGTGACATGTTGCGACGCTGATCATCTATTTAGTATGGTCGAACCACTGGGCCTGGAGCCTCACACTTGCAAGCCTAGTTCACTCCAATGAAACTCCAACCCCTGAAATCCAAACAACTGACCAAAGACAAGGCACTTAAGACTTACCAAACACACCTATGCCGGGCGCGGGGCCTACATCTTTCAGCCTAACCATCTGATCTTATGGTAAACGCCCGATTCCGGAAAAAATCGCCTTTAAACACCAGAAACCTCTCTTATTTTGATTAAAACCAAGGGACGTCTTAAATCCCGCGCCCGGCTACATTTTGAAGCCCACTATGCCATCGTCAAAGGAACATACTTTCAAGAAGTATGTCGAGCAGCGTCTGCAAAAGTTCCTAAACAGTTCGGAACCGTGAACAGGGGGCTCAGTACAATGACATGCTGGGTTCAGAGCGTAGACTAGAACTACCAAGAGCTAACTGCGATCCGACTGCGCGTGTCAGTTCAGCAATCATGCATGCTGAGCAATGGCCACCACTACCCTAAGCCCTAAGCCCATTCGCACCTAGGGAGAGGTTTGTGGGTGGGATTGCTTGAGTAGGGCCCCTTTCAACCTTGAGGATTTCGTACCAGGGTTGTACCTTTTCACCTAGTCACCTCGGGATGTTCACCCTGATACTAACAGTCCTTAATTGGGATTCTCGTACCCCCGTACTACAATCCCTACTAAGGACTGTCAGTATAAGGGGGAACATCCCCATAGTCACCCTTCAACTCTAACCCCTCAATCTGGACAAGCAGCAGCTTGCGGTGCGTGGCCCCCATCCGAGGCTTCTTTCCACCTCATGCCCTTGTCGTCCTGGCTGTCAACCGACGACGGGACAAGGCTTCGGTGAAGGATCAGAAAGCAATTTGACGAAGATCACAAAAACCTTAAGTAAGCAGTGAAATGCTATGAAACGCAGCAATTCTGGCTGTTCGTGGGCAGTAAATGCTCAGAAATCCAACATTTCTGGCCGTCCGCAAGCATTCAATGCTGAAAAACCACAGAATTTCTGATGGTTGAGGGCCCCAGATGCCATTGATTGCAGCGCGAGAAATTTCAGCATTTCTATCCCAAATGCTGCTCGCTTTTGCAAACGCTCGCATGATTGGCTTTAAAGTTGACTCGGGACGTTGTACAAAGGTCCCTGCTGTGCATTATGAGTTTTGGCTTTGGGGGTGACTCGGCAGGGGTTCGAGGCTCCGACAGCCTAGATTCCGCAATGCGAGTCTTGACTCGCTCACTGAGAGAGAGAAGTTTGTAAAGCTGACAGGAGTCGTTGTCCAAAGCACAGTGCGCGTCATGAGAAGCGTTGCTTTGTCTTGGAACTCGATCAAAGCGAGATGCACGAAACCGTGGCATTTGCTTTGTCGCTTGGCTTGATACTTGCAGACACGCCTGAGCAAGGAAATCTTCTACAACCCCAAATCCTAAACCCCTGAACTGAAACCCTGATCCCTAAGCGCTGAACCCTGAACCCTAAATCCAAAAGGCCAGAAACACGCAAGCACAAATTAAACTAAACCCTAAACCCGAAACCCTAAACCCTAAACCCTAAACACCGAATGCGCTGTAGCCGCACAGACCGACTCCGCTCCTCCGACTCGACTCTGGGACCTCCCCGCTTGATTTCGGACCACCACCTCCGGCTTCGGGGCTTTGAGGGTTGTTTAGGGTTTAGGGTTTAGGGTTTAGGGTTTAGGGTTTAGGGTTTAGGGTTTAGGGTTTAGGGTTTAGGGTTTAGGGTTTAGGGTTTAGGGGTTAGGGTTTAGGGGTTAGGGTTTAGGGTTTAGGGTTTAGGGATAGAGGGGCCTTAATGATTGGAATAGGGTTCTGGGGGTTTATTTTCTTAAAGGGACCATAAGGGAATACTACTAGTAACTATTCCGACCCCGATATTAGGGTTTTTCTTTGAGGGGCTCGATAGTAGGGTTTCTTTGAAGGGCTTGCTAAGGGGTTGCTTAGGGCGTTTAATTATTCTCTTTTCTTAGGACTGGGGGGTGATGGCTTAGGATGAAGACTTGAGTGGGTGTGTGGATTTGAGCTTTAGGGTTAGGGACGAGGATTGGTTTCTCAAGTTCAGGGGCTCCAGACGTTTACGGCATTTAGGGTTTAGGGGTGGGGGCTAAGGGGTTAGACTGGAGGAGGGACTTGCCTTATCCTGCGGCATTTGCACCCTGATTCCAAAAGCCACCTGTACCCGTACCCCGTATTGCCAAATATGAGATCCGTAGCCCCTACTTTGGAGTAGACCTGGAAAAAAGTACATGCATCTTTGGTGTAAGGCACAGTAGCTATGGTAGGAACCCAGGCTCAAAAATGCATTAAAGTATGGTACTCCAAAAACCAGTAACCCTAAACCCTAAACCTTAAATCTTAAACCCTAAACCCTAAACCCTAAACCCTAAACCCTAAACCCTAAACCCTTCCTCAGCAGGCACTGGGCAGCTGGCTGCATCTCCAGGGTGATGCCGTCGTCGTCCACGGCCGACAAGATGTGGCAGTTCTTCGCCAGCCTCCCAGGTTTGGGGATTGTAGCCCTAAACCCTACACCCTAAACCCTACACCCTAAACCCTAAACCCTACACCCTAAACCCTAAACCCTAAACCCTAAACCCTAAAGGGGTGGCTGGGCACAGCTGGCACGAGATTCGGTCCTCAGCTGACATGTGCCTCCTGTTGCAGCTTGCGTTTTGTTCCGGGACCTTCGCAAAGATGTTCGCAAGCCCGCTACAGATGCTCATCTCATGAGCCGACCATTCTTCATCCCCGGGTCAAAGCCAAGCACGGATGGGGTTCCTTTGGCTGGCCCAGCCACAAGATTGGGCTCCCTCGGGTTGTTGTAGGCGTTTTTGCTTTAAAGGATGTCAGGGTTTGGGGCTCTATTGCTGAGTTGTGTTCTTCTTGAGAAGCCCCACTCATGCCAAAGCGGTTTCCGTGGGATGCTTGTTGAGTGGCCAGGGGGCGAAAGATGGGGGTGGACGGGTAGGTGGTGGGGGCAGGTTGGGGGGGCAGGGTGGGAAGCGTGTTGTTTGCAAGGAATAGGGCCCATGTTTAGGAGGACGAAGAGGACATCCTTCTTACCTGTGCTCAAGAAGTCGTTACGTCAAGAGTATTTGTGGACAGTATTCGTAGACCATCTTTGCAGTAGCGGCTCTTGATCAGTTTCTTGCAAGAGGGCTAGGTTGGCAGCGCGTCAGACGGGGGCCCGTCATTAGGGTTCAGAAAGAAGCAGAGCAGGACCGCATTCGGAAGTTCGGGAGCTTTCCGTGGAGGAGCTTGAAGTGATGACAGCACATGAAAGGATGTGAAAAGACTTAATGCTGAGGATAATTCCAATACAAAGCCCGCTAAAGAGAGCACGTTTCGGTTCGCTTGGAGCAAGATGCGACAAGATTGTTGCAGGGGCCAAGCAAAGTGATCTTTGCCTTCGAGCTGCTGAAGTTTCGGAGGGATGTGTGAGGGTCCAACTTTCTTCACCCCCCTCCCCCACCCCCGACAAACTTTTGGGGTCACCGAACAGGCAAATGGGCTTTCCGAAGTATAGAGAGCTCTACGTGAAGCCCACACCGAAACCACGAAAACGAAAAAGACACGACCTGAACCCCAATGGCGCTTCACCCTAAACCCTAAACCCTAAACCCTAAACCCGAAACCCTTGCGCCTCATGGGCCGGCAAGTCGGTTGCAGCTTCACCGGGTGCTGTCGGAAGAACTCCGCCTTGGCGAAGCATGTGAGGGGCTGTGGTGGGTTCGGGGTACTCCTAAACCCTAAACCCTAAACCCTACACCATACACCCTACACCCTAAACCCTAAACCCTAAACCCTAAGCCCTAAACCCTCTACCCTAACCTAAAGTCTTAAAGGTTTGAATAGTGGTTTTCGGGGGAAAGGCTCTGCCTCCACACTCTCTTGGGGTCCTGGAAGCCCAGTTCGTCGAACGTGAAAGCATGTTGTCAAGATCCTCGGACCAACTAGAGGCTTCTTGGGGTTTACGCAAAGGGTTTCATCGAGGGCCTGGCTCCATGGAGGTGAAGGGGCCCGAAATAGTGTGTACTGAAAGCAATCAGTTGAAATCATTGAAGCTCACAGCCTGAGATCCCGGCAAACTGCGGCAGTCGCTGCAGCTTTGGCGGGATCGGGCGAAGCAGGCCTAGCAGCTTCACGTCCACCCTATAAATCCCAACACCCTACAGCGGGCTTGGGGGGAACGGGGGTGTTTCGGGGCCAAAAAAAAACACAAGGATTCTACTTGCAGGGTTTTCCAGAATCCCCCTTCTCCTACTAGGGGCCCTTCTACCCCAACAGTAGGATCCTTCTGCTTGTGTGGGTTTTTGGGCCCCCAAGCTTTGGGGGCCCTAAACCCTAAACCCTAAACCCTAAACCCTAAACCCTAAACCCTAAACCCTAAACCCTAAACCCTAAACCCTAAACCCTAAACCCTAAACCCTAAACCCTAAACCCTAAACCCTAAACCCTAAACTTAAACCCTACACCCCCTTTTGCCTGATTGAAGCCAGAGAGTGCAGGTCTGGGCATTGAAGACCTGGGCCGCTGGCCGAAGCACTCTGCAGGCGAGGGCTTTTAGGAGGGACCCTCTAAGCGGCTTCGGGTTTGGGATTTAGGGTTGAGGGTTTAGGGTTTAGGGTTTAGGGTTTGGGGTTTGGGGTTTGGGGTTTGGGGTTTGGGGTTTGGGGTTTGGGGTTTGGGGTTTGGGGTTTGGGGTTTGGGGTTTGGGGTTTGGGGTTTGTGGTTTGGGGTTTGGGGTTTGGGGTTTGGGGTTTGGGGTTTGGGGTTTGGGGTTTGGGTTTGGGGTTTAGGCTGCAGGGTGTAGGGTTTAGGGTTTAGGGCTTGTGGGGCTCTGGGCGGCCGACCGCGTCGCCGCCTCGCTCCTTCTTGCAGCGGTAGGCTCCGGTACCATCCTCACGCCAGTGTTCATCGCCTGGGTTTAGGGTTTAGGGTTTAGGGTTTAGGGTTTAGGGTTTAGGGTTTAGGGTTTAGGGTTTAGGGCCACCCTTGAAAGCCCTGAACACTGCGTCCTTAAGACTGGGCCCTGGGTGCCGGGCCTTGGTTTAAGGGACATTTCCGCTTTCGGGAGAGAGAGGGAGAGAGAGAGAGAGAGAGAAAGAGAGAGAGGGAGAGCGAGCGAGCGAGAGAGAGAGAAAGAGAGCGAGAGAGAAAGAGAGAGGAATCTCTGGGTTGGAGCGGCTTTACAAAATTCTTGGGAGGACCCTGACCCAAGCAGTTTCTGAACTCTGCGGACTTTTAGGATCCTGAGTGCAGAGTTCAGAAACTGCAAGGATCTTCAGGAAGTGAACTCGGGAATCAACGCGGTGGGATGAGCATGAGATTGTATAGACTGGCATATGCTTGCTCGGGTTTTGAGTGTGACGTGTGGTGTCTAGGTGCAGTTTTTTTATGGCTTCGTCCCGAAGGCGCGCGGTAAGCCCAAGAGCAACCCCCAACTTCAAAAGCCCCTGTGCACTGTGAACCACAGACCTAGATCCTGATGTTCACCCACAGCCCCCAGGAAAAACATCCCAAACCCTTGACACGATTGAGCATGAGTTCTAGACTCTGAACACATAACCAAGGCGCATGCAGAACCACCCACCCCTAAAAAAAGAAAAAACATCTCCCTAAACCCTAACCCTAAGCCCTAAGCCCTAAGCCCTAAACCCTAAACCTTAAACCCTAAACCCTAAACCGCAGCTGAGTGTAGGCCCAAGAGTCGACCAGCAAAGAAGTTGGATGTGATCTTCGCCACCTGTTTCAAGGGACTGAAGGAGGGACCCTTATGAGGGACCCTAGGGGTCCCTCCTTATACCCCTTAACTGTCTGCTTCTGGGGCGCTTGGGGTTCCAGGGGTCGGGTTGGGAGGGAACTCTGAGACATACGAATAACGGGCCTTGGGCTCGTACTCCAGCTGGAAACCCTGAATCCTCTCACCCGCATGCCCCCATAAGCCCTTAAGCCCTGAAGCAGCGCGTGGACGTAATCCTGTCTATTCCCATATTTTAACATGTCGGGTTGAAGTAGGGTTTAGAAATGAGTCAATGAGGACTGAAGGAATCCGGCTGATGATGTGTCGGGAGGGACCTCAAATCCGCCACACCCCAAACCATAAAGAAACCCTAAACCCTGAACCCTACAGCCTAAACCCCAAACCCTACCCCCAAACACTAAACCCTAAACCCAAAACCCCAAACCCTAAACCCTAAACCGCACAGCGGTCCCACAGCCTGGTCCAGGATCACTTTCAAGTTGTCGCCCGCAGCTTGCAGGGCGCTGATGACCTTCGCCAAGGTCCCCTAAACCCTAAACCCTAAACCCTAAACCCTAAACCCTAAACCCTAAACCCTAAACCCTAAACCCTAAACCCTAAACGAGAGTTGCGGTTTAGGGCTTAGGGTTGTTCCTACCCGATTATCTACCCTCAAAGAGAGAGAAAAATCTCCAGAACCTATGGGCCGCATCTACATCTACTTTTCGAAGGCTCGAAAAAGCCCACTGTCCCTGCCACCAAGTTCATGTCGGAGAGCATTCCCCCACCATCGATTTGAAGTCGATAGGGCCCCTATGCAATCTGTGCAAACAGACCCCCCCCCCACGTTGGCTTCGGTTCTGGAATAAGATCACAGGCTGAGTTCGGCTGAGCAGCCAACCCTTGACGTCCTTAAAGCCTGAAGACCCTAAACCCTAAACCCTAAACCCTAAACCCTAAACCCTAAACCCTAAACCCTAAACCCTGAACCCTAACCCCTAAACCCTAAACCCTGAACCACCGAAGCCCAAATCGGAAACCGGATCCTGGAACCCCAAACAGCAGCTCGGAGCCCCAAAACCTGCGAGACACACCCGAGACACCCCACAAGCTATATGAACCCTGAAACCTGAAACCCTAAACCCGAAACCCTAAACCCTAAACCCTGAACCCTAAAAAAGACACCCCTTAAGGACGGCCGCAAAAAGGAAGGCCTCGCAGCGCCGCCGCTGGACAACTTCGAAGACCATCCTAAGCTTCTTTGGCTGTGCTTAAGAACCCCAGAGAAAAAAGAGATTAATCTACGGTTTCAGGGCCTTAACTACTATTTGCTTAAGACCCCCAGAGGAAAAAAGATATGAATCCCTGTGTTGCCCTTATCAGTAGGGGATAGGATTAGGGGGACCCTTGGGGATATAGACCCTCTGAATAAGGTCCCTGTTCAAGAGAGCCAGAAGAGGGTTAAGAAGGGGTTCCCGTTTAAGGGTCCCCCCTTATCCTACCTAGGACATACGGTTTCAGGGCCTTTACTACTATTTGCTTAAGAACCCCAGAGAAAAAAATATATTCATCCCTGTGTTGCCCTTATCAGGAAGAATGTTTGTGTTTTCATGGGCTTCTTAAGAAAGTAGTAGTTTATGTTAAGCAAGAGTTTAGGGTTCTAGCGTCTACATGTCAGAGCGTAGAGCGTGGGTGCTCGGTCTCTCCAGTCTAGGGCTCGAGGGTCGAGAGTTCTGGGCCTCTCTACGGCTCCCCGTGGCCTGCATGCTGGGGAAGTCTTGGTTGACAGCAAAGATATCGGGGCTTATGGGTTTAAGGTTTAGGGTTTAGGGTTCTTTTCTTGGGGCCATCAGCTTCGGGGAGGCTGCGTGACTAGCCCGGGGATGAGGGCTTTGAGGCTTGAGGGCTGTTGGGCGTGACGTGAAGTAGGCGTATGCCACCTGCCGCCAAGTAGCTGCAGCTCCGTCCCAAATTCTTCATGGAAGTCGCGCTCATACCTTCGTCAATACATCGAAGGACAGCTGCAACCGAGCCCTACACTACAGCAAATGAGTAGGCTCTCTCTCAACTGCTGTTCCGTTTTGAGGGTGGCGATAGGACCAGAAGCCTGATGATGGTTCGGAGTTAGGGGTTTGAGTCCAGGGTGCTGAGACAGACAACTAGGAGCCCTAAGCCCTGAAGGCTCTGGGTAGCCTTCCCTGCTGCTTTTTCTAAGACAGCGGCCAGGACAGGACGTAAGCGCAGCCTTGGATGGGAGAGTGGCCGATTGCTCACGTTAATGTTGGCCGGGGCCCTAAAACCGGGACCCCCCCCCCCCAAAAAAAAAAACAAAAAAGAAACTATCCTTGCACAAGGTTCAAGGTTTACAAGTTTACAGCTTCGGGCCGAGCTGAGTCGCAATAAAATCGAAGTATTGAGTCCACTAGTAGAGTTTAGGACTCTAGGGTTCATGTGGAAGTGAGCTCGCTCTGTGTCTTTGGGGTCTTGGACTTCTGATGGGCTTCGGGTTGCGTGCACCTCTCTCTCCCCCGTGGAAGCTCGAATTTGAAATGGAAGGCCCCGTAAGAGAGAAGCCTGGGCACACCTCTCCAAGGCAGCAGGTTTAGGGTTTAGGGTTTAGGGCTTAGGGTTTAGGGTTTAGGGTTTAGGGTTTAGGGTTTAGGCTTTAGGGTTTAGGCTTTAGGGTTTAGGGTTTAGGGTTTAGGGTTTAGGGTTTAGGGTTTCATCCGGCAACTTCTCAAAGCACAAGCCGCACTCATGGGCTTAGTGGAAACCCTCATCCCATGAGTCCGGCAGCTGCTCAAGAGCACCACCATGTTGTCCGGAATCGACCTGAGACCCACACCCAGCTTAGGCTTTGGCAGCGATGCTGCCTGTGAGACGGACATGAATTTTCTACCTTCAACCTTACCCTACCAAAAAAAAACAAAAAACAAATCCCGGAAGAGAAACTGCATCCTCGATTCTTCAGTTCTGAACCCTAAGCCCGGTTCAGCTCTCTGCTTAGACGTCTTAGACTGGAGTGGCGGGCTGCCAGGCGCATCTGAAAGTCTAAAATAGTCTAAACCTTGTAGGAGTCTGGAGGTATGGGCTTTTGGGGTTCGGTGGCATTAGGGCAAGGGTTTCGGACGTCATCTCGGCCGCCCACACATCTCGGTGGAAACAGGTCAGCGCCAAGTGAGCGTGCATTCGGCAGCGAACATCGACTTCCTGACGGACATCCTTAAAGGAGTGTTTCAGCATTGCTTCAACCCGTTGACCACCCAAACTTATACAGGCCAAATGGGTAACGGTTTAAGGGGCCCTGCTCACCCAGAACCGCACCACCCAACCCTGGCGGCTTTAGGGGAAACCTGAAGCCTTCAACACTAAGCTCTAGCAGTTGTGAAGGGAGCTGCTGAACCTCAAGAACGTTGTTGCAGCACAGTCCTGACTTGAAGATTCGATGTACCTGCGCAAGTTCTGTCAGCGTTTGGGTGCTTAGGTTTCTGAGATGCTGGGCCACAAAAGCAGACGAATAGCACGTTTGCCAAGAGTTCCCGGCGCCTCTGCAAATGTTTGGAGGCCTTGTCCTCCAGGAACGTCGTCAGATGCCTTGCGTTCAAGAGATGTCCATGCGCTCATAGCCCATAGATGCAAATCTGTCGTTCGCGGGCTGAAGTATAAAGGCCCACAATTAGAGCCTGGAGAACTGCGACTCGAACGAGATCCTAAGGCAAACAGCTGTAGCATGGTGGTCGCCGCCCCCCCCCCCCCCCCCCAATCAGGCTCGGATCCCGTGCTAAGTGCTGACGCCAAATCTTGGAGCAACATTGGGATGCAGGATGCTGAAAAGGTTTGGTTCTCAACAACAGCTGATGCCCATGGCGGATGACGCTAAAAAGTTTGCATGATGCTTGGAGGTTCGGGTGATTCTTTCGCGGGGTTCTTGAGCAATCAGTAGGTCTCGCCAGGGCCATCTCCAGGTGGGACGGACCGCAAGGCCCCGGCCAGGTTTAGCTGATGCCCACAATGCTCTGTCTTAGGGGCCTGGGCAACCGTAACCTGTCATAACCCTGTAAGCAAAGTTTCGGGATTGGCGGGGTTTCGTGTTTATGGGGGTTTAGGGTTTAGGGTTTAGGCTTTAGGGTTTAGGGTTTAGGGTTTAGGGTTTAGGGTTTAGGGTTTAGGGTTTAGGGTTTAGGGTTTAGCGGACCAGCTGCTTGGTCAACTCCGGGTGCTTGTCGGCTTCTTTCTGGTGGTGCAGCTGGTCCAGGAAGCGACTGCAGAGCCTGAACAGATTGGGCAAAGTGCCTCGAGGGTTTAGGGTTTAGGGTTCAGGGTTTCGGGTTTAGGGTTTAGGGTTTAGGGTTTAGGTGAAGGCCTCAGGGTTTTGCTGTCTAGGATTTCCTAGGACGTTCACGCTTTTGGGGCTTTCTGTGGGGCTTCAAGGCGTCAGGGTTTAAACATTCAGGGCTGTATGGCGTTTAGGGCTACAAAGACCTCAATCCGAGTGGGCCTCACGAAGAACAGCAGGATGTTAGCTGGTGGCCCATCGAACTCCTGGACATTGAGGCTTGTACGAACAAATTTGCGTTTAGGGCGAGTTGGAGGAATGGGAGCTTGAGCGTTCGCAATCCTACTGGGCCGAAAGTCGTCAAACCTCAGCTGCAAATCCACCTGAACCTGAGCCTGGATGCCACAAGAGGCGCCGAATACCAGCAAAACGGCTAACGTCTAGTCGCAGCTTGCCGAATTTCTCAAGCTCACGTCCTCCGGTGGTGCAAGGCTCGCCAGCTCCTCCGCCTGATGTGGTTTGCGATTCGACAATTCGAGTGTCAAAGCTCTTCAGGCTTCACCTGGTTTTAAGTTTACGGGTGCGGGATGGTTCGAAGGAAGTCGTGCATCCGGGTATTTGGGTTGTTGCGTCCAGGAGCTTCCCTGAGAAATGGTTGGAAGGTTCAGGGTGTTGGGCTGAGGTGGCAACTTCTGCTCGAGGATTGAAAGCATGACTTCTGAATCCAGGCCCCTGAACCTCCGAACCTGAAGCAGCAGGCTAAGATTGCTCAAGGGTGCGGAGCGTTGGTTCTGGAAGCTCCAAAACACCCTAGAGTCCTAAACCCGAAACCCTGAACCCTGAACCCCAAACCCCCTAAGCCCCCAAGCCCCCAAGCCCCCAAGCCCCCAAGCCCCCAAGCCCCCAAGCCCCCAAGCCCCCAAGCCCCCAAGCCCCAAGCCCCAAACCCAACCCTGCCTGGTCGCAGAGCGAGCAGAAAGGGGCAGCAATGGTGCCAAGGCCCTTTGCCACCTGCGCTGTAGAGCTTAAACCGCAAAACCCTGAACCCTCAACCCTCAACCCTAAACCTCAAACCCTAAACCCTAACCCTAAACCCTACACCGTAAACCCTAGACCCTAAACCCTAAACCGCTGAGTCATCCGGACAGTGGGATGTAGGGCCTCAAGGTGTGCTGGGTGCTGGGGCGCTTCCAGCTGTCAGAAGTCATGCCCTGTGACTGGTGAACGATGCGGTTCCGGGCATCGTACATGGTTGGAGCCGTAATGTCTTCTCGAGGTTTGGGTTTGGGTTTGGGGTTAGGGTTTGTGCGCTTTAATTAAGGTTCAGCGATTGAGCTTAGCGTGGGCTTTCTACATATACATATATATATATATATGTATGTATAAGATTTTATGCATATAAAAGCTTTCTGAGATCCCACGAGGTTAGCACCATCACAAAGAGCCCGCGGCACAGGACCATGTCGGAGCCCAACATCCACCATCTTCCCCGTCGCCTCATTGTGTAGGAGGCCATACGCTGCGCCAAGCTTCGATTCCCTCTCCTGTTAGGGTTTAGGGTTTAGGGCTTAGGGTTTAGGGTTTAGGGTTCAGGGTTCAGGGTTCAGGGTTTAGGGTTTAGGGTTTAGGGTTTCAGGTTTAGGGTTGAGTCTGGGTGGGATAACGTCTGGAAGTCCCAGGGTCAGCCTACCGGTATTGCTCCGAATCTCCAAGTTTTGCAGGCCCCATAGTCAGCCGACATACGGTTTCAATCTGGTACAATACTGCAATCCTTCACATTTGCTATACCACCACATCGACAAAAACAGATCTTTATATCTATATATATATATAGATGTATATGCATGCATGCATATATGCTTGCACAAATATACCGCGAAACGAGACTCCAAGTCTGGCAGGTCTCTTTCACGGCAGATTTGCGTTTCAGATCTTCGCGTCTTTTGTTGACACGATTTCTCGAAAAAAAAAACATGTTATGCTGGGGGGGGGGGGGGGGCGGGCATCCAACTCGAGGCGTGGGGGATGCAAAACAAGTGATCCGCTAGCAATGTGTCCGTTCGGACCTGTTACCCGATGCGAACACCAGGATGTGATGACGAAATGTTCGCATGTTTTTGCCAACCCGGATTGAAAGTCGCAAACGCCCGAGACCATGACCCAAGGCCCAAAAAACCCTAAACCCTACCCAAAATCAACGACAACACTGCCCGCCACAAGCGGCATGCGCACGGGACCGAGGCGGACCGGATTTTGACCGCCGAATGCACAGGGGAAGCATTCGGAGCCAAGCCAGAAAGGCTCAACAAACACGATGACGACTTCTGCATCTCGCGAGAAGCAGGAGGCAGGAGAGCGAGATTGCGAACATTGCGACTTAGGGTTTAGGGTTTACGGTTTAGGGTTTAGGGTTTAGGGTTCCCCTCCTTATAGAACGGACACTCGAACTGCGAAGCTGTCCAAGAGCTCGTGAGATAAGAAAGTACGTCCCTGCCAGCTTCGCGAAGCGATTGAACCGTGGCAACAAAAAAGCACGGGATCACAGCGACCACGGAATGGGGTCGGTATGGGTCGGTACGTAGGCGCAATTTCTCATACATCGGAGGACACTATCAAACCCGGTGTGTCATCAAGAGTTGACAACTGGCTGGTTCTTAGGGAAAAAGGAAATGAGGTGCCCTACATAATCCCTGAAATACATAGGGCCCTAATTTTCCTCATTCCCAACTAAGAACCAAGAACCAGGGAGACACCCTGCCCTATAAACCCTAAGCCCTAAGCCCTAAGCCCTAAGCCCTAAGCCCTAAGCCCTAAACCCTAAACCCTAAACCCTATAAACCCTAAACCCTAAACCCCCACTGTTTGGGGAGCCCAGTCCGGCGCTTGCTCCACGAGCGGAGGATTCCGGTCGTCCACCCAGGCGGCCGGCTCCAGCATCGCCGCCCAAAGAAGCTGCTGAACAGACCTGTGGTTCTCGATGAGATCCCTAAACCCTAAACCCTAAACCCTAAACCCTAAACCCTAAACCCTAAACCCGGTTGCTTGAAGGTTTGGGGGATTGTTTCGGGTTTCAGGGACTCGGGGCATGCTGGAGGCTTTCATATATTCGTGTGCCGATGGGCGATTTGTGGGGCCCTTTTCAATGGAGGAGGCGACGTGCTGAAGTCTAGGGTTTGGGGTTTAGCCTTTAGGGCCTTCAGAGGGTGGGAGGGGGGTTTGAAAGATTGGGTCTTCAGGGGTTTGGGCTTGGGGGCTTGCGGAGATAGGCTTTGGGGGGTTTCTCAAGGCTCGAGGTTTTAGGTGCCCTGCCGTCAGCAGGAGCGCCTTTCGTCGGAACTAAGGAACCTGCACGTTTCGGCCCGAAATCGTGGATTGTCTTACTCGGTTGGCATCATGGCCAAGTCGGTCGGTGCTGCGACACATGCAGGTACGTGTCCACGAACATTAAGAAGCGTCTTCGTTGGCACAGGACTCTCCAATGTTTAGTGCGCCCCCCCTGTCGAAGTTGAAGCCAACAACTCACTGAAGATGCTTTGATGACATGGCCCAGGACCATTAGCTTGGAATCAGGGTGGGCACACACATATACACTGCCAATCAAACGACCCAAAAACAAACAAAACCTAGTAGCAGAAAGACTCTGAAAGACCCCACCCACACACGCACAGAGCTCCAGGACTCCCGGCGTTTGCTTGAGCGCATGGAGGCGATCTGCTGCCAGGAAGTGAAGCAGCAACGGAACCCGGAGGTAGGGAACAGTGAGGCTGCTCAAGACCTTGCGGGTGGGCTCTAGGCCAGGACTGGAAAGTTTGGGGTCTAAGTTCAGTCAGGGTTTGCCAAAGAGGTCTAATGGTATCAGGCCGTTAACTAACATTGAGGTTTAGGGCGTTTTCGGCTCTAAGGTTGTCGGCCGTAATACACAGCTCAAGGGACGAGACTCGGGGGAAGCTTGCTGGTACACCATCATGATGCGCGCGCTGCCTAGGCAGCTTCTTTTTGGGAACCCTGGAGCCTCACAGCCTGGCAACCCCGCGACCGTACACTCTAAGCGGCCTCCAAGCCCTATCCTCAAAGGCTGAACAAAACCCAAGGTACTACCAGGCTGAGGCTTCAAGGACTTCCGCCCAAGCAATGTCGGATTTGCGGGATGAGATGTGGTTGTGTGCTACGTGGGCCCATGAATTTTCCTAAACCCTGTTGTTGAGTCCTGAAGCACAAGTCTATGCCGAGGTCGGCGGGTTTAGCCTTAGGGCCGACAGGCTTGCCCCTCCAAGCCAAAATCAAGCCCACTGAAACTCTCTTGTAAAGATCTGTGGCGGTCTTCGTGAGGGTTTTGCAGGGCGTATCCCGAAGCCTCAGCCGCTCCCTTAAACCCTGAACCCCCCGAGCCCCTGGAGCAAAGGTGGACAATACTATGCTGCACTTGGGACGCAAGCAAAAACTAAAATCTGTCTGTTTCTTAGGAATGAAAAGTACCCAAAAATTGAAAGTGATTTCCAAGCATCCCGACAAAAACCTATCTCCAGGATCTTTGGGAGGCTCTGGGGCTGCCACGTGCTCCGCCTCCTCCTGCGCGAAGGCCTGGACATCAGAAATTTGGGATTGGTGCGGGCCTTGTGGGCTCGAAGGCCCGAAGGATTAAGGCTTCAGGACCTGCTGTAGGCGAACCCCAACCCCTAAACCTTTAACAACCCTAATCCCCAAAACCTAAACCCAAATAACCTTAGCATGGTGAAGAGGTTTCCTTGCACCATGTTAGGCAGACAGGAACTGCAACAAGCACGATCGCTGTACTTCAGCTTCAAAACCCAAACCGTGGCGAACAAACCACCAACTCCCCAGCTCAGCACCCCTCAGCATCAACCTCCCTCCCCCGTCCCACAAGCAATGCAGCGGGATTAGGGTTTACGGGGTGTAGGGTTTAGGGTCTAGGGTTAGGGCTTGTAGGGCTTAGGGCTTGGGGTCGGGGGCTTTGGGTTTAGGGTTTAGGGTTTAGGGTTTAGGATTTAGGGCGTCTCCGATTGTGAGCAAAAGACATCTCAGCCCAACCAACTGCACCTTGTTTGCATGGAAAGATCGTCCAAAGCCCTCAACCCAAACACTAAAGTTGCTTGATTTCTTTGAGTAAGACTTCGCGCAGTATTTTACAGGGGTAGGTCTTGGGGCTACAGCTTCTTACATATTGCAGTTTCGAGGGTTTGGGGACGATTCCTGGGTAGTATTTAGGGGTTTCTTCAGGCTTGGGGCACTACAGCTGGACTAACCTGACGGGCCCCGTCCTTCCCGAAGTCCGGCAAGGTCGGGGCGTGGATGACGTCGTCTTCACTGTGAGCGCCCTGCTGGCAGTCTTATTCCCTGTATTCCTAAAAACCGGACCCCAGCCCCCGTCCCAGGCCTCAGGGCTTAGAGGGCCCCAAAACCCTTGGATGGAATCAGGGGGAGCAACCCAGGTTTCAGGATCCCGAGGGGCGAGCGTCAGCAAGTTCAGCAGAACGTGCGTGTGACTGTAATGCCCCTCTTCCCTCACAGCTGAGCATTGAAGGACAACTCGGGGCTTCTTTGAGATTCGCCTCCCTACGAATGAGTCTGTCTGCGTAAGCGATAGCCCAATTCGTGACGATGCTCGTGCACTGGTGCGCCTTCCGAAAGCACGAACACACTGCAGATACGCTCTTAGAATCTGAATACCCTAGCCACAAAATAACCGCTTATTTGCAAAAAAGAATAATATGGAACTTAGAAGGTTAAAAGTTAACTACCCAACCCCTTGTGTTCATGGACGCTGCAGGCAGCATCAGCTGGTCGCCCCCCCCCCCCCCCCCCCCCCCCCCCCCCCCCCCCCCCCCCCCCCCCCCCCCCCCCCCCCCCCCCCCTGGTCACCCCACCCCCCCCCCCCTCCCTCGGGCGCAACCAGGGGCTACTCAGGGCTTCGTGGAATCTTGGGGCCTGAATAAGTAGAACAGTGTTGGGGGTTATTTCAGTACAAGTATATAGGGACAATAAGGGAATACTATTATAATTATTCTGACCCCTAAGCCCTAAGCCCTATATTACCCCTAAACCCTATATTACCCCTAAACCCTAAATCCTAAACCCTAAACCCTATATTACCACTAAACCCTAAATTACCGAGCGTGTTGGGGATCCGCCCGGAGATCATGCCAATGGTGTGGGTGGCCCACGTCTTCGTTCCTTGTGCAAGTGTGGTTTGGGATGTTCCCCCCTTCTCCTAACAGTCCTAAACCCTAAACCATAAACCCGAAACCAGTTGTAGGGAGATGGAGGGGGGTGCTATGATCCCTATTAAGGACTCTTCGTATAAGGGGGAACATCCCAATGTGTGGTTCACGTCATTGGGCTAAGTTCTTCGGCTTTCGGGTGGGACAGGGCCGGCCCATTCCCCAAGGCCCATTGCTTGCATTTGATGCCTGTCACAGCTTCGGACTGCTGGGGTTTTTTAGGGCTGAGGGACCCAAGGTTTCATGTGAGGGCTTAGGGTTTAGGGTTTAGGGCTTAGGGCTTAGGAGGGATAGGGTTGAGGGTTTAGGGTTTAGGGTTAGGGGCAACTTAAGTCTCAGCTGGGTATGTACGTCCAAGGCAAATGGCCCTAAACAACTCACCGCTAGATGCCTTGAGTCCCGCTGCCGTCAGGTCGGCGCCACTGGCGCCCACGAAGCCTGAAACCGACGAACGTTAAGGGTTAAGGGTTAAGGGTTAAGGGTTAAGGGTTAAGGGTTAAGGGTTTAGGGTTTAGGGTTTAGGGTTTTGGCTTCTGAGGGAAACCCTGATCCCTAGACTGGCTGTGAGTCACCGACCCCCCGCATCAGTCGCCTCTGATGCAAGCAGTTTGGGATCTTGAGGCTTACCGCCCCGAAAGCAACCAAGGCCAGAAACTTACACTTTGCACCCAACGCCCTTAAATCCCCCTAAGTCCTAAGCCCTGAATGAATCCCGGTTTCTTGGGCCCCCAACCCTTCAGTCCCACACTCTTAACTGCAGACGCTCAGGGCTCGGTATTTCTACGAAGCACCCACTACATGGTGCAGCTCGGAAGGTGGGGGGAGAGGGGGGGGGATTTGGGTTTAGGGTTTAGGGTTTAGGGAGGGTTTAGGGTTTAGGGTTTAGGGCTTAGGGCTTAGGGTTTAGGGTTTAGGGTTTAGGGTTCAGCATCTCAAGTCCGAGCATTCACTAGTCAAGCAGCTTGTCAAGCGTTGGAAAAGAAAACCCACCCACCCAAGAAACCCATAACATCGAGAAAATACAAAGTTCACTCAATACATTCCCAGTAGTTAGTTTTTAACGGACCCAAAACTCGGTAGGGTTTAGGGTTTAGGGTTTAGGGTTTAGGGCTTAGGGCTTAGGGCTTAGGGCTTAGGGCTTAGGGCTTAGGGCTTAGGGCTTAGGGCTTAGGGCTTAGGGCTTAGGGCTTAGGGCTTAGGGCTTAGGGCTTAGGGATTAGGGCTTAGGGCTTAGGGGTTAGGGTTTAGGGTTTAGGGTTTAGGGTTTAGGGTTTAGGGTTTAGGGTTTAGGGTTTAGGGTTTAGGGTTTAGGGTTTAGGGTTTGGGGGCGGAAGGTGGGGGGAAGGGCGGGGGGAGGAAGTGGGGGGAAGGGGGGCGGGGGGGGATTCACAGGGGCCCTTAAATGGGGACCTTGGGATGTCCCCCCTTGTACTCACAGTCCTTAGTAGTAATTATAGTAACCCTATCAGAATCCCCGTTAAGGACTGTTGGGAAAAGGGGGAACATCCCAATCATACCTTTAATATACCCTCTGAAAGACCACTACTTTCCCTGTACGTCTTCAGAAGCATCAACTTTGATCAGCCCCAGTTGAGGAAGACCTTGCCTGAACAAGTATGTGGATTTGAGGGGTCGTGAATTCCACGTGTCAAGGGTTGTAGGGAGTTCAGGTTTCCGGATTTAGGTGTTGGGGTTTGAATTGGGGTCATTACATCCTAAACCCTAAACCCTAAACCCTAAACCCTAAACCCTAAACCCTAAACCCTGCACCCTACACCCTAAACCCTAAACCCTAAACCCTAAACCCTAACCCTAAACCCTAAACCCTAGACGAGCAGGGGCGCACCTTTGCTTAGCATGTCGAACTTGATGTTGAAGGCGTGCATCTGGGCCTGCCAAAGGCGTCCCGTGCCAGAACCCTTCACTCCCACAAAGGTTCGGGCATGTCGTAAGAAAAAGTCCTGGGGCCCAAGGCCAATATATCAAAATCCGGAGTAGTGTCCCCAACCTCTGACGATTCCTATGTGACTGCTTCTTCTCCCCGGATCATAGATTTACGGCCCTTAATCCGAAAACCTAACTCCCCCTCATACAAAAACCCTTGCACCCGATACCTTTCCCCCCCAAAACCCTTAACCCTAAACCCTAAAACCCTAAACCTGCCTGGGAGCATATGCGCGACCCCACCACTCCCCACCAATGGCATTTGCCAAGCACGCTGGCGGAGCAGCATCTCCAAACCCGAAACCCGAAACAACCCAGAAGCCCTTGAAATAAAATAGGCCCAAGCCTGAACCCTCAACTCAACCCTTCAAGTCCTAAGTCCCTTTGGTCAGGATCTCGCAACCCAGGGCAAAGGCTTTTCAGGTTCAGGGTTGCTCGGCCTTCAAGATCTCGCACGGTTGGCAGTAGCCAACCGACCACCGAATCTGCGCATCGTTGGCGTTCCAAACTCCTTTGAACTGCCTGGCTCAGGGCGCATTGCTTTGGCAAACAGAAGCTTCTGATCGTTCAGGGCTTCAGTCTTCAGAGCGCTAAGACTTTAAGCTTTGATTGAGGCGTTGGTGATTGGGACTTTGGGGTGCTTCAGGGTTTTCGGGCTCAGGTTCTGGGGGGGGGGGGGTCGGCGCGAGGGGCATGGGGGTTGGGGGGCTGCCAGTTCCGGGGGGGGGTGGGGCGGGCGAGGCCTCCAAGCCAACCCTCAAAGCCAACGCAGTGCAAACAAGGATGGCCGGGCTTAACTGCTAACTGCAAGCTCCTTGAGATTTCTGGGATGATGAGGACTTTAAGGCTCTAGGACTTTTGTGGTTTAACAATGCTGGGTCAGTTCGCGCCTCAAGCACAGCATAAACCCTCGACCCGCGCTGTTTGTCAAAGCTTTCGTCGGAGCACCTGCACTGAGGATCCAGGCAGATGTACTTGCACCAAACCTCAGCGGAGTTGCTTCGATTGGGCCTTCGGGTTTGGTTCTTCGGGTGCTTCCCATTCAGAGTATGAAGGGCCAGGGTGTCTTCGCTGCATCCTAAACAGACGCTAGCCAGTCGGGTGGGGCAGCAGAAGCCCAAGCCAGTTGGGTGGGAGACGAGCAGCTCGGATTGAGGGTGGTGCTTGAGACGGCACAGAGAACCCCAGCCCTTAACCTTGAACCAGAACCCTAAACACCACAAACCCAAAGCCAACGCTAAACGTAATGGGAATACAACCCCAGCTAAACGTCTAAGTTCTACCTAGGATGGCCCTTAAAACCATCTGAAAAATATTCCTGAAGATGGTCCTCTTAAACCAAATATGGGAAAATATAAAATGTCCCAAAGGCCTACCGAGCTACGCCAGAAAATCTGCGCTGCTAAGCTGTTTCGATTTTGGGTTCCCAATACTCGACCAGTAAACCACGGACCTTACAAGCCCCTCTCCGGATTGTAGGACTTGCGGCAACCTCGACACCCCTATGATGATGTCCTGCCCCTTCATTCTGCCGGCAGGGTCGCCACAAGGTCGCGCCACCAATAGAACTCTGGAGCCTTCTCCCTTCCGGTGTGATTCTTCGCTGACTTGTTACATATAAAAGACTATCGCGTTTTGATTCGTGTTTCTCTTCATTTCGGGCTTGACGGCTCGGGGTTTAGTGCGTTTGGGGCTTCAGTGCCAACGCACAGGGCTTGAGGCAAAGGACTTTCCGGCGCAGTACTGAAGGAGGCATGGAGCATATATCACAGCCGACACTTCCGATGGAGTTCGGGTCTAGGTGCCTGTCAAATTTCGTGCGGGGCTTACCTGCACGCACCGACTACCAGGTTACAGTTGCACGAATATAGAGTTAATCCTTAGCTGAACCCTGAAACTTCAAAGCCTGAAGATTCTTGGCTGCAACTTGCCTAACCCCCCCAAACCCCCCGACACGCGGTTTTGATCTAAACTGTGGACCCTTTTGGCACCCTTGGCGCTGTGAGGAATACACCCACTATCGAAATCATCAAGAGGACACAAACCCTAAACCCGAAACCCTAAACCCCAAAAATTGCATCAACGCCCTGAGGCTGCCTGATGGGGCCGTTGGAGTTCAAGGCCCAACCAAGGGGAACCGTCCACTTGGGCCAGTCCTGCAAGAGTACATGCAATAGGGTTTATATTTCTTGTACCCCCAAAAGGACACCCGGTATATACACTCACCAATATTAAAAAGGAACCTTATATACACTCACCAGAAACAGTAATATATACCCTTCTTCAGACATGAAAATCCCCACAGCCTGATGGGGCAACCCTGCCTGGGAGGCTCCCCTCCCATGGCTTGCCATCGGGCTAGGGCCCGAAAGGCTGTACCGGTTCGCTTCTGCTGGCTTCTGTGTTCCTTTCGAACCCCAAGCCTCTCCTGGCAATTTGGACGACTTGCAAGGCTTTTGCGAACTTCAAGAGCCCAATGACAACACGTGGCACATGCAAGGTTCAGCAGTGTCAGGTTTGGGGATGAGTCTGGTGCAGTCGGGGATGCCTGGATGCCCTTGCCAGGAACCAAGAAGCGCGGGCTTAGGGCACAACTTCGGAACCTTAAACCCTAAACCCTAAACCCTCAAGACAGAATCGAATTCGCAAGCCCTAAACACACACACTCAATCCCCGCGGAGATTTAGTGATGAGGTTTTTGTGGTCCAGCTCCCGGGGTTTCGCCAACTCCTGTCGTGACAGTGTCTGACGAGAGGCATCCGACCGGAAACAGATCGCAATTACACCCGGTTTTCGAACACATTAAGGCACGTCAGTGTGTCGGTACGATACCTCTTACCCACAACCCTAAACCCCAAACTCTAGCCCCTCGCACCCCCGTAGTCCTCGCTATGTCCGGGTGGGAGGACGTTGCCCGGGATTCTCAGCACTTTCTTGACCAGGTCTGTGACTAGCTGCTGCCTCGGGCTCCCGGCTTCCAAGTGATGGGTTTAGGGTTTAGGGTTTAGGGTTTAGGGTTTAGGGTTTAGGGTTTAGGGTTTAGGGTTTAGGGTTTGGGGTTTGGGGTTTGGGGTTTAGGGGTTAGGGGTTAGGGGTTAGGGGTTAGGGTTTAGTTTTAGGGTCTTTAGGGGTTAGGCTGCTGGGATTGGGGTTGCAGCATTTTGCGGCTTGGATTTGTTTAGAGCCCGGGGGTCTATATGGTTGTGCGATTTGGTTGTTTTTGTTTCGTGATTTGGGCTTTATAGTTCGTCAGGGTTCCCGCTTTTGGTGCTGTTCGTGATTGGGGTTTAGCAGGGCTTTTGGGGTTTGGGCCCCTATGGTTCAGGAACGTGGGTTTAGGGCTTAGACTTGAGGCACACTGCAAAGCCACCCCTTGCTGAGGCTCCCGCGTGGAGTTCAGCGACCGCGCGTCATACTTCTGGGGGCACCTGGTGATCGGAGTTAAGGGTAGGGGTCAGGGTTTAGAGATTGGGGCTCAAGGTTATGGATTTGGGGGGCAGGCAGGTCGCCTAAACCCAATCCTTCAACACGAAAAACCCCTTGTGTGTGTATTCTTCAAGATGGAGTTCTGCGCTTCAAGAGGAAACCAGGGTTTTCTCAGAGAGAGAAGCAGGAAGCCGAAGCCAGAGGCGCAGCAATGGATTCACGGCTTGGAAACCTCATGGTTTGGGGGACCCTTTCCTTGTTCATTGTTGGGATAATATTAAAAATTTAAGTGTATATTCCTTATTGGGTTTAAGTACCCTTAAGAATGTAAAAATGTTACCCAACTATGACAAAGTTTCTAAAGATTCTCTCAGGAAATCGAACTGCCTGATAGGAGCACACTCTGAGGGAACCTCTTAGGGGCTCATCCTCTGGGGTCCGAGTAGGCCTCCCTTGAAACCACAAGTCTGAACAACAACAAAAAGCTCAGATGCCTTGCTACTCATAGCTTTGAGCTGTCTCTCTCTCCCCTGAAGAAGCTAGATAGTTTCACCATGCGAAAGTCCATGAGAGAGGTAGATAAGAGAGCCGTTCGCAATCCGTACTTGAAACGTACAGAGGCCTGTTTATTTTGGAACGGCTATTTTGGGTGATGCGGCCGGAGGTCGATGCGATGAGGGTGAGACAAGGGTGACGTGATTTGTACTCTTACATGAACAATGCGCTACGTCAGCGCTCTACACCCCCAACTAGAAGGATCCCCCAATAACTAGGACCCCAATGAAGTACCCCAAATATGGTAAACCCCCAAACTCAGTCCTCTGGGGGAAGGCTTCAAAGCCATGCCACAGCGAGGCGTCCCACGCGCAGTCGCCGCCTGCGCCGCCACCGAGCGGGTGTCGCTGAAGCGCATCCCGGGCCTCTGCAGGGAGTCTGCTGTCTCTTGGTTTGGGGTTTAGGGCTCAGGGCTTAGGGTGGCCCCAGCAACCATGTGGGGGTTTCCGAAAATGGGGGTACCTTGTTGGGGCCCTTGCTCTAGAGAATCCTTCTATTTGGGGGACGGGATCCACTGACTGCCTACCATGGAGGTGGAGAGTCATGCTTCAGGGCCGCACGAGCTCGGCGCAGGATGAAGGGCTGAGTTTACTTGTGGGTTTTTGTACCGGGATTCCCTGAAGCCAAAATCGCGACGCCTGCAAGATCTCGTAGATTCGGGCCCACATGTGGCACCCTTATAGCAAGGACTCTGGGTTGTCGGAGGGTTGTAACTTCATGCCGCGGGCCACAGGTAAGCAAGAAGCAGCGCAACCCTGAACCCTGATTATAGGCCCTAACTCTCTGAAATCTGTCAAGCCCAAATCAACTACGTGGCCCCGCTTGGGTACAGCAAGCTCTCGGGTTCAAGAAGTCCAGCTCATGGCTGTCCTACTCACCCTGAATGAAAAACCCACTTCCTACACCTTCATTAAGGACTGTTAGTACTACAAGCTCCCTAAACCCTAAACCCTAAACCCGAAACCCGAAACCCTAAACCCTAAACCCTAAACCCGAAGGGGACATCCCAAGAAAGGAGCCGAAGGGCCTCCGCAAGGTGCGGTGTGGAGAGTGGCAGCGACTCGGTTGCCGAGGCTGCGCTGCGGCCCTCTTTAGGGTTGGTTAGGGTTTAGGGTTTAGGGTTTGGGTTTAGGGTTTAGGGTTTAGGGTTTAGGGTTTGGGGTTTAGGGTTTAGGGCTTGGGGTTTAGGGTTTGGGGTTTGGGGTTTAGGGTTTAGGGTTTAGGGTTTAGGGTTTAGGGTTTAGGGTTTAGGGTTTAGGGCTTGGGGTTTAGGGTTTGGGGTTTGGGGTTTGGGGTTTGGGGTTTGGGGTTTGGGGTTTGGGGTTTGGGGGTTGGGGTTTGGGGTTTGGGGTTTGGGGCTTGGGGTTTAGGGCTTAGGGCTAGGTAGCCCAGTAACCATGTTATAACAAGGGCACCCTTTTCGGGTTTGGCTACTGTATGACGGAACCTTGAACCAGAAGAAGGGAAAAGGGTACCACCGGCCTACCAAACCAAAGCACCCTAAACCCTAAACCCTAAACCCTAAACCCTAAACCCTAAACCCTAAACCCTAAACCCTAAACCACTTGTGCAGCCCGAGGTTGACTTGGGCTTTCGGGATCTGCAATGCTTTATATTTAATGGATTTACGAACATAGGGAACCCTGAATATAGATTCCCAGATCGTAGGATCCCATAATAAGGACCCCAATAAGGTGCCCCTAATCTCGGAAACCCCCATAAAGGTTTGAAGGCCTTCGCGCAATCCCAAGACACCCAAATTTGTAAGCGTCCCCAAAACTCCTTGGGGAAGCCCAAAGTTCAGGGTTTCGGTTTGTATCGTCTGGGCCGATGAAGCGAGGGAGTCGCTTCATTCAGGGCTTGGGTTTGGGATGCTTTGAGGCCCGCCTCTGGCCCGCCTTAAACCCGGCAAACTCTGAAGCCCTTCATTACGAATCCCCTTGGTGGCCCAGTAACCACATTATATTAAAGGCACCCTTGTTTAGGTTGGTTCCTGCATACGGGAACCTTGAACCAAAAAAAGTGAAAGGGCACCACTGTGCTACCAAGAAAGCCCTTCATTTCGAATCACCTAAGGGGCCTTAATGACTAGAATAATCCGAAGGGGACCGTCAAGGAATAATATTCGCAACTATGCCGACTTGGGATGTTCCCCCCTTGTACCAACAGTTTAACAGTCCTTGATTTGGAGGGGGTACTAGTCCCCATTAAGAACTGCCAGTTTAAGGGGGGGAACATCCCAACCCTGAACCCTCAACCTAAACCCTAAACCCTAAACACCCTACATTCTCAAACCCATAAACCCAAGGGGGGAACATCCCAAATCCATTAAGGACTCCCTAAACCCTAAACCCTAAACCCTAAACCCTAAACCCTAAACCCTAAACCCTAAACCCTAAACCCTAAACCCTTGGTTAGTATAAGGGGAGAACATCCCCAATTCCGACCCCTGCAGTCACAAATCCGCGACCTTCAGGTCGGCGTCGCCGCCGAAGCTCCACATCGGCCTAGCGGGGTCTGTTCGGGGGGTTTAGGGTTTAGGGTTTAGGGTTTAGGGTTTAGGGTTTAGGGTTTAGGGTTTAGGGTTTAGGGTTTAGGGTTTGGGGTTTAGGATTTAGGGTTTAGGGTTCCAGGGTTCAACCTTCTGCCATACCCAGAGCTCCAGCCCGCGCAACTCAAGGGAAACCTCCACCTAGACATCCTCCCGTAACCAAGACGCTTGTCCAGGGACTTACCCTGAATTGGCAAGGAAGTATACTGTGTCATGTGGTTCTGGCATGTGCTGCATGATACCAGAGGTCGTTTCTGCCGAGTGCTTCTGGCGCCCCTATGCCGATGAAATGGTCACGGCACCCGAAGGAACATAAGCTGACGTCTGAGTGTCCTCCGCGCCTGAATGCATCCACGTCGTCTCCTCCACCGGGCGTGAGGATCGCCTGGGTTGTGGGGAGCATGCCGTCAGACGCCGCTCTCCTGCAGCATTGGGTTATGTTCGGGGGGGAGACAGTACTGGGAAGCTTGACTATGTTTTGCTTCTTGACCCTTTCTTTTTGAAGGGGGAGGGACCGAAAATGCCACCTCACTAAGGCAGGGCTGCACGCCTGCGTTTCGGCGCAAGCTGCTGAGGGTCCACCAAGACCACACTTGAATCATTAGCCGGCATACCCTCCGCCCTCCAAAGGGTTCAGACCCTGCTCTCACCGCGCACACTACCCCCGCAAGCCCCCTTATGCTGTAAAGGGCTGAGGGCTCACAGAGGGTATATAGATTGAGAAGGGCTCATGGATGGAAGTAGGCATGGATTTCAAGGGCTTGCGTTGGGTTGAAATGATCAGAATGCTCCCGTGGCCCTCCCCCCCCCCCCCCGTACCCGCCGCCTCCCCTACCTGCACCGCTCCCCTACCTCCCTACCCCCTACCTACCTTCCCAAACCCTCACCGGACTGCCGGAATGTCATCAGCAGAGAAACACAGGTGAACAACACTTTTGTCTTCCTATGCAACGCATCGAGTCTTACGCGTTTCCGTTTTTTCCTCTTCTTCTCTTCAAGAAAGCGGAGAGTCGTCAAGAAAAATACGGGCCTGACACGAGCCCTATACCGTCCTCATGACGGTCTCGTAGGCGACATGCAGACACCTCCACTGCATAAGGGCGGCTTGGAAAGCAAACGCCCAGGCTTCAGGCTTGAGATGTTGCAAACTTCGAGGTTCATGGCGTCGAACAGAAGGGGCTTCAGGGAAAAGAACTTGAAGGCTTGAGGACTTTAAGCGTTTTGGCTAGGGTTCGGGGGTTCACTTGAGGGTCTAGGGTTTGGGGTTGGGGTTGGCGGCTACTCTCTCGTGCGACCCAGCGTGGGATAGATACAGCGTGGTTACTCATGTTGACGCACATGGAACGGCAATCTTATCCACCCTTCGAACGTGAACCAACATGACAATCACAAGGTTCAAGCGAATGTGAACCCTAAACTCTGCACTCTAAACTGTGAAGAAGAACCGCCCGCAGGCTTCACTCTCGATCTCTCGCGTTCTCGCTCTCCCGCCCTCGGGCCCGCCGAGTTGTCTCTTGTCCTTTCTTTTCTGGGACTTGAGGGTCGCCGCCCGCGCCAAGGCCCGCCCCGGTCGGCGTCTCACAGACTCTACACAGCAGACAGGACACTCGGTCGCTGTTCGACAATGCACTCGCCGCATTGCTCTCGGGCCGTTTTCATTCCTGCCTGTCCCCAACAACCAAACGCCTTTGTCTCGCTCTCTCTCTCTCTCTCTGCACGCATGCGCCCCTCCCCCCCCCCCAGTAGGAGGAGGCCGCCCCGGAGGGGCTCTCTCGCTCTCTCTCTCGCTCTCTCCGTCACTGTCTCTCTTCTACTGCTTGCTACTTGTACTTGAGTGCCCCTAGGAATCAGCCTGACAGCGCTCATTGCCCCGGCTGCCCACCTCATGGTAAGCACCTGCGCTGCCAGCTGGCTCCTGGGCGTGGTGGACGAGGCCACCGCCGACACGTAGTGCTGCGCCAGGCGCCTTGTCGAGCTTAAGCTTTTTTGAGCTTTGTTGACTGCTTTCGGCGGACTTTCAAGGGAGAGAGGATGCAGTTTTCAAGCTTCTTATTGAGAAAAAAGCAGGACTTGCTAGTTTTGGGGCTTTCATGGCTTTTGGCCGTCTGGGTCCTTTGCATTTCAGCCATTCGGGGGCGCGGGGGGTATGAGTCCGGAGTGCTGCGCCCTACAAGCACGGCACGCAGCAGTAGTTGCCACAGGAGTATTCCGGGCATTTTTGGCAACAGAGCATGTAGCCGTAGGTATTCTCACAACAGGAGCTCGCCGGCACGAGAAGTTTAGTCTAGGATTCCCGGGTTTGAAGACCCCGGGCTCTGAACCCATCCAGGGTTTAGGGTTCTTCCGCCTACTGAACTTGTTTCGAAGCATGTGGAGCTGTTGCGTAGGTGTTATCACACAACTTTGTTGTCCTGCACCCTTGTGCGCATTTCATGCGTGCCCTTTTCAGAATGGAAGGAGCAGTCAGGGTTTTGAGGCTGTACATCAAGGCTGCAGGGCAGCTTCTCGTCGCGAAGCCCCAGCGCGCAACGCCCAAAGCATTACGCACATAAGGGTCTCACACTGCAACTTCTGCTCGTCTACTGAGCTCCCTCAGATCTAGAAGCCTTGCTGACTGATTCAAGTGCGTCCCGAAGGAGAAGCAGTTGCCTCCGCCCCCCAGGATTAGCAGGAGCCCGGTGTCTCCCAGCATGACGGAGGCCAAATTGTGCCACATGAAGATCTCCGGCTCACCATCCCTCATGGCGCCGCAGCTTGCGGAGAAGGACTTTCCAAAGGCCAAGATGGGCGGTGTCCCCGATCCACTGAAGGTTGCTTCGGTGGCTTCGGCCGCTTCGATGCCCCCCAGGACGATGAAATGCCTGTACTCCCCTTAGAACCTTGATAAAAATAGGGTTTGATATTTTAAAAACATGAAAAAATACTTCCCAAGGGGGATATAGATGCCCGAGGTATTCGTGAAGGTGGTGGCCGTAGCGCGGGCGCGGCAAAGGGCTCGAGGCCTGGCGCCACGCGAGTCGGAAACGATCCTTGACGCCTCTGGCCGCTCTGGCCGGCGAGTTTTCCTGGCTTCCATCAGCGTCGCCTGTGCAGGGCTCTGAAATGTGCAAGGTCCACGCGTCACCCAGACTTTGCTCCCTGGAGTCGAGACCACCACAAATAAGAACGCCTCCAGAAGCAAGCGCCGCGGCATGAGAATGCCGAGGAACAGGAAACGAGCCGTCAGGCGCAGGCTCCACCAAGAGCTGGTGCCAAGTCAAAGACGCGGCATCAAGAAACCATGCTTCCTCCAAGCTCAGAGCTTCCAACGCTTCTCCGATGCCTCCCAGAAGAAGCAGGCCATGCCCTCCCAGCTGAATTTTGGTGGCTGTGTGCCGCCATCGCGCAGCAGGCCACGGGGCATCTTCGGGCACTCGCACTTGCTGGATCGAGGGTCCCGAGTCTGTTAATGTGCAGATGCTCAGGGCCGCACTAGGGCGTTGAGGTGCGAGTCGACCTCCAAAGACAAAGACTTGGTCGTTGACGGCGGTGGATGTGCAGTACATCGCAGCTGCATGCTCGCCAATGTGTTCAGACGCCCAGGCTTTGAAGGGCGACGCCTCAAGCTTCATAGCCATGATCGATACTTGGCGGCCATGAGGTGCATCAGAAGTGGTCGCATTCAAGGTGCCTTGCCCGCCAGACACCACGAGATGTCCCGAGCAGTAAGACGCAGCAAGCCCGAACCGTGGGACAGAAAGATCCACGGCATCAACAGGCATTGATATCAACCCTTCCGAAGAGCTTGGAACTGCCTTCCAGTACTCCTTGGCTCTGGTACACGTGCCAGACATGGCTGCCAGACAGAAGTAGTGCAAACACTTCAAGTGGAACTCCTCGAACTCATCAAACGCTTCGAGGTGGAAGGCGCGATTGAGCTCATCTGCCGGAGCTGCACCGAGGATGGACATCATATCAGCAGCATCCACGCGATCGAACGCGCGGAACCGCCTTCTCTGAGACTCCAAGTCTGGATTCGCAAGCAAGGCCCTCAAGGGACATTGTCGCTGAGAAAAGTGTCTGCGCATGAATCGGCCAAAAGGGTCATGGGGACCGATTTGCTCGTATACGCCGAAGAGACAGTTCGGAAAAGCCTTTGCCACCCAGGCTATCAGGTTGTCTCCCTCAGTGGCTTCCATATATGCCAGCACGACCTCGGTAATCAGGAGTGTTGGTACTGTGAAATCAACACCCGCTCCCCGCAAGGACGCTTCCACTTCCAGTGCGTCGCGGAGGTCCGCGCCACAAATGTGCAGCCAACCTGGCCTCAGGACCTGCGCCTGCTTCAACAAAGCTTCTTTGCGCTGGAGCACGGCCGGAAAATCTACCTCGAAGTAGCCTTGAAGGCCCTGGGGCCAGCTCCTGCGCAAGGCGCCAGTGTCAAAACCAGCCCCGAGGACCACCACGTTGTACGCATCACCTGGGGAGACGCAGCTTCGGAGAAACATCTCTTGCATCTGGAAGACGCCGAGATGACGAACATAGTAACATCTGTGCACCAAGGGTGATCTGCGAATCAAGCGTCCTTTGGGTCCGCGAATTGCGACGTGGCCCACAAACCCATCCTCAAAATAGCCTGCTGCTGCCGTGCTCGCCTTGCTCACTATGGAGCTGTCATTTGTAGCTTGCACAGTGGCATCGGCACCCGAGTACCCTGCCATCAACCCCTTGAAAGACACAAGGAATATATGCACTGCTGATCTTGATGTCTTGGCTGCGTGAACTGCCACCTGTTCAGGCATGAACTCAACCTATCCTAAGCTCTGATGTCTCACAGCTATGAGAGAGATGACACGCTGCAGGGGGAACGGTGATATGATCATGGATCTGCAAAGTTGTCACGCATCTTGGCAAGTCCATCGATAATGTGTTTCTACTACTTGCCTGGCGTACCTGCCTCTGCGTTTCGGATCCTGCTTTACCAACAAATGTGTCATATCAGATACAAAACGTCGCTGGCGCCAACGGCACTGGAGAAGATGCGAGCATGCACGCTTGTCACCCCAAAAGACAAGCGGGGCAAGTGAGGAAACCCTAAGCCCTAAACCCTAAGCCCGAAACCCAAAGCCCTAAACCCTAAACCCTAAACCCCAAGCCCTAAACAGGGCCTTGAGGTCCGTCTCCGTCCCCCCTCTATTCATCCAGCACACACAGGAGGAGTCAACCCAACCCCGAACCCCAAGCAACCTCAACCCCATTCACTGCCGTACCGGGGCGCCAGAGGATCTGCAGAACCTCCTTCTGCAGGGCCATGTCCTCGGCTTCGGGTTTAGGGCTTAAGGCTTAGGGCTTAGGGCTTAGGGTTTAGGGTTTAGGGTTTAGGGTTTAGGGTTTAGGGTTCAGGGTTCAGGGTTCAGGGTTTAGGGTTTAGGGTTTAGGGTTTGGGGTTTGGGGTTTAGGGTTTAGGGTTTTCGGTTTAGGGTTTAGGGTCTTTGGGATGTGTCTACAAAATCCTGAACCCTAAAACCCCAGCCACAAAAACCCCTTGCAAGCCATTCATTCTCGCAACACGCGGAGTTTGATCAAAGAGCACATAGGAACACTAAAATCACTAAAAGAATTTCAAAAAAGATAATAAAATCACAAATCCCGACTGTTAGGGTCCAGCAGCGAACTCCAGATCCATCCACCCGCTGTGATCGGGCGGGAACTGGCAGAGGAATACATCCTCAATCAGTGCACCGATCCTGCGCAAAGGGCTTCGGGATCAGGGTTTGGAGGGGAGGGCTCTGGTTAACTTGAGGCTGTGAAGTTGGGGGTTTGGCAGATTTGAGGCCACAGCCTGTGGGCTTCAGAAGATAAGCGCTAGACCCCAAAGCCGGCATCTGTGCTTGTGGGTTTCGGATGCAAGACGGAGGTTGCAGGAGCAGCAAGGTTTCCATTTTTAGCCCAGTTGCGGTATGGCTGAGTGCCAAGTCTCTAAATTGGCCTTTCTGGGGTCCGTTTTTCAGCGCGCCGTACAGAATCGGGACCCAAAAAGGGACCTTGAGAACTACGTCTTTAGGGGGCTGCTTTTCAAGCTTCAGCTACTTCCAGCGTGCAAAAGAGGGATCGCAACCCCCTAAGCCGCAAAGCAAGTCCACAAATGCCTGTAACACCCGAAGCCCAGCAAGCCCTAAGCATTCTTCATGCATCTGACTTGCTCGTCTAACTACCAAAGCCTGAACCCCGTCATTGCCTAAACCGGCAGCTCATCACAAGCCGGCCAAACCCCTACGCAGGTACTCCCTGCCTGAGCTTGGAGGTTTCTTCCAGGCCGTTTCTCTCGAGACAGTCACCTTTCAGAGTCTTGCGTCGGCGGAATCACTCAACCGAGGCCCTTGAAAGACCTGGTGATTTCGGCTTTTGGCTGCAGATTTCGGGTTCAGGCTTTAGGGTTAAATGCCGATTGATTCTGGCTTTGGAGGGTTTAACGAAGTGTGCCTTCAGAGCTTCTGAGGCCATCTTCTCATTTAATCCCAGTCTCGCTTGGACCTCTTGAATAGGCATGCGCCCCTCAAGCTTCGCAGCATCAGTTAAACCTTCGTGACTTGGAATATTGAAGTATTTCTTTGTCTGGGACGCAAAGCCCTGGCAAACCTATACGTCGACGTGGGCGTAGACTTGATTTGCCATCAGGAAGCAAAATCGACAAGGGTTCAGGGTTTAGGGTGTAGGGTTTAGAGTTTAGAGTTCAGGGCTTAAGGTTTGGGTCTCAGGTAGGAAGGAGCTGTTTTCAAGGGCAGCGCCATGGAGCCTGTGTAGCTGGGTAGGGTCATCGGCGCAGCTCACATGCTACAAGGCGGGACCCCCTTACCCAGTACACTCACTATTGGTAAGGGGCGTAGAACCTAAATTAGGATACCTTTTGTCCATGATTTCCACAGTTTCTTCTGTTTTTCTTGGCCATCCTTGATCGCCTGCACATTCAGCGGACTGCCTGCGCACATTCTCCGTCTATGACCAAAGTCACTTATCCGAAGCATGTGCTAACCTGGCCCGAAAGGCCAGGATCCGCCTTCCACCTTAGGGTTTAGGGTTTAGGGTTTAGGGTTTAGGGTTTAGGGTTTAGGGTTTAGGGTTTAGGGTTTAGGGTTTAGGGTTTAGGGTTCACCATACTAACATATCTGCACCCTTAGGCGCCGGCCCTAAGAATCAACCGCTGGGACTTCGCAAATGTGTGGATCATGTCTTTACTCCTTGGTGCTTGGTTGTCTTGCTTCCGGCCCACCCCGCCCCGCGTCCTAAGAATCATCCTCAAAACATCACCCCATCCGGCACCATCCCAAGAAAATTATCCAAAGGAGTCCACCCTAAACCCTAAACCCTAAATCCTGAATCCCAAACCCGCGATGGGCGTCGGGCACATCGTCCGAACTGTACGGAGGAGTTCGATTCCGCTCAACCTCGGGGTCCAACATCCAGCTTCGGGCTTCCAGGGCTTGGCGCCCTTGCGGCCCCTAAGCCCTCAACCCTCGGATACAAAGCCCGAAGTTGCAGAACCCTAAACCCTAAACCCTAAACCCTAAACCCTAAACCCTAAACCCTAAACCCTAAACCCTAAACCCTAAACACCCAAGGTGCGAATCCCTTATCTTGACCACCCCTAGGGCCCTCGGTGTGCTATGCTGGTTGGGGTTTCGGTTTGGGATTGAAGGGTTTCTGAGTTTGCTTGGCATCTGCCCTCGGTGTCTTAAGGGCCGGCTCCCTGCTATCAACGGTGAAAAACTCCGAGAGAGTCGCTCTCAAGCCTTGGATCCATTTAGGGTTTAGGGTTTCGGGTTTAGGGTTTAGGGCTTAGGGAAACAAATGTTGGATGCATTCTGAAGAATTTGCTGGCTGCCGTCCATCCAGGGCGGGCCAGAGCCATGATCAAGGATTGCACGGGCAAGCACGTCCTTTGCAAACCATTTCTACCCTTCTCTCTTCAGCAGAACACTTTGAAGGAAACTGGCAAAAACGACAAGTCAACGCCCTGCTCCAGCCGGCTTAGACTTTGCGATTTCTGGGAGGCAAGGGATGGCTTAGCCATGGTTTTCTGTCTAGGAATCGAGGATATGGCCGACGAGCGGGTTGCTGGAGGACCGGGCTTGAGTTGAGTGGGACACCTATGAAAACCCTGATACCCTAAACCCTAAACCCTAAGCCCTAAACCCTAAACCCTAAACCCTAAACCCTGATACCCTAAACCCTAAACCCTGAACCCTGCAAACCCTGAACCCTGAAAATCCTGAAGTTTGGGCTTTGGGGGGTTGGGTTCACAGGCTGCCGTGCGCCAAGCGACTGGCGAAGGCTGGCAAGATCGACCTGAGAACAGGCTTCAGAAGTGGGGCTTAGGGTTTCGGGTATTTAGGGTTCAGGGTTTAGGGTTTAGAGTTTAGGGTATTTAGGGTTTGGGTTTAGGGTTTAGGGTTTCGGGTTTCGGGTTTCGGGTTTCGGGTTTCGGGTTTCGGGTTTAGGGTTTAGGGTTCAGGGTTCAGGGTTTAGGGTTTAGGGTTTAGGGTTTAGGGTTTAGGCTCAGCAGAGCGAAGCTTTACAGGTGTCGGCTTAGAAGCTTCGAACCCACGGGAAAGCCCAAAAGCCTTTACCTACAGTACGCCGAATCAACGCCAAACCCGAGAAGTCAGCAAGCAAGAAGTAACTCGGCCCAGCACCATCCCGAAACTACCGGGTCCCCAAAAAAGCAGAAGCCGAGGAGAATAAGACAGAGCTGCTCTGCATTGGGGTGGAGAGTTGAGGGCTTCGTAGGGTTTAGGGCCCAGATGGACCTGGGCCCAGGCTCAGAGGCCCATAGAGCGACTTTGTGGGGTCTGTCTGTGGTGCCTGAGCGCTGAGCACTCAGAAGGGTTGAGTCAGAGAGAGAGTCGTTCAGCAAGCCAAGCAGCATGCTCCCCCAGATTCTGGCTGTCTTTGGGCCCCATGAGGTGGGAGTAGGCGCGGTAGTTGCTGTTACCTCAACTTCGGGGGTTCGGCGCACAGCATCTTGGCAGATCTGCAAGGCATCATGATCCTGAGCAGACCCTGTCGTCTAGCCCTGGTTTTGTGGGCAGCCTAGCACGCGTACTCGTAGCACGATACGTCGGTGAACTTCCTCACACGGTTGCAAGTCGAGCTGAGCTGGTCTCGAGTGGCATCACAAGGCTTGCTCTCGGTCCTCAGCCTTGAATATCGTTCTAAGGGTAGTTACATGGTCCCTTAGTATGGGGCCCTTAAAGGGGACCCTTATGGTATATGTACAAATTAAGGGCACATACATCAGAACCCATAATTGGAGCCCATGAAACTACCCCTCCCAGCAGTTTCTCCTCGCGACAGCTGTGCACTGTGGTAGGCTTCGGCCCTCCCGGAACTTCAAACCGCCTCAACCGCCCAAACCGTCATGGATCAAACGGAAGCCCGGAAGCCCTGCATCCTACGAGCCACGAGCCCCAAAAACCTAAACCTCTAAACTCGCTAAACCTCTAAACTCGAAACTCGGCAACCCCCCACCCCCACCCCCTCCTTTTTTCGACTTGCTTTGAGTCCCGAACCTCCTAAGCCTGGAAGCCTGCTTTGGGCCCAAAAATTCAAGCCAGAATTTGAGCATCCAAGAGGAGCCAAGAGGCCCTTGCCGGCCCATGCGACAGAGAGCGCCTCCCATCCGGGAAAGCCCACGTAGCCGACGTTTGCCTCAATATGTCGGGGGGGGGGGGGGGGGGGTGCCCTCTAAAAAGACTAGAGCCTCCATTTGGCATTGCAGGCTTGAAGGTTTCGAAGGTTTAAGGGGCTTCTGGTTGGTAGAACATCGGGTTTTGTGGCCAGTGCTTCTTGAACGAATTTGTCTGATCATCGCGTCTTTGGGTGCTTAAGGTTTCGGTTTTCGCGTTGACTGTTGAAGCAAGACTTGACAAGGCTTTGCAAGAATCCTCTGCGTGACCTACATTGGAGCATGTTTTGGGGAAGGGGAAGCAAGAAAAAACACAGCAACACGAAATCTTCCTGAATTTGTTGCTAACATCCAACAAACGCCCATTTTGCATTCGTATTCGTATTAACTTCAATAAAACATTCCGTTTCTGGACGTTGCTGGCCTTGGCCGTGTCCAACTCCGTGTGTGGGTGTGTGTCAGGCTGTATGTGACTCAGCCACCCAATGATGTGAAAATGCCACCTCACCATTTCATACCTTTGCAAGAGAAAGCTGAAATACCATCCTTCAGCAGTATGTGAGAAGCAAAGGCTGCTCATGCGGGCCGTCTGCGAAGACTGCATTAGCATGAGAGTGCTGGATTACAGCCGCAGAGGGGTTGGGGGCTTAGGGGGGAAGCTGGGCCCCGCGCAAGCCATGCTCAAGTGCCAAAACCCCAGCACCCCGAAACCCGAAAACACCTTTGCATTGCCCAAGGGACGGGGTTCGCTCCCTCGCTGATCCCGACTGCGCGCGCCGCCATCGCTTCTCGTTGGGCCTGGTGCGCCTCTCCCACCTTCGCGCTTGCTAGGGTCTGGAATTTGGATTTGGGGTTTTGGGCTTAAGTGGTGAGGTTCAGATGCGAGCTGAACCCCGCACCCTCAACCCCCCCTCCCCTTTACACCGCCATGGACCTTCTGTTCATCCGTCACGCCCCGTGCACACCACATGGACCCTCCATGCACTCCTGAATGCCCCCGTTCACGCTTTGAAGCGTGTTGGTAGGGCAAACTTAGAGACATGCGGTAAAAAAAACAACTACGCCCTCGAGCCCCCCCTAATGCACCCTACAACATCTTTCTATGGAGCACTTGAAAAAAGAAAAGCTACACCCTCAAGCCCTTGAAACCCAACACGAAACCCTGAGTTCGGAGGCGTTGCGGGCACCGCGCCTTGGCGTCCACCGCCGCAATGAGCTCCCGAACCTCCCGAGCTTTTCTCTTTGCTTGCTGTCGAGGGGTTTTGGGTTTACGGTTTAGGGTTTAGGGGCTTTTTGGGGGGCTTTGTGTGTATGTGGGGGAGTTTTGGGGGGTTTGGGGCCTTTGGCCCTGCTGTGTTTGCCGGTAGCTTCATCTGAACAGAAGGACTGACCGTCAGACAGCCTCTGGTCCCGCATCTCAGAACCGAGGTTTTTAAGGTCTTAGGGGCCGAATGCCCAAGAAGGGTTAGCCTTTCTTATATACTAGGTTTCGATATACCCAAAGAGGTCAAAGGATACCTACCCAGTCTCGAATCTCGAAGAGGGTTGAGCCTTGAGGTTCTTAGATCCACGACAGTACACCCCCAGCCCCAACACTGAAGAGCCGCGGTTTAGGGTTTAGGTTTAGGGTTTAGGGTTTAGGGTTTAGGGTTTAGGGTTTAGGGTTTAGGGTTTAGGGTTTAGGGTTTAGGGTTTAGGGTTTAGGGTTAGGTTTAGGGTTTAGGGTTTAGGGTTTAGGGTTTAGGGTTTAGGGTTTAGGGTTTAGGGTTTAGGGTTTAGGGTTTAGGGTTTAGGGTTTAGGGTTTAGGGTTTAGGGTTTAGGGTTTAGGGTTTAGGGTTTAGGGTTTAGGGCCGAGCAACCGATTCCATGTCTTTGGCAGGAAGGCCAACACGCTCCTCTCGAAGCACCTCGCGGATGTGCGTTAAAACCCTACATGTGCTCTGCAAGACGTCTACTTGGAGGTTCAGGGTACTACATATGACACCAATTATAACTGCACCTATAGGCCCCCTAAGTCCTCTAAGTAGGTTCTATGTGGACTTGAAACTGGGGTTCATGAACCTCCAAGTATGTCCGGGAGCGCCATAGAGCCGTAGAGTTCAGGTTCAGGCTTAACATGTTATTACATTCAGCATAAGGAGTCTATGCAGCTCCTTTTACAGCGATGTGCATCCTTAGAAATAATTAGTATGTTTAAAACCATGAACCCCTCACATCCTGAAACCGTAGATCATGGCACTTAAGAATCTCACCACAGCCTGAAACTCACGACGCCAAAAGCCGCCAAGCACTATAAATCTTCAGCCTTATACCATCCCTAAACCCCAAACCCTAAACCCTAAGGCCCTAAGGCCCTAAGGCCCCAAGGCCCTAAGGCCCTAAGGCCCTAACACATCCTGGGCGCTTTCTGCGCCACCTGCCGGCAAGCACACTCGACCACCATCAGGTCCGACCGAGAGAGTCCCTGAGAAGCGGCTCAAAGGTTTTGGGTTTTGTTTTGGGTTTAGGGTTTAGGGTTTAGGGTTTAGGGTTTAGGGTTTAGGGTTTAGGGTTTAGGGTTTAGGGTTTAGGGTTTAGGGTTTAGGGTTTAGGGTTTAGGGTTTAGGGTTTAGGGTTTAGGGTTTAGGGTTTAGGGTTTAAGGGTTTAGGGTTTAGGGTTTAGGGTTTAGGGTTTAGGGTTTAGGGTTTAGGGTTTAGGGTTTAGGGTTTAGGGTTTAGGGTTTAGGGTTTAGGGTTTAGGGTTTAGGGGTGCGGAAGGCCTTCGGGATCTCAAGAGGTTTCGGGGGCATTTGGGGGGTTTCCGAAATTAGGAGATACCCTATTGTGGTCCTTCTTTGAAAAGGGAATCCTACTACTTGGAGGTCTATCTTCGGGTTCCCCTATTTTCGTAAACCCCCAAATTTGGGCTTCCTGGGTTTGGCGAAGCTGTGGGTTCGGGGTCCAGACTGGTGGGTTCCCATCTTCGATGAGCTGCCTCCAGGTCCGTATTTCCCAGGGCCCTGTGGATCTGCTGCAGCTGCTGCACGCGCAGTTGGTACATCAGCCGCTTCCTGCAGCTTGTTGCTTTCAATAGAGCAAACTGTATCGAATTGACGGTTCGAGCTCTTAGGGATCTAGCCGTTTATGGCTTGGTTGAACCGCAGAGTGCCTGAGACACCGTGCGGCCATTGCGAGCTTGGCTAGCTGATTACAAGGCCCCAAGCCCCACAACCCATTCAAGTTCTCAAGCCTCTAACCCCTTACCTAGCCTGAACGCGCACGTTTGGGGGTCTGTCAAAACTCAAACAAAAATCCAAACTTTCTTCACTGCGCCCAACACACTGAGCAAGCCCTGAAAATCCAGGATTCGTAAAATTTCACAAGGTGTAGGGTCCAGGGTGACACCGAACTGAAAGCCCTTGCCAACCCCGCATCCCAATCAGCCCTTGAGAACGAAGGCAAGAGCTGCGCAATCAAGGCTCATGCTTCAGGGTTTAGGGATACGGGTACAGGATTGAGGCTTCAGGGCTCAGGGGTGTTTAGGGTCTAGGGCTTAGGGTTTTATAGGGTTTTATAGGGTTTAGGGTTCAGGGTTCAGGGTTTAGGGTTTAGGGTTCAGGGTTCAGGGTTCAGGGTTCAGGGTTGAGGGTTGAGGGTTTAGGGTTTAGGGTTTAGGGTTTAGGGTTTAGGGTTTAGGGTTTAGGGTTTAGGGTTTAGGGTTTAGGGTTTAGGGTTTAGGGTGTTGAGGGGCAGAGCCAGATGTCCTCTCCGGCGCTTCGATGCCCCGGGTGCCCAGAATCAAACGCAAGGCAGCAGGGATGCACTTGTAGTAGCCTCGCTGCAGGGCTTTAGGTTTAGGGTTGAGGGTTGAGGGTTGAGGGTTGAGGGGTTAGGGCTTAGGGTTTAGGGCTTAGGGTTTAGGGGGGGTGCGCGGGTTGGGGCGTGAAGGGCTTAGGGTTTCAAGCGGGCAGCGTTCCTATCTGGCCTTATTTTCGAATCCACATCTGGCCTTATTTTCGAATCCACAAGCAATGTCACGAAATCCTCTTCTCACGGGAAACCTTGCCAGGGCGGGCTGCTGCTTCAGGATTTCAATTAAAGCCTGGAGTGTTAGGGTCCGGGCAGGAGCCAGCTCGTTGCAGGGTTGCCGCTGTCTGCCAGGACCTTCCAAGATTTAAGGGAGATTCTGAGCCCGTCAGTTTCACGTCAAGTTTTCGGGGACACTGGCAGGGTGGGGGGGGGCTGGGCTTGGGGGGAGGGGGGGGGGGGAAGGCGTGGGGGATTGGGGAGGCTTTGTGTTGCTTTAAGAGTGCTCGAAGGTGTAGATTTAGGTTTAGCTGCATTGAGTATTGAGGATTAGCAACCCAATGACAGGAGGACATCACACCGGGCTCGGAAGCCAAACCAACCCTAAACACCAAATGCTTCGCCCCATACTTATTGGCTCTTAGCAGAGACTGAAGGAAGTAGGCACGCGATGTCCTTTAAAAGGACGGTACTGCGCCGATTTCACGAATTCCCTCTTCAGAGCCTGTGTAAATCTGAAACCCCCAAGGGCCCGGCTCGTCTGTCTGCTTCCGGACATCACCATTTGGCAGAAGCATCGGAAGCAGCACTTCGTAGAGCATAGGCGGCTTGTGGTGATCTGCTTTGGTGAAGTAAATCCTGGGTGCACGAGCTGGGGAAATCCCGGGGCCCTCTTTAAGTCCCCCTGGAGCCCCCCCAAGACCTTGGGCACTTGGGGCAGAAACTCGCCCCCTTGTTGAAAGGCCTGCTATAGGGGCCTAAATAATTACAATAGGGTTTTGGGAGGGGTTGCTATAGTATAGGTCTAAAGGGACCATCAGGGAATATTCCTAGCAATTATTCCGACCCCCTAAACCCTAAACCCTAAACCCTAAACCCTAAACCCTAAACCCTAAACCCCTAGATCACGGCCAGGGCACTTAAAAAGAGCATGGAGCCAGAGTTCGTCCAGGACCTTCTCGGCAGGGATCCCCGTCAGACGCCAGGACGTGACGTGCCTCGATGCCAGCTGCGGTTTAGGGTTTAGGGTTTAGGGTTTAGGGCTTAGGGTTTAGGGTTTAGGGTTTAGGGTTTAGGCTTTAGGGTTTAGGGTTTAGGGTTTAGTGTTGCAGGCGGCACGGCAAGGATTAGCCTAGTTTAGGGGTCGGTGTGGATTGTGGGCGCTGGCTTCAGGGCCTTGGGCCGAGAGTGCAGGGTGTATAGGGTTTAGGGTTTAGGGTTTAGGGTTAATTTTGATTTTGGCATGTTGCGCAACAGTGTAGGCTGCTATTCTGGGGGGGCAGAGCCTGCATTCTGATCTGGGCGGGGGGGGGGGGGGGTACCTTCTTGGGGTCCTCCTTGCTATCAGGGAAGCTGACTACTTGGGGGATCTACCTTCGGGCCCCCTGTTTTTCGTAAGCTCCCATCTCGGAGTTGAAGCATAAGTGCGCGGCCCCCTACTTGGAGGTTCATGGTGCTTGTTAGCCCAATTCTTGATGACTGTACTTCATTCAGACCCAAATGCAACCTTATTGGGGCACTTAAGGGGCTCATAAGTGGGCTATGAGTACAGTACTAACTGGGTATTAAGTACGCCAAACCCTAAACCCTAAACCCTACACCCTAAACCCTAAACCCTAAGTACCATGAAGCTCCAAGCAGACCCGAAGCCTTTTGCAACGAGCCAAGATGCTTCTCCTTTGGAAACACGGCAGCTCCGGCATCCTGGAGGTAGAGCCCGAAAGGAGCGTGCTTAGGGTTTAGGGTTTAGGGTTTAGGGTTTGGGGTTTAGGGTTTAGGGCTTAGGGTTTAGGTTTTAGGGGTTTAGGATTTAGGGTTTCGGGCAAGACCTTCGATGGGAGACATGCGCAGAGCAACCACGATGTGGAGTGTACCAGCATGTGCATAAACCATGCAGTCGCTTCACTCGAGACGATGCTGAAGAAGTCAAACCCTAAACTACCCTAAACCCTAAACCCTAAACCCTAAACCCTGAACCCTGAACCCTAAACCCTATAAAACCCTATAAAACCCTCAGGCAACCAAGCTCGTCGACTCGGCCCTTTGATTAAGACTCGGCAAGGGCTCAGTCATACTTTCGGCACTAAATTCCACTACCCAAAACTTTGAGGAGCTTGGGGTCTTTAGGGTTTAGGGTTTAGGGTTTAGGGTTTAGGGTTTAGGGTTTAGGGTTTAGGGTTTAGGGTTTAGGGTTTAGGGCTTCATGAGGGATGAGGGAGTCTTCAGGGCTCCTACGGTAGGATTGCGAGGGCGTCGGGCTTGGGGTTGGGGTTTGTAGGGCTCAGTTTTCAGCATTGAGGGTTTGGCCCCACAAGGAGCGGCCTCGCATAGCCTGGCGTAGTTGAGTCTTAGGGTTTAGGGTTTAGGGTTTAGGGTTTAGGGTTCAGGGTTCAGGGTTTAGGCTTTAGGCTTTAGGGTTTAGGGTTTAGGGTTTAGGGTTTAGGGTTTAGGGTTTAGGGTTTAGGGTTTAGGGTTTAGGGTTTAGGGTTTAGGGTTTAGGGTTTAGGGACGGTGTCCTGCGGATGCGCGTTGACCCCTTCTCCAGTGTTACACACCGCGAAGGAGAACCTGTCGTAGGGCTTGGTTGTCGGGCGGTGGCTCGATGATCTTCGGTTCGACTCTGCCGGCTGCATGTGAAGTAGGGTCTATATTACTTGTATCCCCAAAAGGACACCCAAATATCTGCACTCACCACTATTAAAGGGAACCTTATATACACTCACCAGCAACAGTAGTATAAACCCTGCTTCATGTCGTGGTGTAGTGTTTCGGGGAAGGCCAGGATATCTTAGGACCGGATGTACCCATCATGGCACAGATCCTTTTCGCTTCACGAATTGGAAGTAGTTGGATCATGAACTGCCTGCAGTAGCTGTACCGATAGCGCTGAGAACTGCCCGTGAACCTGCAAGTAGACCCTCCTGTTGAGCTGCAGCAAGCAATTGCTGTGGGCCTTGCTTCAAACCTGTTACACACAACCCATATGCGTCTAGATATTCTGCAGGTCCATTCAAGGTCTGCCCCACGAGACGTTCAACCTGGCTGACTTCTGGATTCAAGGTTCGGGGCTCAGGGCTTAGCTCACAAGAATTTGGGGCCGGTATGGGATTTGGGTGGGTTTCGGATGGAGGGAAATCCGACCCTCGCCCAACATAATACCTCAACCCCTAAGCCCTGAAATCCCAAACCCTCCATCGCGCTGTTCGCCAAGCAACTCGTTGCCACGGACACGCTGGAACAGGTAAAGGATGGCATGGCCACCTTGAAGGGGTCTTAGGGGTTTAGGGTTTAGGGTTTAGGGTTTAGGGTTTAGGGTTTACGGTTTAGGGTTTAGGGTTTAGGGGTCTGTCCGGGAAGCATTTGTGAGTTGGGGTTCTCGATACCTCCTCGATATAGGACACATGGGGGCTTACGATATTGGGGGGAGCTTCCTGGGGTCCCTATTGTACAGGGATCCTACTATCTGGAGGTCTATATTAGGGGTCCCGGATTCTCGTAAACCCCCAATATGTGTGGGTGTACCCCGGAGGCATCCCCAGGCCCCCAACCTTCAAACGTTGCTGCAAATTCAGGGTCGAGGATGCAAGGCTTACCTACTTGCTGAGTACCCTGGGCCAAAAAAGGTTAACCTTTCAATTCTTGTAGGATTATATATACCCCAAAAGGTTAAAGGTTACCTACTCAGCCACTAAGCTTGCAAGGCCTGAGGGCCCAGGGAAGGAACCCCCCTCCACCTGGCCTTTGTTGTGGATCCACCCGCCAGGCGCAAGCAGCATGTCCCCTTGCTTCAGGCCCTCCAAAGCCTGTGCCAGGAGCGCATGCGAACCGGAATAGGCTTTTGCAGCAATCGCAATAGGCCTGTCATGGCTTGTCGGGGGCTATGCCCTCACTAAGCCCGAACATACAGATCACAAGCACCAAGCCCCAAATGCAAACAGAAACCCTCACTTCTTCATCAAGAGTTCTGTAGCCCCCAGCACAACCCGGCTTCTAAGCTGGGTTTAGGGCTTGCAAGTAAGGGTCTCTAGGGTCGAGGTTTACGGGCTCTTAAGGGCTCGAGGTTGTAAGAAGTCGTTGACTTTCGCTTTTGGCTTCTAGCAGGAGATCCCATTGTGGTCTAAAGAGAATCATCCCCCTCGACGTCGTGTGAGATGCGCAACGCAAAAGCTCCGACATGCAATCCAATCTTTCATTCAAAGCCAAACTAGCCACCGAAGGACAACCTAAGCTCCACACCTGAGCCGAAAGCCATCCCCAGACCATAGGAGCCCCAAAGCCCGAAACCTCCCCAAATCAGCCCTGCACGCCGCCCCCACACACACACGAAGAGAAACTCTAAAGGTCCACACACCCTGATGCATTCAATCGCAATCGGCAGTGAACCTGGGCCGGGTAAAGATTGAACTCTGAACCCTAAACCCCACCTTTCGCAGCGACTGGCACCATGCGGCAGCTCCTGTCGCAGAGCCGAAGGCCCCACGACCTCGATTGGAGAGTTCCGGAAGCTTACGGGCTTTAGGGGGAGGAGGCCGGCCTAGTTGAGGCCTCGAGGTTTAGGGTTTTGCGACTTTGCGTCTGAGGCTGCGAGGGTTAAGGCCTGCTGGCGTTTGGGATTGCAGTTCTTGTAGGGGCGAAGTTGCACAGCTCTCTGCCAAAATCTCCGCATGTTTGAGACGTTTGGGGTGTTGGGTTTAGGGCTTCAGGGCCCTCAAGTCAAGGCTTCTCTGCTTTCGGGATCGTCATCGGGAACAGTGAACAGTGGGGTACTGCAGCTTATGAACTTCTGAAGTTTCTCCCTCCGGCTTGCTGGTTGGGTACCTGCACTCAGTCACCAGAGCTTGCCACTAACTGGGGTAGGTTTGGGGGCCGTATCAACAAAACATGGCTTTGTCAGGATTCTTAAGTGCATAAAGCGTAACAAATTTCGATATATATATATATATACATATATACATATATGTATGTTTTTGTGTTATATATATATATATATTCTGTAGATGTTCAAACCCACCCCTGTTAGCCCCTTGAGTCAGCCCAGACTTGTCGGGTTTGGGGGAAGGGGGGGGGGGGGACAAACGCTGAGGAGCCAGCCTTCATTGCCCAGCCTGGCACTTCAGGATTGGGGCTCACTTTGAAAGGGTTTAGGGTTTAGGGTTTAGGGTCTAGGGTTTAGGGTTTAGGGTTTAGGGTTTAGGGTTTAGGGTTTAGGGTTTAGGGTTTAGGGTTTAGGGTTTAGGGTTTAGGGTTTAGGGTTTAGGGTTAGGTTTAGGGTTTAGGGTTTAGGGTTTAGGGTTTAGGGTTTAGGGTTTAGGGTTTAGGTGTTTAGGGGTTTAGGGGTTTAGGGTTTAGGGTTTAGGGTTTAGGGTTTAGGGTTTAGGGTTTAGGGTTTAGGGTTTAGGGTTTAGGGTTTAGGGTTTAGGGTTTAGGGTTTAGGGTTTAGGGTTTAGGGTTTAGGGTTTAGGGTTTAGGGTTTAGGGTTTAGTTCACCATACTCCCCTTAGAACCTTAATAAAAATAAAATGTTTAATATCCTCTTGGCGCTGTTATACAATCAAGAATAAGAAATAATTCCCAAGGAGGATACAGTTCATGGGCGAGGAGTTTGAGGTGGGGTGGAGATGTTACTTTGGCGCTTAGCGTTTCTGAAGGGGCGGTGGATCTAGGGTCCAGGGCTTAAGGCTATAGGGTTTAGGGGAGGGTTGAACCCTGGAACCCTTAAGCCCTAATTCTGCACCTCTAGGGCCCTGAAGCACCCCCCTATGCAGTCCGAACCTTACGGCCTGGGCTCTCCCTCTGAAAGGAACTGTCTTGCCCCATGCCCCCCAGAAGACTAGTCTCTATTGTGGGAGCCCCTTGACCAAAAAAAGGGCACCCAAAGTAGAACCCAGAATCAATAAACACAAACCAAAAACCGTAGAGATCTTAACAACATTGAATGGGCGCTATTGATTAGGGAGCTCGGAAACCAGTCCTAATCTGTGGCTTTGCGGCCTTCAAGCCCGACGTTCTACAATGCTTCTTCATACTACATTGCCCCTGACTGAACCTGGGACCCTATTTACCTACAGATTAGTACCCCCTATTTAGTAGGTATAACCCCTAAAACCAGGAAATCTCTGCAACGATTCATGTGGCTGATCTGCTCTGAGCTCTGCGTTGGTACTGATCTGCAGCCAAGGGAATCAAAATCGCAAAGTGAGTCCTGGTTTCAGAGTTTCGGGGCAGCTTTGGAGATCTGGGATTCCTTACTACTTCGCCTGCTGGACCATAGCCAAAGCATTGCACTCCTGATCTACGAGGACCCAATCCAGGGCAGCCCCCCAGACTGATGAAAGCTCCCCATAAACCTCTGAAACCCAAAAAAAACCTAATCCCTAAACCTGAACCCTAAACCCTACACTCTAGACCTGTCCGGATTCTGTGGACCTCGCGCCCTCTGCGAAGAGGTGGGAGGCCTCTTGGAGGACCTTTGAAGGTAAGAGCTCAGGCACAGGCTTGAGGCTTTAGGGCTACAGCTTTTGGAGAGCTCTACGAAGGGTTTAGTGTTTCGGGTTTTTGAGGGGATCCAGGGTTGAATTTATGAAGGCTACGAGGATGCACATATTGTTGCCCCCCATTCCGTGGAGAAGAGGGGATAACTTGATACGCTGTTGGAGGATCTTACAGGGCAATTGCGGACGCCATTGGCGCGGGGGCGGGGGGGGGGGGGGGCTGCGCGCCGATAAGCCGACGCTCCGTTCGGGGGCGCGCCGATCCGGGGCCCGCAGAAAGAACACATGTCGATGCGCCGCTACGCCTTGCGCAGCCCGCGCCATGGAAATACGCCGAGAAGCCGATGCCGTCCAGGGGTCAAAGACGCCGATGTGCCGATACTAGTGCATGGGGCCCGCACCAGGGAATATGCCGGTACATGCCAATACTCTGTTCACGGGAGGTGTCTGGGTGGATCGGCGAAGCTGTTTTTGTGACCTGTCTATTGCAGCCACCAGTTTGAGCAAATTCAACTTCAAAACTCTGCAAATCAAATCCCCTAGCCCCGGGCCGAACAAGAGCTTCGGCCCACACGCTCATGCAGGTATCGCTGTACGCGGAAGGTGGAGCTTCGGGTTTAGGGTTTAGAGAGCCTATCGTGGTGCAAGGATGTAGGCAACCCATGCGCTTGCAGCTGACGGGTTTCACCCAAATACTTTCCAGCATGGATGCATCTTAGGAAGACATTGCGGCAAAAGGGAAGGATAACAAGAAAACCAAGTTCCAATTGCAAGTTTGGACAACTTCTGAGGCAACGAACCCCAGAATCCTTTCTACTGCTGGGATGGGGCCCTACGCCATCATCTCAACCCCAACAAGGCGACGCTCGAGCCCAGCCCGCTCAAAGAGATCCTAGGAGCCTTAAACGTTTAACCCCCATAACCCCCCCCCCCCCCCCCGCCTTGGATGCCTTTGGATTGCTGCTCTTCAGATCCTTGAGCCACCCGGAGACGTCGCTTAGCGTCTCCTCCTGGGTCAAAAGCGTGTGTCCTTCATGACTGAAAACCTCACTCTGACTCTGACGCCAACCTGCTAAGCCACTAGGCCTGAAGTCTGAATCCCGGAAGCGCGACGCGACAAACCCCACCCACCGCTGAACCATGCATCCGAACCACCCTGAAGTCACGAGCACTGGGCTCAGGGTGTGTCGAAGTGTTGCGATTCAACAAGGTCATGTTCGGGGTTCAGGGCTCTTGTCGTCTGGTGGTGAGGCTTGGATCAGGGATCGGCTAGGGCAGCTGCAGCCCAAAGGCAAGACTCCCAGACCTTGAATAGCCCTTTACCCAAAACTCCAAAGACTACGAAGAACTCCTTGCCCTTCTTAAAGCTGAGGTTCCCCTGCAGCTGAGGCTTCCCAAAAGAATTCTTAGTGCTCCAACGGTTTCCGCATGCCATGAACGCAGCTTCACCGCTAGTGCTTCCCGAGCTGTCCCCGGCCACTTAGGCTGTTCTCAAACCCTGCATACTACTACGCTACCTCACATAATAGCTTGGCCTTCAGATGAACTCCGTGTGCAGTCCCTCTTGCGGGCTTCAGGCGGTTAAGAGCCAAACCCTGCAAACCCTAAACCCTACACCCCAAACCAGGGCTTAGAGTCGACTCCTCGCGATACACGACAGGGCCCCCACCGAGTGGCCCCCCTCGAGGTTCGTGTTGGCGACATACGGGTCGCAAAAAAGGCCGATGACCTCAAAGAAACTGTATAAGGTTTACGTTTGAGCCCAAGCCTCAGAAACATCATTCCGCCCGAGCTCGATACTTAGAGGTTCCAAGGTCTTTTGCCGGGAAGAGGGGGGGGGGCTTGGGGACTTGGTGTTCTTCCTCAAGGCCTCAATGTCGGCTTGCGTGAGGTAGCTCTGCGAGCCTTCGACCCTAAACTTCCTCTCCCTCCACAGGTCTTTCCGGCAAGTGACTGGGTCAGTTTCCGTCCGATGTACACAGGCTTTACACGAACCGTTGTACATGAAACAGCTTATCCGGGCTTGGGTTCGGGGTTCACACGCACTCAACACCACGGACAACATCCCAGCAGGGCGAAGAGTTCAAGCTCTTGGGTGCAGGGCACTGACGTTCAACATGCCATGTTTGGAACCTGATCCCAGAACCCTAAACCCTAAACCCTAAACCCTAAACCCTAAACCCTAAACCCTAAACCCTAAACCCTAAACCCTAAACCCTAAACCCTAAACCCTAAACCCTAAACCCTAAACCCTAAACCCTAAACCCTAAACCCCAAACCCTAAACCCTAAACCCTAAACCCTAGACACCTAAACCCTAAACCCTAAACCCTAAACCCTAAACCCTAAACCCTAAACCCTAAACCCTAAACCCTAAACCCTAAACCCTAAACCCTAAACCCTACCCTAAACTTGGTACACTTTGCCGCGGGCGCTGAGCGCCGTGCCGTTTTGCTGTCCCAGGGGTCCGGCATGGCATGCAAAGGGACTACTTGTAGCTTTCTGGGCTTGTTCTTGATTCACTCTCAGCCCGGGTTTAGGGTTAGGGTTCAGGGATATAGGGGCCTTAAGGATTCGTCTTTTTTTTCGGGGGGGTGGCGGGCTCTTATAGTATAATTACATAGGGAGCGTAAGGGAATACTACTAGTCGTACTTATTCCGACCCCTACATTAGGGATTAGGGCCTAGGGTAGGGTTAGCTTGTCAACTTAAAGTCTGGATTGCAAGCATAGTCTACCCTAGACCGCCCATGAAGACCATGGCATCGGCACTCTGTTCCGGCTTCCTCAAGAAAGAAACTGGGGTCAGCTTCCGTGCACAGCAGACTATTTGAATGTAGGGCGTTCAGCCCCCAACCCCACCAAAACTTGAAACACTCCAAAACCTAAAACCCAAACCCCAAACGGAACAGTAGATATATTCAGCGCTTCGGAGTACCAATGCCGGTTCTGAAACTTAGGTTTTGCGGCAGAGGTGTCACGCTTGGGAGCCTGCTTCTCCAGGTTTAGGGCTCATAAGGTTTCTGGCGTTAGAGAGCAGACTTGCATGGAGGCGTTGGATGGGTTTGGGGTTTGGGGTTTCAAGGTTTAGTCTGCGGGGGGGGGGGGGGGACGGGGGGGGACGGGGGGGGGGGGGGGGGGGGGGGGGGGGGGGGGGGCTTACGATAATAAGGGATCCCTACACTTAGAATAAGGACACCAATAGGTTACCCCTAACATCGTAAACCCCCATGTAGCCGGCTCATGTCTTCAGGCGTAAGGGGTAGTGGGGTTTGGGCGGAAGCAAGCAGTCACAGTCCCTACTGTCGACCAGCACTCTCGACCGAACGTCCGAGTTGAAACAATGCACACCCTGGTCAACAGAAAACAAGGCCCTGAAAGAAACCGTACATGTCGTAGTGCCCCTCTTCCTTTAACGGGTAATGACGCGGCCACGCAGCAGCTTACATAAAAAGAACCGAAAGGCACCCGAAGTCCCAAGCGCCCCGGCTCCAAACCACGTCAGCCCCCAAGACTCCCAGACTGTCAAGGCTCCTCTGATAACCGAGAGATCCTTAGGGTTTAGGGTTTAGGGTTTAGGGTTTAGGGTTTAGGGTTTAGGGTTTGACCCAAGGAGTCCCCCTTAAAATTCTAGGGTTCTTCAGGGCGGGAAGCTTTGGGAGCCTTAGGGAGTGGTGGGGGAGTATGAGGGAACCTTGGGTCACGTACCCCCCCCTTTCACCTCCCTTAAGAACCCGGTAATTTAGGGTTTAGGGTTTAGGGTTTAGGGTTTAGGGTTTAGGGTTTAGGGTTTAGGGTTTAGGGTTTAGGGTTTAGGGTTTAGGGTTTAGGGTTTAGGAATAACAAGGTGGGGCCTGCTCGAGCCTTCGGTAGTGCTGGCTCCTCTCCTGGAGCTTGGGGGCCTGGCGACAAGGGTTGGGGGGGGGTGGGATGTTCCCCCTTATACTAACAGCTGAATAGGGATTCTGATAGGGGGGGGGTCTATAATACCCATTTGGGGCCTGCTAGTTTTAGGGGGAACCTCCCAAGTTTGGGGGGTTGAGAGCCGAAGGAAGTGCCCCTTTTGTGTTGTGAAAAAAATGGTTGCCATCAGTTTGGGGAGTGGGGGTTTAGGTTGCCTCGAACTGCTTTCAGGGGATGTTGGTGCTTGGCCTTCGTTGGGATTTAGGCGTTCAAGGCGCGGCGTTCCAAGCGTATGCGGCTTCGGAAATGCAGACTCTTCACTGTATAGACCAACGACTTCGAAAGAAAGAACCCCAACAAACCTACTACCCCAAACCAGAAACGCTGAAACCTGAAAGACGAAATCCTGAAAACTAGCACGCGCGGGGATGAAAAAGGTGGCCTGGTTGGTTCGCCACTAGGCATTCCCACACGCAAACCCTCAACCCTCAACCTCCGTCGGACCTCCTGCTGGAGCTGGAGCAGCCTTGCAGCCAAGATCAAAAAACAAGACTCCAGTTTAGGGTTTAGGGCTTAGGGGTTTAGGGGTTTAGGGTTTACGGTTTAGGGTTGAGGGTTTCGGGTTTAGGGTTTAGGGTTTAGGGTTTAGGGTTTAGGGTTTCCACCAAAAAAGGTCGATGATGATTGGTCGTGGTGATGAAGCGGACTGTTGAACTGTCAGTCACCACGCGTTGGTGTTCGAAAACCCAATCACTCACAAAATGGCTCAAATCTACGGGCGCTGTGCAGAGCTGCCATGTTGATTCAGGCGAAGATGGCTCGCCATGTGCCTCACTAAATTGGGGAGGCGGAACCTTTTAACCTGCCAACTCAAATTAGCGAGGCTGCCAAACAAGAGTCGCGCAAGGAATCCAGAAAAGGCCTGATTGTTGTTCGTAGAAGGGCTACGGGTTGCGGCGTGTAACCTTTTCATTGTTCGTATTGTTGTCGACGTGTGCAAGCTCATGTTTTCCAAGACTCAAGGCACCCCTAACATCGTAAACCCTAAACCCTAAACCCTAAACCCTAAACCCTGAACCCTAAACCCTAAACCCTAAACCCTAAACCCGAAACCCTAAACTGCTGCATGGGCTGGAACTCCACCTTCCAAGAAGCCAAGCCACGAACCGGTCCACTTCACGCCACACGGCACGCTGGCTGTCGCACACACCACGATCATTCTGAACCCTAAACCCTAAACCCTAAACCCTAAACCCTAAACCCTAAACCATATGAAAAGGCTGCCCCTTTTTTGGGTTGGTTACTGTGTAAGGTTGCCGCCATTGGCTACATGCAGCTTCCAAGTTTAACAGTATAAAAGTTTAGTCAAGGCGAGCTTTCAAGAGAGCATCTGGAAGCATCTTTCCGCCGTAGAGCTTCCGTTGCGGTGGGATGAAATTCTTGCATGACATTCGCCGTCTCGATGCCTCACACTTGGATTTGATAGGCAGCCACAACGCTGCTCGCAATGCTGTCCCAATGTGGGCTGCCATCCCCTGAACCCTAAACCCTAAACCCTAAACCCACTACAAACCCAGCACGGCTGAGGTGCAGGCTCTTTCTGCACGTCCCGCAGGCGCATGAACTCGTCTTCCGTGCGCCTGCACGAAGGCGTGCTGTAGTTCGAGAGCAAGGCAGTAAGCAGGTGTAAGCAGCATAAGCTACCTGACCTCTTACCCAAACCCCATCTGGGCAGTTGTCAAAATTAGGGTCCCTTTTTGAACACCCGAAATATTCGGTGCCGAATTATATGAGGGACCCCAAAACCCATCTACAGCCGCAATCGAGCCCGAAACATCCCTGTCCTGAACCCTGCAACCCGCAACCCCAACGCCCAATTGGGAACTCCTTGAATGTTCCTTCCCCCCCAGAAAACCCCCCGTCCAGCCATACACCCGGTAACTCCAACTTCCTGAACTCCTGAACTCCGAAGCTTTCCAGGCACCGAAGCCGCCTCCCCCTGCTCCCCACGCCCTGGTCCCGCACAATTGATCTCCTGCCCCGGAGTGTGGTTTTCCCTAAACCCTAAACCCTAAACCCTAGACTCTAAACCCTAAACCCTAAACCCTAAGGATGACGGAACCTAAACCTTCAAAGCTGGCCCAGGGAACGTCGCCTTGCGAGCTCCACCTCGGCGCGTTCTGCGGTTGCGGAGCTGCGGGCGACCTTGCCGGGCATGTGGGGGTTCGATTTACGGCTAGGGTTTCGGGTTTAGGGTTTAGGGTGTAGAGTGTAGGGTTCAGGGTTTAGGGTTTAGGGTTTAGGGTTTAGGGTTTAGGGTTTAGGGTTTAGGGTTTAGGGTTTAGGGTTTAGGGTTTAGGGTTTAGGGTTTAGGGTTTAGGTTTTAGGGTTTAGGGTTTAGGGTTTAGGGTTTAGGGTTTAGGGTTTAGGGTTTAGGTTAGGGTTTAGGGTTTAGGGTTTAGGGTTTAGGGTTTAGGGTTTAGGGTTTAGGGTTTAGGGTTTAGCGTTTAGGGTATGATTTCGAACTTGCTCATCCGGCATCTGTGACGGCGACAGCGCTGTGAGCTTCGTAGGCCAGGCCGTTTTCAGGAGTTTAGGGTTTACGGTTTAGGGTTTAGGGTCCAGTTTTTAGGGGCTTAGAATACATCTGGGGCTTAAGGTGTTGCATTTTCATAGTGTTCTGAGGGAGGCGATTAGAGCGCTTTTAATCCTCAAGAGTCAAAAAGATTCGTTTTCCAGAGTGCTGAGGGCATGTAGAACAGCAGATTTGTATAGGGGACTCCTACTACCAGGTTGAGATTCATCCTTTGGGCTTAAGGTAGGGTTAGTTCTAGTCTCATGGCACAGGTGCGCAGCAGCCAGCACCCAAAATCTCTCACGCCCAGGGAAAGCCTGCCCTCCCAGAATCCAAAGCCCAGCCCCAAGAGGGGATTTCCGAAATTCGGAGTACCTTATGGGGGTCCTTACTCTGAGGGGGAATCACGCTATTTCAGGACCCTAAACCCTAAACCCTAAACCCAAAACCCTAAACCCCTATCTACGTAAAACCCCCAAGTCTACCCCGCCTCCTGCTGCAGTATCTTGCACTGCTCCTGAGCCGCCGCTAGCTTCTCCTGGCAGGAGGCATTCACCGAAGTCGCCGAGTATCTCTAATGTAGGGGCCTGAATAATTTAGAAGAGGGTTTTGGGGGGTTGTTGTAGTATAACTACACAGGGACCATAGGGGGAATATGATTAGGTAATTATTCCGACCCCTATGTTAAGCGTACGTATCACCCGGGATGGAAATTTTCGCAATCACAGAGCCGAGGAATAATCCAGCACTACTAGGATTGCTAGAATACTGAAAGTACTCTTGGCTGGGACGATGCCCGAGTGTGTCAGAGACCACGGCGGGTTTACAAGGGGACTTGAAGAGAGATGCGGAATGGTTTAGGGTTTAGGGTTTAGGGTTTAGGGTTTAGGGTTGGTTTAGGGTTTAGGGTTGGTTTAGGGTTTAGGGTTTGGGGTTTAGGGTTTAGGGTTTAGGGTTTAGGGTTTCGGGTTTCGGGTTTAGGGTTTAGGGTGATTCAACGCGAACCACGAAGAAAGCTCTAAGGCCCCTGAAGAACATCGCTTCGCTGCGCACGGCTGAAGCCGTCACTCCTGCACGGGGCCCCGCCTTTCTTGCGCACACGGGCAAGAAGCAGAAGTGCTCAGCATCCCATAAGTCAGGGCTGAACCGGCCTTAACCCCCAAAGACCTGTTAAAGCACCGCCCAAAAAACCTTGTCAGAGCACTGAACTGAACAAAACAAACTCGCCCACCCCGAAACCAAGTCCCTGAAATGTTTTTGGCTTGCAAACTTCTCAAGCCCTCGAAAAACGCAAAGAAGCCATCCTTTGGCTTACACCCTCCCCTCAACCCAAAAAACAAAACCCAAAAAAGGAATGCCGATGGTAACTCAAAATCTTCGGTTTAGGGTGCAGGGTTTAGGGTTTAGGGTTTAGGGTTTAGGGTTTAGGGTTTAGGGTTTAGGGTTTAGGGTTTAGGGTTTAGGGTTTAGTGTTTCGGGTTTAGGGTTTAGGGTTTAGGGTTTAGGGTGAGCTCCACCTTTTGGAGTGAGCGTAGCTCCGACTGCCAGGCCGCCAGGTACCGACCAAGAGTGACACGGCCTCGGAGTGGGGTCTAGGGTTTAGGGTTTAGGGCTTAGGGCTTAGGGCTTAGGGCTTAGGGCTTAGGGCTGAGGGCTGAGGGCTGAGGGCTTAGGGCTTAGGGCTGAGGGCTTAGGGCTTAGGGCTTAGGGTTAGGAGTTTGGGGGCTCGGCTTTGGGGGGTTATGGGTCAAGGATGAGGATCTTCAATGGCTGTAGGGTCACCAGGGTTTAAGGCTTTAGGGGCTTCGTGGCTCAGGATTCAAGGGCTTCAAGGCTTGGGACTGTGAGCTTTCGGGCTTCTAGTTTAGGACTGTGCACCTTGCCGTGTAGGGCTTGAGGCTATGGCCTAGGGCTTAGGGCTTTGCGGTTTAGGTCTTGAGGTGGTGTACTTGTGTTCGCCATCAAGTTGTGCTGCAGAGGAAAGCTTTGCACGAAGCCTCTCGCAACCTACCCTCCCGAAGCCCCACAACAGTCGTCTCCCACATCCAGTCGCCCGACAATCAACCCTTAAACCCCGGAAGCCGTAGAATCCCCAACATCCCGACCCCCCCCTCCACCATTGAAGCCCTACACCTCTAAAACCTTAAAAAAATCCCTTAACCCCGACACCTCAATGTCTTTAAAGCTCGACTTCGCTTGCGGCCGCAGGGGCTGCGCTGCTGCAGGAAGAGTCGGCCCAAAGCCTGGGGCTTTGAGCTTTCAAGGCTTCGAGTCAGGGCCTCAGGGCTCTACAAGGGGCGTAGAAGCCTGGCAGCCTGAACCCAGAATTGCTCTGTATGTCCTACTGCTCTATGCAAACGAAAAGATTTCAGGAACCCGAAGTGTCCTATTTATTTTCTATACCCCCGAGCAGTCGAAGCCTCGCTTGAGCTCCTCCTAAACCCCGAACCCACCCCAAACCCTAAACCCAACACCCCAAACCCCAAACCGTTAACCCTAAACCCTAAACCCTAAAACCCAAACCCTAAACCCGAAACCCGAAACCCGAAACCCTAAACCCTAAACCCGAAACCCTAAACCCTAAACCCTAAACCCTAAACCCTAGCCCAACTGGAGCCCTCAACTTGACCCTCTCTCGCGGCCTCCACTGCAAGGCCTGGGTCCCGCCTCAAAGGGCCGCAAAAAAGGACGCAAAAGGGTTTAGGGTTTAGGGTTTCGGGTTTAGGGTTTAGGGTTTAGGGTTTAGGGTTTAGGGTTTAGGGTTTAGGGTTTAGGGTTTAGGGTTTAGGGTTTAGGGTCTAGGCCCTGGAACTGGAACCCCAGCTTCTGCTGCGCAGCAGTACAGTAAACTCCCAAATCCGGGCAACCGCAAACCCGTCAAACCCAAATCTTCTGCGCAGTCCTCCCAACACCGCAGAGCTCCCTAGAGCATTCACCCTACCCTAAACCCTAAACCCTAAATCCTAAACCCTATATGATCCCGGTTCACCCCCTCTGGTGCTCCGCTCCGCCAGCTCCACCCCCCGCCACCTTACAGACCCTAAACCCCCAACCGTTCAACCCGCCTGAACCTTAAACCCTAAGCAGGGCAACCCTCTGCGCAACGAATATGACCTTCAGGAAGGAACCCCCAAACCCTGCACATAAACACTAAAACTTGAACCCCTTGTAAAAGTAGACCTTCTCGAACCCCTGACCCCTACACCCGACAAACCCTAACCATGTTATCGTCCTGCGGGCATGGATGCTCTGGTCACTCGCACGCACTGGTGGCAGGAGCCAAAGTCTCCCCCTCCCCTCGACCCCCACCACCACTCCATGCAGGTGCTTTATGAAATATAGACCCCAAATAGTAGGATTAGAAGTTGACTCAATAAGGTAACCCCCCCTAATATCGTCAACCCCCATGAGGAGGGAGGCCGATTGTGCAGTATGCAGCAGAGTCCCCAAAGTCCACATTATGCAAACCTCAAATGGGGGAACTGGTGCGCTGTCTGGTGCTGATCCGCAAGCCCTGGGCCCTGCACCCAGAGCCGTAAAAAGCTAAACACGTTTTAAACCTTCAGCCCAAAACCGAGAATCTCAACCCAAGAGCACAAAAAAACAAAAAACAACCTAAACCTCAGAGCAAAACACCTAGACTCCTGGGAATCTCCAACCCTAAACCCTAAACCCTAAACCCTAAACCCCCTACGACTAATATTGCCGGCCTCCGCCTCGAGGCCTTGGCCTTGGAGGGCAAAGTGCTGGTGCTTAGCACGTTTGGCGTGGTTTGGGGGGGGAGGGTTTAGGGTTTAGGGTTTGGGGTTTAGGGTTTAGGGTTTGGGGTTTGGGGTTTAGGGTTTAGGGTTTAGGGTTTGGGGTTTAGGGTTTAGGGTTTAGGGTTTAGGGTTTGGGGTTTGGGGTTTGGGGTTTAGGGTTTGGGGTTTGGGGTTCAGGGTTCAGGGTTCAGGGTTTAGGTTTAGGGTTTAGGGTTTAGGGTTTAGGGTTTAGGGTTTAGGGTTTAGGGGCACTTTTATTGGGGTCCTTCTTAGAAGGGGATCCTACTATTTGGGAGTCTACATTAGGGGTCCCTGATTATCGCAAACCCTCCAGGGGGGAAGCTTGCGGCGTTTGGGGCTTACTGTCTACGATTTTAAAACTTTGGTTTCCGGGTTAACGAGCTCAGCCGGAAAGATTCGGGAGACTGTCTCCGTCCCACAGGCCCACATGAGCACCGCGTCTTCACATTGCCTCGAAGCAGACAAACAACCCTTAAACCCGCGATGCGCCCTAAACCCCTTGAACCCTGAATCCTGAAAACGCAATATTGGGATGTCCACCCTTATACTAACAGTCCTTAATAGGGATTATAATAGGGGGCTACTATATTCCCCATTCAGGGCTGTTAGTATAAGGGTTTAGGGTTTAGGGTTTAGGGTTTAGGGTTGAGCATTCCAACCGCAATACCTTAGCTTTAACTCCCCCTGCTGGGGCCTGCTGTGCCGGCACTGCAGCTGGCGGACCTGCAAACTGCTCTGCTAAACCCTAAACCCTAAACCCTAAACCCTAAACCCTAAACCCTAAACCCTAAACCCTAAAGCCCATTCCGAGGCCCAGATGGGCAGAAGCGCTTGATATTGAGAGTGGGGCTTGCAACGGGGAGCTGCAATGCACATACGTAGGCTCTTTGCACACGCACAGGGAAGGGGTTGCGAAGACTTCAACAGTTGACCATTCGAAAGGATCACGGATGAAGTGTGCCTCATGCTCAACATCGGGTTTTGGCTTCAGCGATTCGGCGCTTGTAGTTTTCTAATGCTCAGGGTTCAGAGTTTATAGGCTCAAAGAGCTACAAGCCTGGCCCTGCCTCACAAACGGGTGATTTCAAGAGACGCGGCTTTAAGGGCCCCAAGTTAGGTCGGCGTCCTAATCGATAGTGAGATTTTGTTGCGATAGGGTTCACGATGTCTGTAGGGTTCAACCAGATGTATCATGTTGCAATGACCGACATGACTACTATTTGCTTAAGAACCCCCCAAACATATTCTTCCTTCCTTATCAGGGCAATATAGGGATTATTGTTTGGGGGTCTCTTAAGCAGACAGTAGATGATGGACGCATGCGGGGTCCAGGCCCTCAACACACCTCTGTAGCCTGGCCTTTGGGTTTAGGGTTTAGGGTTTTGGGCTTTAGGGTTTAGAGTTTAGGGTTTAGGGTGAGCCGAGCCCCCAACCGCTCAGCGGTCGCTCCTGACAGCACTTGCATCAATGCCCACTGCAAGGCAGGAAGCTCAACAGAAAAGCCTTGGACTCCCGAGTCCGGCTACATCCATGCAGCTCCCACGGCTGAAGGGCTAGTTGAGGGCTCATGATCTAAGTGATATCTGCGAAACTGGAACCCAAACGGGGTCCCTGGGGGTTCAGACTTTTTGGGCTCTCCGGCTTTGGGGCGTTTGCGACCGGGATAGCGACCCCCGTCCTTGGCCACAGAGCTTTCCCTTGCCTCGCTTGGCACATTCATCCATGGGCCTCCGGCTGCTTCCCACTTCCCTAAACGGTTTAGGGTTTAGGGTTGAGGGTTTAGGTTTTCGGTTTAGGGTTTAGGGTTTAGGCTTTAGGCTTTAGGGTTTACGAAAATAGGGGTACCCTTTCCGAGGGTCCCTTTAAGGGGATTCTATTCAATTTTGGGATATAAGCGGGGTACCCCTATTTTGGTAAATACCCGAATGGACGTTGACAAACTGGTCAACAAGGAGACTCTTATGGTCTCGACTGCGTCAGAAAATGGGAGGAAGACACCGTAAAAGGGAGCGCAGTACTGGATTGTGCCGATGGGGTTCGGGCTTAAGGAGTTTCATACCTCGTGACCCTGAGATGTACTCTTCATGAGAGCGCTAAAACCGTGACTGATGGAAAGAGGGCTGTGCATCATTCTGGCCTGCCGAATAGCCACGGACTTTAAAAAAAAGGTTTTTCGGCACCGCGTGGCTAAACCGACATGGGACCACTGCCTGTTCGCAGATTGCCTGTCCGCAGGGACTCAAAGTATAGAATATGGCAGATACCTGTGTGCTGCACATGGTGTTGCAAGCACCTTGTCCTAGCAATTGCCTTCAGTACAGTACAGCAGTATGTGTGTATAATGTCTGATGAATAGAATGCAAATAGCGCCCACACTATGCCCACAGCCTTGCTGAGCGGTTGCTTTTGGATGAAGACGCCGGAGTCTGTGCAAATGTGTAAAAGCGACCGTTGCGCCGTGAAGCACCAAAGTAGCCGAAGCGATCGCTTTCCTAGAATATCCGACGCTGGACATGACTTCCCTGAGGCCTTAACCCCAAAGCCTGAAATGCGAGTTGAGGATGAATAGCAGTCGTTCTTTGCATGAGGGCGTGGGAATGCCGGGTGTCTTTTGAGTAGTGATCGCGTCAGATGCATCCTCTGACACACTTGGATCCTCAACCCTAAGCCCAAAACCACAAATTTCTAGGCGTCGATTTCAAAAGTCCCCAAAATTATTTACAATCAGGGCTCCATACTGAGCAATAAGTTAAGGGAAATGAAAAACAGTCCCAAATCGACACCTAGCTACAGTCAGACTCACACCCCCTCTCCCAGCCTTCAGGTGCACGGGCGGAGATGACCACGGCAGGGGCCTACAAAACTGGAGGCACCATGTTTAGGGTTTAGGGTTTAGGGTTTAGGGTTTAGGGTTTAGGGTTTAGGGATGACGAAATTGACGGCTGCGGTGGTGGACTGCCTCTGATGGAGGACCCAGTAAAACCTAAGAAGGGGTTGGCGACGGCAGGGTGTTCCTGCATCAGGTATGTCAAGCAAATGTCAGAAGCATCGCGCTGACAATTCCCTGTGAAGGAAGGGCGTTCAACGATTTCAGGCTTCAGGGCTTGGGAATATACCTGGGTCGAAGTCTGAGGAGAAGGAGACGTGAAGAAGCAAGCAAGTTTAGGACCTCATGGTTTTTTCATGCAGTTGAGAGTTTTAGGGTCAACGTTCGTTTCCGTGGTGTGGCATGTCACAGTGCAAGAGACTCAGAGTGCCTAGTAGAAGGTCGGTGGCTATGATTAGTGGCAGTCCCGGTCACAGTAAGAGTCTCACAATGCCAGACCATGCTAGGGTTCTGCGTAAGTGTTGTAGCGCTCTGTTATATGCTTTGGGATGTTCCCCCTTATACGAACCGTCCTCAATAGGGGGACTAGAATAGGGGGTAATATAGTCCCTATTAAGGACGGTTAGTAACAGGGGGAACATCCCAATATATGTTCCTCTTGATCGCGCGCGTTCTCATATGGCAGTTTGCTGATCGGATGCCCCGGCCATAGCTGCGCCCTCCATGTCGTGCCTGCGGCGAGCCCAACAATACTGGGGCGCTGCGCTGCCTGAAGGCGGGATCGAGGGATTACAAGGCTGCAGAAATTTGAAGGGCTAAAAATTTGCAGAACTTAGGAAGTCAGGGATTGGTTGAACTGGGACTTGCTGTGCTTTGCTGTGCTTGGAGAGTCTTAGGGGGGAGGGGGGTGGGGTGATGTATGCCCAGCGACGTATTCGTAAAATCTGCCGACTTGAGTAGCACTTACACTACTCACTTTTGGAAGTTGGGGCTCACGGCAGCCAAAGCAGACCAGTCTAGGGTGCAGCTCGCAAAAGTCGAAACGCGGCAAGGACCGAGAACTCTCCAAACCACTTGACAACCAGATACACCTCAGCTGTGCTCCCTAAACCCTAAACCCTAAACCCTAAACCCTAAACCCTAAACCCTGAACCCTGAACCCTGAACCCTAAACCCCAAACCCCAACCTACGTGGAGTGGCAAGATGGAGCACTTCGCACACTCGCGCCGGCCCTCAGTCAAAGGCGATGTGCCTTTGTGTTCTTACAGCTCTCAGCGGCTGTCTAACTCTAAAGCCTAAGGCTTGTGAAGCCGCGTCGAAACCCTAAACCCTAAACCCTAAACCCTAAACCCTAAACCCTAAACCCTAAAACCCTAAACCCTAAAACCCTAAACCCTAAACCCCAAACCCCAAACCCTAAACCCTAAACCCTAACCCCTGCCTGCACGGCGAGCAGATTGGAGGTGCCACAAAGACCCCGGCAGGCGGCCTGCAGATGTGCGTGTTTCAGGCCTTCTAAGGTTCCAAGTATCGGGGGGTTTGGGGTTTAGGGTTTAGGGCATAGGGTTTAGGGTATAGGGTATAGGGTTTAGGGTTTAGGGATTGGGGTTTAGGGTTTAGGGTATTTGGGCCCCTTGATATACAAGGGCGCGTACTTCGGATCCCTATAAACAAGGGCAAGGGGACATACTAAGCGCCCGTGGTTCCACCTTTAGAAGGCGGTCCAGAGCTGATAGCGGGCTTTGGGGGGCAGCTGGGCTCTTGGAGCAGAGTGACGCAGGATGTCCTGTAAAACGCCAACAAGACCAAACAAACCTTCAATCCTGAAAGGGCGCCTCTCTTCGAGGCTCAGGGTCTTGCGGCTTGGGGTCTGCAGTGCGTAGCCGGCCCTACCGAAACCTGGCGCCTGAAACTCCAAAATCACAACAAAATGAATAACATAGCAGGGGGGCTCATGCCGAAATGACAAGCTTGAGACGTGCTTTCCGCATTCGCATGAGACCCTAGACAACTCAACCCATGATCTTCGGAATCCGGGTTCGAGACCTGATATCTGTCTGGGACCCCGCGCTGCGCAGGGGTCGTGGCTGCCGGTGGGCCTCTGTCGGAAAGAGTGGCCAAGGACATCAGGAAGTGAAGGCGGGTGTGAGAGCTTCGGTGCTTATGTTGTTTGTTGGTTTGAGGGGGTTCAAGGGGTCGTGGGGTTCTAAGGGATTTAGCGTTGTGGAGAGAGAACTCTCAGGTTGAGGTACCGGCAGGGGTTTAAGAGGTGAACGGGCAGCCCGTGGGTTAAACAAGGCTTTGCTCGTCCTAAGCCCTAAACCCTCCAGGCCACTCCTACCACATCATCATCTCCAGCGGGCCGCAACCATACGCGGGTTGTGCAGCCAAAAGATAAGGAAATCACACCTCAGCCGGGACAAGGCTGAGCGAAGAATGTCCGTGCCTGGCACCATGCTAAATGGGCACTGCATCGAGGCCGTGTGCATCGAATGCGCCCATCATGGGCCTGAGGCTCTGCAATCAGATGCAAGTGGTTTGCATCTGCAGTTTCATTATGTTGGCGCACGCGTCGCTTGCGCCAATTTAACGTACCTTGAGCAACAGCAACCTCTTGATGAGTTTCGCCACTAGCACCTCCACAGTGGCGCTGCTGCCACTTGCGCTTCCAGCCGTTGAAGTCAGTACGCTGGTGACACTTAACGCATACAAGCTCAGCATCACCATTGCCTTCAGCACCGTAGAAAGGGGCAAGGCGATGCCATCCCTTGCCGTCTGCATCACGGTTGTGCAACAGCCGCTTCTGTTCACGTGACACTTGCAGCTTTCGCAAACCCGGGACATAGTATGGTTGGGAAGCATCCCAAGGAATCTGTTCCCTCACCTCCTGGACATTGGAAGGCTGACGCAACACCTCAGGGCGATTGCTCTGAACATCAGTCGCCCGCGTTTTGACTTTGAGTCTATAGCGAGGTCGGGCAAGCTCAAGAGCAACATGTGGGCTCCAAAGTGCATCCCCTAACTGCCCAAACTTTGGTATGAAAGCTAGTTTACAGTTTGTTTGCAAATTTTCCAAAGCAGCCTGGTACAAGATCCGATTGACGACGTCCGGTCGCAAAAACAAGGGACGCATCGGAAAGCCCCCCGCATTAGGCAAGCCAAGCGGAGCCAAGCTACGTGCAAGGTTGTTAGGAAACGGATCGACCGGGGCAAGCGCATCTTGGCAGATGACCGACACACGCCGAGCAGCGGAAGCAAAGAAGATCGCTCTCTTCCCAGCCAACTCTTTGGCGCCATCAGCATCAGCCGCGCACAGTTCAATGTGTGTACTGGCCTGGAAATCCAGGGCCAACTCAAGCCAGGTGACATGCTCACCACGGCGAGCGTTCAAGTCTCCAGTTTGTGGCCATTTTAACTGCCCAGGCCACTCCTACCAGCAAAAGTCCCCCTAAATTCTGGGCCCCTGTGAACTTTCACCCCTAAAAGGGCTAAAGGGCTAAACCCCACCCCCCCCCCCCCCAAGAAAGAGCCCCAAACTCCTCTAAACCCGAAACCCTCAAGCCCAAACTCTAAGCCCTAAACCCTAAAAGAACCCGAAGCTCGACCAAACCCGAGGGCTCTCCTCTGGCGTGCAGCAGGGGCTGCTCGAAGGAAAGGACCTGCCACCCGGGCCCAGGCTTGGGGTTTCCACGCTTTGGGGTTTAGGGTTTAGGGTTTAGGGTTTAAGGATGTTTAGGGATGTTTAGGGATGTTTAGGGTTTAGGGTCCACAAGCAAGCCGCGAAGAAACGCCTCCATGCCTTCTCCCACGAGAGGCAGAAGACGCGAAGCAACAACTTCAAGACTTCAGGCCACGAGGAACAATCCTCGACGTAGGAGCCTAAGCCCCGACACAACTCCACCTAAAACAAGCTACTTGGAACTTGGACCGTCCTCCGGCTTCCTTCATCCAGAAGTGTCCGGCTGCGAGGATGTCGGGCTTCAGGGTGTAGGGGGTTGGACGCACAGCGGGGAAATGTTTACAGCTCGGGTCTTGCAGCTGCCGGAAAGGTGTTCCTCAATGCCACCGCCCGCAACTGAACCCAGAACCCTGAACCCTTGCCTGGTGAATGGAAGGCCACTGCCAGACTCTATTGCAGGTTCAAAACCCCCAACCCTTCTCAGCGAAAACTCATGGGCCAGTCTACAGTCTACCGGCGCCGTAGGTGACCCAAAAACCCTCAAACCCCAAGAACCTGCACAGCCGAAACCCCCACTCCGCAACCTGTGGGGCGGGCACCGTGGCCGCCGGACCTCATGTTGTCAGGGTGTAGGGTTTAGGGTTTAGGGTTTAGGGTTTAGGGTTTAGGGTTTAGGGATGGTTTGAAGGCTTTGGGTTGCCCGGTATGCCTTCAGCCCGCTTCAAGGATTGGGGTCTCTGGCAGGGCTCCGTGTGCAGAGTTTGACCCTAATATGTAAACCCTAAATCCCAAACCCCAAAATCCCAAAACCCCAAACCCCAATCCCCAAACCCTAAACCCTCAACCCTCAATCCTAAACCCTAGGCCCTAAGTTGCGTGTCTTGTGCCTACTACTCTCGATTTTCAAGCATTCGGAGTCCAGAGCTGAAGTCTGAGGAAGGCCCAAGCATTCCCAACCTCGTCCTTCACCCTTTGCGCCGGGGTCCCCGGCGCCCACCGGCCAGTCGCTCCTGCGACGAAGCTTTCGTGAGGCTACAGTCAAGGAGGCATGGCTCGGACCCCCGAAGCTCATGTGTGTCACTTCGGACTGGGGGTTCGCAACCAGAGGCCAGCGCGCTGCTCTTGCGTGTGGAATGGTTGCAGCTGCCTTCGGGAGGGCCCTATCGCTTCCGACCTTACGTTCTGCAGCGGCGATTAGGCACCAACCTGGAAGCTCCGAAGCAGCACGGCTTGACTGGGTGGTCACCCTGAGTTCTGTTCCTGACGTCATTCTAGAAAGGGCTTAATGGCACAAGTTTTCCAAGCATGCGACCTAAACCCTGATGCTTCCTTGGCCACAGCGGCTTCCGCTGGTGTGATGCGCGGATGCATCCACTGGCCTGCGGCAGGTCCCGAATGTTGACTTCCCTAGGCCATTCTAATTCTAAGGTTCAGGCACTTTGACGCGGCCTTTCGCCCGACAACTAAGCACGACAAGCGTACGTCTATTGTGCATTCAGAGACCCTTCCGCAGGCGATGCGCCGAAGGCGTAGTAATACCCAAGCGTTGAGGTGTATGTGCTGCCCTTAAGCGTATCTAGGGCCTCAGCTGTGCACCCGAACTCAAGCCCGGACTCTAGCCCTTAAGTTGTTCAGGATACCCCCCCCCCGCCCCCAGACCTCCGGAGCGTCCAACACAAATCGCAGCACCCTGATGCCCCAAATGGCCTTCCATCCCAAACCCAATCTTAGAATCTTAACTCCTCATTGCAAGAGCACACATCAGCTTTGCGTTCCCCAGCGTTTAAGCTACATAAGCATGAAAGCCACACCTTCACTCCCGAATCAGCCCTACAAATCTAAGTCCCACACACGAAGTCCTAAATCGATCGAACAAGTCCTAAGTATGCACGGCCTTCGGCCGCACGGGCAGAGAGGACGAAGGCTGGAGCCTGTGGAGAATCCGACTTCTGTTCCTCTTGCGTCGGGTTGGGAATTGATTGGGTTCATTTGGTGGTCGGTAAAGGTTTAGAGAATGGAGCTTCGGATTGGGCATTTTGGGAGCTTCTGCCCTTGGTGGGTGTGTTGTGCCCATGTAAGCGTTTGGTGGAGATTTTGCTTCGGGCGGCATCTCAAGGCGAGAGATTCGGGCTGGGTGCAGGGTTTCAGGCGAGGTTGGAGCTCGGGATGAAGGCCAAGTTGTATCTAATCGTCAGACGCTAGTTCAGTCCCACCATCTTCCCAAACACGCAAACGACGCAAACCAAGGAGAACCCCGAAAGCCTAAACCCCTTCCCCTTCCCCCCCCCCCTTCCCCCCGCGCCGGGGGGGAGCCCAGAAGCACCGGGGCGCTCCGCTGCCTCTTCCAAGAGCATTGGGATTTTGTAGGGTTCTGGGAAGGAGAGTGGGCGAGGGGAGAGAGGGGGGGAGAGACGGAGAGAGAGGGGGAGAGAGAGGGAGAGAGGGGGAGAGAGAGGGAGAGAGAGGGAGAGAGAGGGAGAGAGAGGGAGAGAGAGGGAGAGAGAGGGAGAGAGAGGGAGAGAGAGGGAGAGAGAGGGAGAGAGAGAGGGAGAGAGAGATATTGAGCTGCGGTCAAAATTGCAAAATTGCTTGTTAAGCTGAAGACATGGATGCTGGGTTTGGGTTATCGTTTTCTGCGTGTCCTATATCGTTCTGCAGGTTAAAACGCTCTTCCGCTAGTTTCGACGTGTGTTACCACTTGGCTGCTTCGGTGCTCATCAGCGCCTGCATGGCGACCGCAGTGGTGGCGCCACAAACACTCCAGCAGATGGCCTTGCGGCATTCAAGGGTCTTGTGCCACAACTACCCTGACGAATTCAAGGTTCATGCGTAGCTTTGCTTGAAGTATGGCATATTAGGAAGATTCAAGGGCGGCCACACGTCACGCTGTCCTCAACGCTGGTTGTCCTGTCCGCTTCTCGTCTTCGTGTTTCTACAGTCTAGGGATGAAGTTATGTTCCCTACGACCTCCGTACCGTGAACTAGGCTGGGGGTTTGCACATAACTTAATAGCCAGTAGCCAAAAGGGTGCCCTTCTTATGGCTGGTTACTGTGTACGGGAAGCCATAACGAACAAACAAGGGTACAGGGTACCAACGGGCTTCCAAGATAAACAAGCTAGTCTTGGTAGCCCAGTAATCATATTACAAGAAGGGCACCCTCTTTTGGGTTGGTTACTTTATAAGGGAACCTTGAACCAGAGAAAAGGTAGGGCACCACTGGGCTACCTAAGTTGACCGACCCCCAAAACCCAAGGCTTCGCTGCTTCGGTACCCTTTCCCTCTCGGCGGCCCCGCTGGGAGGCTGGCGTTGGTGAAGGATGGCCTCCAAGAGAGTACCGATTGGAGTTCAGGGTTTAGGGTTTAGGGTTTAGGGTTTAGGGTTTAGGGTTTTGTGTGTACAGGGCGCAGGGTTCAGCAGCCATGCTCCAAGCAAAAGACCTTGGTCCCAAATCCACGTCTCCCACACACACATCGGTCTAACACATGGTCCAAACACAGCTTCAAAATATGAAAGGCGTAGTCTCACACGCTGCAGATGGCCGCCGTCACCCTGGAAGCCCTAAATGCCCTAGGCTGCCACACAAAACCACACAAGCTGCAAACATCGAAACACTAGAGCAACTGTGGCCCTTAAAGCATTGAGCTCTCCAGTGCTTGACACCTCCTCCAAGCCCTATGTAAACGCTGGTTTTGGCAGCAGAAGTATGGGACTAACGGCCCTGTGTGCACAAGGCAAAGATAAGAAAAAGACAGCGCTCACGTTTTGGGACTAACGGCCCTGTGCGCACAAGGCAAAGATAAGAAAACGACAGCGCTCACGATATCATATTGGGCCGAAAATGCACGCTATTTCTTATCTTGTTTACTCCTTGCTCCTTTATTATTCCTGTCGTACATTTCAGGAGCAAAAGAGCACAGTAATAATAGAACAAAAGATGTGAACGAAGCGAACAACCCCGAACAACCCTTAATACTTTCATTGCATTTACGATTATGGGCCAGTTCTATTGCTTAAATGCCGTCTAGCACTATTCATCTTCATGAGCCCCTTTAATTTACAGACTTTTGAGGAGCACACTGTATTGTATTGTATTGTGTATAATCGCACCTCTATCATTATCTGTACAGGCACGCACATAAAGTGTCCTAAAAGTGTCCCAAGCTCCAAACGCGTGAATTTCCAGAGTCCGGCACGCCCCCCAAGAACCCTAAACCCTAAACCCGAAACCCTAAACCAGAAACCTAAACCCTAAACCCTCAACCCAGCGGCCTCTGGTGTGCAGAGGTGGCTGCTCGAATGACAACGCCTGCCCAGGCCCCGGTTTCAGAGACTTTTTTGGGCCATGACAGGGTCTAATTTGGGCTGCGGTGCAAAGGCTGATGCCTGTCAGCTCCCGAACAACCCACGACCCTCAACTTGCCTCAACCACCCAAACCCCCCCCCCCCTCTAGAAAAGAAAAAAAAAAAGTTCTTGGAGGCTGTAACTGTGAGGCCCTTACATGCCGCGTTCTGAGCTTGCATGATCGCAGCCCGAATCTCAGACCGAATCTCTACTGAGCTTTAAATCGAACCCCATCTGCCCACCAGGAATCTAGAAGCTCTATCACCTAGACGGTTTAGGGTTCAGGCTTCAGGGTTCAGGGTTTAGGGTTTAGGGTTTGGGGTTTAGGGTTTAGGGTTTAGGGTTTAGGGTTTAGGGTTTAGGGTTTAGGGTTTAGGGTTTAGGGTTTAGGGTTTAGGGTTTAGGGTTTAGGGTTGAGGGTTTATGTTTATGGCAGCAAACCGGGCACGGCTTTTGGCACTTGAGCCATAGCAAAGTTGTCATCCGTCTTCTGAGCTTCTGCCATGACCAGACACGACCCAAAACCGAAAACGACGAAGCATACGGACTGTCATCAGATGAGGCGTTTGGCGAGCGAGCATCACGGTCACAGCAACAAAAGCATGTGCAACTTACAAATCAGGGTGCAGCAGAACCTGCACGATGCAGCATGCTGCTGCTTTACAAATCAGATCCGCGTTGTTCCCGTACTGCCGTCCCACAGCCCCACAACACACACACACACACAAACAAATAACCAAGTGCAGCCCAGAGCAAATCGACGACTGAGTGGCGCACCTGCAGTTTCACACCCCCTCTCGCCACGACAGCCGTATCAACCAAAAAGCAGCTCATCATCTGATTCACGTCCAGAGTTATGGCTGTATGAGTCATAGCTGCGCTTGGTAACAATTTCCTTCAGGAACCAATGTCACATAAACGCAACTCGGCGAAAGCAAAAGCTGTGATTTAATCACAGTAATTCAAACACATGGTCGACCAACAACACTGCGCGCAACAAAAGAGGTTTGTCTCACGTTTATGCCCGAAAACAGTGCCGAACCAGCGCCGGTCACTTCTTGGCTGATGTTTGGCGACCCTGGATTAGGGTGACCTCCACTTCAGAGTTCCAGTGAACAACGGGCTTGGCAACTCCACCAACGGCAATCGCGCCAGAAGAGCGAGGGACCACCAAGGCAAGTCCACGCTCAATGCCTTCCACCACACGGGCACGGTTGCGAGGACTCAACGGGCCTACGCAGTCAACAAAGACATCCGTCCACTCACGCATCTGGCTTTCCAAGCTTCCTTCATGCAAACCCATGGCCACCAAACACAGCATGAGATGCTGCAGGTCAGAGCTCTTGGTTAGCGTGTCTGCTGGGTTCAAAGAACCCGAGCAAAACTTGACAAGCAAACGACCAGCATCTGTCAACTCTTGTATCAGAAGAGCCCTCAGTTCGACATGCTTTACACGCCGCAACAGCCCCGCCATATAGCTGATGTGCTGTCCAGATTCAGAGTCCGTGAACAACACCAAGGGGTATCGTCCGGAAATTCTCACTGGAATGCCTAAGGAATCTCTAGGCGGAAGGCCTTCAAGGAAAGTCTCCACAGCAACAGCCAACGCAAGGCTTTCTTTAGTGCCTTCGGCAATGGCATGTAACTCTGCCTCTGCAGAAGACAGGCACGGTGTCTGCACCCGCCTGCTCCACGACTTGATCGCGGAACCCGAGCACAACACTATACCTCCCATCACAGACCGCACGCCCCAACTTGCATCGACAACGCACACAACTTCTGCAACGTTTGGCGCCCATTCTCGACTCCCAGCAGTCCCAAAAGCTTGACGATGTGACCTAAAACTCTTCGCAAACTTCAAGACCTCTTTGAGTCCCTTTTCGCTTTGGACCGTCGGGCACTGCTGATAGCATGAACACCAACCAATCTGATACCCCAACACCGGAACAGTCAAGGCAAACCACGCCAACTTACCCAGCACCGTTCTGTACCGGGAGGCACTCTCAACATCCAACTGCGCATCATTTTCTACGACCAGTTTGTGCAGGACTGGTGGCTTAGGGCTAGCTTTCACATGCCATCCGCTACAAGCCTCAATGCTGTCGAAGTATGAAGGCGGCAGTCCCAAGGACAAGTTTCCTCCAGCACTTTCCCTGCGAATCTCTCGGCCCAAAAACTCCAAGTATCCAGGCTCTCCTGACGGAAGACGTCCTGTCAGTTTAATCTCGTACTTCCTTCCCAACTCGGCCAAGGCCCACTCGCAAACAACCTGCGTGCCTACAGCAAGAAGGTCGTCAACGTAGATAAGAATGAGGCATATTCCCCACCCATCTAGAAAAAACCGAAAAACTGTAGCTTCTGATGTAGGGGTAAAACCAAGGCTCAAGAGCGCAGATCGTAGCTCTTTGAACCAGTACAAGGGAGCCTTTCGAAGGCCATAGAGAGCCTTCCAGAGCCGTAAGAACAGTCGACCCCCATCATGGCCAACAGTGCTGCTTGGAAGAGCAACCACTTGATACTCATCCCCCAAGCTAGCGAACATGAAAGCGGTACTCACGTCCGAAGTGCACAGGAACCAACTCTTCTCATTAGCCAAACTAAGCAGAAGGCGCAAGCTTTCTAGCGAAGCGGTGGGGGAATAACAGTCTTCGCGGAAACTGCTGAGACCTGCCGATCTGAAGTCTTTGCACACAAGCCTTGCTCGCACTTTGTCCGGCTTCTGCACTAGCACCCATCTCGTGCCTAAGAGCTTCGTCCCTGATTGCTTACATCCCTGTTTTGCTTCCTCTTCGGAAATCCATGTTCCTACAATCAACTTCGTCAACTGTTGGTGCTCAGTTCGCAAACCCTTCTTGAGCTGTTCAGGGTGTAGGGGCTTCCCTGTGGCTTCACACGTGGGGTTCTTTGGCATGGACTGCCAAATTGTTTGGCCTAAACATTCAGACTCAAACCAGACTACCTCGCCTGCATGGTTGAACTCTCGCATGAGAAACATGTTTTCACGCTCGCAAGTGACATGATCTATCAGTGCATCAACTTCCATGGGCTCTGTGACAGGCTCAGGGGGAGCCATTTCCACGTCCTCTGCCTGAGGAGGCCCTGGGTTCTGGTTAGGACTGTCGAAGTTAGATGGCCCATCTGCAGCAACTGGCGCTGGCAGAGACCCTCCTGGCTCCACAGCCGGCGCCTGAAAGTGCGGAGGTTGTTTGCCCACCACCCTTCTGGGAGGCCCTGGAAGCACAACTTCCCCGGAAAGCCCCGGACTAGGAACCGACCCTTCTGCCTGGCGCTTTTTCAACGCTTGAGCCTGAGTCTCTAACCATCCCTTGTATCGTTTCTTGCAAGCGCTTGAATGGACTTTAGAGTGAGCAGTCCCCCTCTTGGCGATGCTATCGCACGCAGTACAACTTGGCGTTGGACCGTGTTCCACCACCCACTGTTTTGGAGGCCCAGAAACTGGCACAACCACCCCTGTGTCTTCACCATCTAGAGGTGGCTCTTCTGGAAGCAAGTCTTCAATGTCGGGTCCTGGCTGCACAAACACAGGAGACTCAGGGAAAACGCGTGGACCAGAAGACTCGCACGTCTTAACAAGATGCTTCAAGTCTTCCCAACTCCACTCACACGGTGACTTGACACGTCCTGCTTGAAACTTCCGCAGTTTGATGGACTCTTCATGAGACACCCCAACCCTGCTGTCCCCAGCCAAGATTCCCAACATCCCGCCCCCCGACGTTGACGCAGGACCGAGATACACAATTTCACAAAGCTGCTCCAAATCATGCACGCGTGATGCTTCAGTGGGCTTTGCAAGTGCAGACACAGCAAACGGCAACGTAGTAGGCTTAGGACCACCCTTCCTACCTCTCATCTTGTCAAATGCACTTGTGTCTGAGGCCTGTGGAACATGAAAGATATTGTAGGTCCTAGCAACGTACGGAACCAGATACTTCAGCAACGGACTCTCAAGAGCGACCTTTTTGCGAAGCCTACTTTCCAAGAACAGCAAATTGGCAGCAACCCCCCTCTTGACTGTCTGCACAGCTCTCTCAGCTCTCCCATTAGCCTGGTGACGATCTGGCGGGAGCTGGGGAAACGAAACAGCGGTAACAGGTGTGTTTTGTTGACGGGCCGCTGCCCGAAACAGGGACTGCAAAGAACCTTCGTTGTCAACGGTAGCCTCAAGTGATCTGCCAGTCATGCCAAGTTCCTTCCACATGCTGTTCACCTGCCGCACGTTGCGGTCGTGATCGGAGCTGTCCATAACACACGCAGCAATCATTCCAGTATACAGCACAACCATGATCAACAGCCTCACTCGACCGAAGTAACCAAAATCCGCTGCAAGCTCGCACTTGCCACGCGTGTGTCTCAAGCGTCTCGCGGGAGCTCTCCCCGCTGCTCTACAGCAAGACGTGCAAGAGGCCAGAAACGGAAAATGACCCTGTGCAACATGCTGGTACACACCGCCAGCACCCAACTCAACCTCAGAGGGGTCCAAAGGGTCAGCTTCATCCTGCGCTGCGATCTCCTGCCCTTCTTCAAGGCTCGGAATAGGGTGATCCACAGGCTCACTTGCAACCTGTCCTTCACCAACACGCAAAGAAGCCCCAACCAGCGACGGCGACCCGACTGCTACTCCAACAGAGCTCGAAGCTGCCACACACAAGCTTGGACTCTCAACGGCGAGTTCAGCAAACGACGCCCCATCACCGGGACCACTCCCACAAGCACGCTGCGACACTTCTTCTTCGACTGTCCCAGTAGCAGTTCTCACCATCTCCACGCGCAAAGAACCGTCTTGACCAACAGTGCATGCTGAAGGTGTAGACATATCAACCAAGCCACGCAACAAAAACGTCAAGGTTCCAGCCTCCGCTGTCTGAGCCATGCTTTGCAAACTCTGCACAGGACTCTGTTTCAAGATTCCGGGAGGCTGCTTTGGGACTTGCACAGTGCCTAGCTCCATTGGCTTTGGCCCTTGCGCGTCAACGGTTTTCTTCGCTAACCGTGCTGTCACCCACCAAGCTCTCTCACGAAGCAGCAATGCAACTTCAAGCCCTTGGCCGTACCTTAGACAAGGCCCTTGCGAGTCCAACAAAGCTGACCAACCATTGCCGACCAAAACAAAAGGGCTCAACACGTTCAAGGGTGTGTCTGCAATGATGCAACGTGATAGCACAAATGTCCGCGTAGCTTGCCTGCCTCTTGTTCTGACAGGAAACTTCACTTCAACGTCCGCAATGCCAAAGGTCTCTATCAGACCCCCATTAGCAGCCCTAAGCTCACAAGTAAGACCCTCGTACCTGTGCACAACCGAGTAGTGTGGCAGAAACTGCTGTGAGATGATATGCGACGTGGCCCCACTATCGAAGAGCCAGTCGGCCTCAGGCGCTGGCTTCGCTGCAAGCGCACTGTGGACGCTGAACTGTACATGCGCATCACGAGCATCACTACTACTAGCGCTACCCTGCTCGGCCGGAACCGTGCTGTCAACCAAGGTCATGATCACCCTCTCTTCTTCTGCTTCAGGCTCGGCCTCGTTGTCACCCTCCACAGACGACAACACCGACAGCCTTACTCGACAGTCCTTCTTCATGTGACCACGCTTTCCACAACGGTGACACACGACGTCCTTGTTCTTCTGGTCTCGCTCAGTCGACTTGGATCGCTTGCTCGGACAGTCCCGCGCCAAGTGGCCCTTGCCACCGCACTCATAGCACGGACCATCGCCCTTTTGCTTCTTGTCTGCGTCCTGTGAGGACGAGCGCTTTGCGTGCCCTTTGCTTTTGCCTTTCTCCTCCTCTGTTCCTTTTCCAGCTCCCTTACCTTTGCTCGTCCCTTTGGGTGGGCGCCGCCCATCTTGGCCCTTGTTTCCCTTTCCCCCATCTTGCATAGCTTGCAGCTTCCCCGAAAAGTCACCAAGGGCGCGAGTAGAGACCTCGTAGGACAGCACCGTCTCCTTCACCTCTTGAAAGGTCGTGGAGCGACCAAAGAGCTGGACGTGGGAACGCACCTCGGCTGGAAGGTTTCTTAGCATGATCAGAACCTTGTCGGGCTCTGTCAGCTTCATGTCTGACACCACGGATTGGCGAACATGTCCACTGACTGTCCCAATCATGGCTTCGAACTGGAAAAACTGCGACTCCACAGATCTGACAAGGTCTGTCAGTCTGTCTTCGTGGACTGAGAGGTTGAGGATGTTTGAGCGGAAGCTCAAGGCTTCGGCCCGGGACTGGATAGAGAGCTCCACATGGATCAGCCGCATGGCCTCATATCCATGCGCTTCGCCCTCCGGCAAAGATGCCACATAGTGTGAAAGGATCGACTCCACCTTGCCGTATCCTGTGAAGCTTTGCCGGACGTAGCTAAGCAGTCGCTGCGCACGAGCTTGTTGGTCAATGTCCAGAACCGAGCGCCTGATGGCCGAGGCCCATGTAAGGGCTTCTCTCACCTCTCTGCTGTAGCGGTCGCTGAACAAGTTCAGCCAAGACAGAAAACTGTCCAACCACGCTCTGTAGCCCAGCAACTCCTGCGCTCGGGACTTCCAGTTCTTGTGGTCTGCTACAGGCAAGTTCACACCGAAAGGCATCTTTCCTTCCGCCGGAAAATTGCTCACATCACCACGGTCTGGGCGCAACCCAGGAGGAGGTATCACCGGCGGCTGCTGGAAGGAGCTCTGAGAATGCGCCGCACCTTCCAACCTATCCATCCGTGTCATGAGCATGTTCATGATCATAGCATTCTGCTGGCTTTGCTGATGGAGCAACTGCACCATCTGCAGGAGTGCGTCCTGGCTACTACCAGAGGCGTTTCCGCGTACATCGGGCTCATGTTGCAGCTCAGTGCTTTGGGATCCAGGCGCATGTTCCGTTCCCCTGGACTGGCTGCCTGGTGCCCCCACACTAGCAACCGCTTCAGGCGACAGTGGAGCGTCTCCCACTGGTTGCCGCTGAAACGGCGAGACTGCGTCAGGAGCAAACACTGAGCTGGGTACGGTCTCCCCTTCACGGAGCTCCGCTGCCATGTTTATGGCAGCAAACCGGGCACGGCTTTTGGCACTTGAGCCATAGCAAAGTTGTCATCCGTCTTCTGAGCTTCTGCCATGACCAGACACGACCCAAAACCGAAAACGACGAAGCATACGGACTGTCATCAGATGAGGCGTTTGGCGAGCGAGCATCACGGTCACAGCAACAAAAGCATGTGCAACTTACAAATCAGGGTGCAGCAGAACCTGCACGATGCAGCATGCTGCTGCTTTACAAATCAGATCCGCGTTGTTCCCGTACTGCCGTCCCACAGCCCCACAACACACACACACACACACACACACACACACAAACAAATAACCAAGTGCAGCCCAGAGCAAATCGACGACTGAGTGGCGCACCTGCAGTTTCACAGTTTAGGGTTTAGGGTTTAGGGTTTAGGGTTTAGGGTTTAGGGTTTAGGGTTTAGGGTTTAGGGTTTAGGGTTTAGGGTTTAGGGTTTAGGGTTTAGGGTTTAGGGTTTAGGGTTAAGCCCCCAGAAACCTGCACTCAAGACAGCTGCCACCGTGTTACAACCTCGAAGCTTGTCTACGCAAGCCCAGGCACTTTGCACTGCCAAACCCTTCGGCTCTAAATCCTGACACTGCAGCTGCAAAAGCAACCCTAAACCCTTAACCCTAAACCCTAAACCCTAAACCCTAAACCCTAAACCCTAAACCGTAAACCCTAAACAACACCGACCTTCTCAAGCCCCTTTCACCTGAAATCCTCTTGAACTGGCACCTCTCAGACTTTGAGACCTCAGACCTGCCTGGGAAGGCGGAACGCTGCTGTAGCCAGACCTTGCGAATCCCAGGTTGGGGTTCAGGGTTTAGGGTTTAAGGTTTAATTAGGGTTTAGGGTTTAGGGTTTAGGGTTTAGGGTTTAGGGTTTAGGGTTTAGGGTTTAGGGTTTAGGGTTTAGGGTTTAGGGCTTAGGGCTTAGGGCTTAGGGTTTAGGGTTCAGGGTTCAGGGTTTTAGGGTTCAGGGTTCAGGGTTTCAGAGGCCCTGCTCTTCCCTGTGATCTCCCAGGCCAACCCTAAACTCCTAAACGGCAAACCCGAAACCCGAAACCCTAAACCCTAAACCCTAAACCCTAAACCCTAAACCCTAAACCCTAATTAAACCCCAAACCCCAAACCCTAAACCCTAAACCCTAAACCCTAAACCCTAAACCCTAAACCCTAAACCATACCTGCGCTGTGGCCGCCGCTGAGGGGTGTGCGCCCTTGCTTGCGCGGCCGCGGTGAAGAGAAGCGTCGGTGCAGACCTGGGCCCGCCAAACCTGGAACCTTCAACCATGGTTCAGGACTTGGGGTTTGGGGTTTGGGGTTTAGGGTTTGGGGTTTAGGGTTTAGGGTTTAGGGTTTAGGGTTTAGGGTTTAGGGTTTAGGGTTTAGGGTTTAGGGTTTAGGGTTTAGGGTTTTAGGGTTTTGGGGATATTAGAACTGAATTGTCACCCGAAGTGTCAGTTCCTGTACAGGAGCCTAGGGCTCGAGGGAGAAAGGTTCTTGGCTTTGCCTCGACAAGGCAAACAATGGCAAACCTTTTCTCGAACCTTTTTCCTGACATCTGCAGGCCGAAAAGATGTTCCCTAAGCCCTAATCCCTAAACCCCACACCCCAAATCCTAAACCCTAAACCCTTGTTCAGTGCACCTTGTGGTCGGTAACTCACATTCACGGCTGAAAGACACATAGACTGATCTGATTCAACGCAACGTCCATGATCCTAATTAAGCCCATGTCAAACTTGGCTGCACATAGCAGGGTAGCTATAAATTAATTTTTTTTGCTGCCTTATTAAGAAACCCAATGAACCCAAAAAGGCCAAGGATCTACAGTTACAGTAAAGTACCACAGAGTCAAAGATTCGCTTTGGGAAGTTTGGAGGCCCAAAGCAGCTTCAGGTTTTAATCGCGAACTCGGATTGGAAGCACACGTGGCCCACATTGGCTTGAAGCAGGGGGGGGGTCGGGATTTAGCGCGACGATGTACGTCTTGCGCCGCCCCGTCATGACGCCAGCCGACGCTAACAAGGGAATGTAAGGCAGTAGGTTAAGATCAACATACCCCTTAGGCATACTCCTGAAAAAAATTGCGGGGTATGGCAAAATCGAAGTACAAAGTCCTTCCTTATATTCTCCGTTTGCAGTTTAAGGGGCATGGGTTTAGGGGCATCTGGAACTATTTTTTGGATAAGAGCAACGCGGATCACACTGTCTAGCTGGTGCAAGATTTCTGCCGTGGGCTTTGTCTTCGTTGACCGAAAAAACTGGCTCGGTGGATCCCTCCACGTCCCTCAACCCCTGACACTAGATCCCTCGAAGCCCTCAACCGAAGATCCCGAATCCATGCCGCCTACAATCGGGGCCTTAATAATTAGGACAGGGTTTTGGGGGTTATTATTACAATAGTATATTTATAAACGGGCCATAAGAACTACGAGTAAATAGTCCGACCCCTATAGTAAACACCAAAGTCGCAAGCCGCCCCTTCTCCTCTCGGCGCCCGAACGGAGAAGAGCGCATCTGCGGGGCCACAGCTGCAGCTGCAACCTTTTAGGGTTTAGGGTTTAGGGTTTAGGGTTAAGGGTTTAGGGTTTATGGGTTAGGGTTTAGGGTTTAGGGTTTAGGGTTTAGGGTTTAGGGTTTAGGGCTTAGGGTTTAGGGTTTAGGGTTTAGGGTTTAGGGTTTAGGGTTTAGGGTCCTATCTAGGATGGCCTTTAAAACCCTTTGCAAAAGATTCCTAGATGTGATCCTCTTGATATCCTAAAAAGGGAAAATACTAAATATCCCAAGGGCCACCTAGATGTGGCTTAGCCTTACAGCGTCGGGTGTTTCGGATCGAGGGCTTCAAGGCATGCAGTGCACGAGGGTGCTTGAAGCCGAAAAACCAGCGCAGAGAAGGACTGCCCAGAGTGAGCACAGCCCAGCCTACACGGCGGGCAAGATTTCGGCTGAGGAAAGAGCTCGTCCCAAAGCATAGACCCATCTTTCTGTGAGCTTGAGCACTTTGTACTCAGCGAATGCTACCCTGAGCCTGGCGATGTCTCTTCGATCTATGAGTCTGATACCTCGTATTCAGAAAGCAGAAAGCAGAAACTGTTCGCTATCAAGCAGCGTTCAAGAATGAAGACTCTCACATGCTCTCAGGGCTGCCCGAGGCTTCGATCTCCATTGTCGGATCGACAAACTGACACCTTCTTCGGGTTTTTAGGGTTTTTGGGGTTTTAGGGTGTTTGGGGTTTTAGTGTTTTAGGGTTTTAGGGTTTTAGGGTTTTAGGGTCTTAGGACAAAGGCAGCTGCAAGCTCACTGCTCTCTATGCTTGCTACGAGTAGGAGGCTGCGGGTTTGTCTGAGCCTACACCCCAAATCGCCCAACCCTTTGCGGCAGCCTCGTGAGGTCTTCTCGTTGGCGTGCCCTGATAGGGATGATGGGTGACACCAATCTGAGGTTCAGAGGGA
>CAJNDS010001236.1:90000-430000 GCA_905221605.1 Symbiodinium natans | reverse complement strand
GTTTAGGGGTTTAGGGGTTTAGGGGTGTAGGGGTTTAGGGGTTTAGGGGTTTAGGGGTTTAGGGGTTTAGGGGTTTAGGGGTTTAGGGGTTTAGGGGTTTAGGGGTTTAGGGGTTTAGGGGTTTAGGGGTTTAGGGGTTTAGGGGTTTAGGGGTTTAGGGGTTTTGGACAGCTTTTGGGTTGTCAGGAGGTTGGCTTCAGTTGAAAAAGACGAGGGGGAAGCGCCTCTGCCCCAAAAGCCTGAAACAACAAACCTACCACGTCCCCCTTCGAGAGGGAGCCATCGCACACTGAGCGCTGAGTGAGGGGCTTCTGGGCTTGGAGATGAAGGTTTAGGTTTAGGGTTTAGGGTCTAGGGTCTATTTAGGGTGTAGGGGAGAAGGATGAGGTTTGGGGACGGAGTCATGGCTTTAGGGTCAAAAGTTTACCGGCGCCCTGGGCCCCAAATCTCAACCTGGCAACCCTTAAGAACATCCCCGAAAAATGCGAAGCTAAATCAAGCCCTGAACCCTAAACCCTAAACTTTTGGGAACTCCGGGGGCGCGGCAGGAGAGCCCAGGAATGCAACCCGTAGAGCAGCTCCAGCAACACAAGGACGAACTGCACTGCCTCGTTTGGGGTTTAGGGTTTTAGGGTTTAGGGTTTACGGTTTAGGGTTTAGGGTTTAGGGTTTAGGGTTTAGGGTTTAGGGTTTAGGGTTTGGGGTCCCTCAACCCTAAGCCCCTGAACTCCTGAACCCTCAACCCCCTTCGGGGTTCAGGGATTCGCCGAAACTTGGGGCATCCGGATCCTGAAGCAATCTGACGCACACGGAACCTCCGCAACAAACCCATGGGGGCTGAACAAATCTCAGCTTCGGGGATGGGTTTGGGGCTCGGGGCTCGGGGCTTGGGGCGTGGGGCTTGGGGCGTGGGGCTTGGGGCTTGGGGCTTAGGGTTTTAGGGCTTAGGGCTTAGGGCTTAGGGTTATTAACTTCGGGTTTGGGTTTTGTGATTACGGAGAAGCACTCGAGATTTTCAACCTGCGTTGTGCACCAACCACAGTGTGTCATTCGGGAGCTTGTCTACATCACGATGGCCCGTTGCCATAACATGGGTTCGATGAGGCTCCTCTTGTTGATTCATCTGCTCAAAACCCTAAACCTTAAACCCTAATCTGTGCTGCCAGTGCAGGAACCCTTCTGCAGTCTTTCTTGGGCCATTGTTTGGAATTCTTCGAGCTGCTTGGGGGTGAGTGCATAGCTAGTGCTTAGTTTAGGCTCTATTTCTTCATTGCTGAAGTTCAGGTCGGCGGCAAGGTTCATCAGGAGAATAGCGAAGGCGGCATAGAGGTGAAGCCTCAGACATGCGATTGAGACTTCGATACCACAACATCCCTGATCCCAGAACCCTGAACTCGAAACCCGATGCATTGAGGGGCCCCAACTCCCAAACTTGTACGGTTCCTGGGGCTTCGGACCTTGCAGCGCGCAAAAGGGCTAGGGAGCCTGAATCCTAAACCCTAGGTTCGAAACCTCAGGCAGGCTTGCAGGCTCTTGAGCGGCGTTTCGGCAGGTTGGGGCGGCCCTGCCGATGCTTGTCGCAGGTGGCTGCAACAAGCCACAAGCCGAAACAAACCTTGAATCCTGAATCTCAGGCCCTCCACCCTAAACCCCAAACTTCTCACGAATGACTCGAGATTCTAACCGCGGAGCCCTACCTCTCTGCCTTGAACCCAAAGATCTGAGTAGACGTGACCCCCAAGAGCGTTGAGTACGAATCACCCTACAGCCTACGAAGCCCAACCCGAAGCCCTCAACCAGCAAACCCTGAACCCTGAACCTTGAACCCTGAACCCTGAACCCTGAACCCTGGATCCTAAACCCTAAACCCCTATATAAACCCTGAATCCCAAAAGCCCCGCAAACCCCCTAGCTGCTCTGAGAAGCTGGTGGCCCATGAGGTTGACGTACCTGGGCGCAGTTAACTTTAAACTGGGGGGTATACGGGAGTTTTTACAGGCTTCATATAGGGCTTTTATAGGTGCATACAAGGTTTATATAACAGGGTTTATATAATGGGGTTTAAAGGGGTGCATAGGGCTTTATAGGGCTTGAAGGGTTTAGGAGGATATATTTGGTTACAGGCTTCGATCTTCAAGCCCCAATGGCCGCTGCCATGGATGGGACCCAAACCCCAAACCGAACCCAAATCCAGAAAAACCCTAAACCCTAAAACCCTAAACCCTCAACCCTGTAAACCAAGAACCCCAGAATCTGACTCCGGAGCCTCCAATCCTCGACTTCGGGGTTTGGAGGCCGGGGGGGGTAGGCCAGAGGGTTTCGGCCTACGGGGTTTGGCCTAAACCATAAACCCTAAATCCTAAACCCTAAACCCTAAACCCTAAACCCTAAACCCTAAACCCTTGGGGGACTTCGAGCCCATGAGAGCTCCAATTTGACCAGAGCCCTTTCCTCGACGAGGCGCAAGTACTCCACGGCGATGTCGTACTGGAAAACCCTTCGGGACGTGGCCTCGCGCGTGATGTGAAACTTAGGGTTTAGGGTTTAGGGTTTAGGGTTTAGGGTTTAGGGTTTAGGGTTTAGGGTTTAGGGTTTAGGGTTTAGAACCGCAAGCTCAAGACACTGAACCCTCAACAGCACAGTTTTCCTTTAAGGTTAGAACTGAACAGGCTCGGAGATTGCCGGGGCTCCGGCTTTGGAGGATGATAGGCGTTGGGGCTTCTATGTGCTCACTGCCAGATTGGGGGGGGGATGCCAGAGAGGCGAGAGCAGGTGAACCACCCTAAACCCTAAACCCCTAAACCCTATTGTTTGGGACTTCGGACCGAACGCGCATGAAGTCTGCGAAGGTCGCAACACATGTTCGGTTCTTTAGTATACTCCCCTTAGAACCTTAATAGAAATATCTCTTGGGTTTTATATAAACAAAGCGAAAAAATTCCCAAGAGGGATATAGTTTAGGTGAGGTTGTAGATTCTCAAGGTACCCCAGTTTCTAGCCCAAAGAAGTTGCAAGCAGTGAGCGCTAAATCCCACACCCAATAAGTCCGCAACCACCAGCTCCTTTCAAACCCAAACACCCAGTGTGCATGCATAAGGCCAGCAGAATGCGAATCGACCTGGCCGCAGACAGCATACTCCCAAAGGCGTGACCGGAACCCAGACGGCAACAAAGAGGTAGTGCAACAAAGCCCAAGAACCCCTGAAACCCCCAATCCGGAAACCGGCATATAATCCCAAAAATGCCTGAAGTTGCTCCGGGCCTGAAGGTGTGCTTCATGTCACAAAACAACTCCCTGCTTGCGCCTGCTTAACCACACGCTCGCTCTCCGAGTTCTCCGGCATTTTCTTCCAGTCCAAGTTCGGCCTCAACCTCGGCTTTTGCTTTCATGCCGACCTTGTCTCAGTATAAGGTCCACTGCAGGAAGTTGATCCTTTTTCCCGCTCCCGGCACAGAGCTGCCAGATACGGCATGCTGCTCCTGGGGTCTGGCCACCCTGAAGATTGAAAACGCCGAACTTCCAGAACCCGCACCTCAAACCCAAATCGAACCTGAAACTTCAACTACCTTATGTAACTCTCGTTTAGGAGGCTCGGGCAACAGGGCTGGGCTGAAGGTTCTGAGCTGCTGGCACCATCCAAATCAAAAGGAGCACCAATGACCGGACGACCTCTGGCGGCTTAGGATTACGGAGTGAACGCTTAGGGACATGCCTAAGGTTTAGGGCCATTCCATTCTCAAGCCCTGTATTCAAGCTCCTCTGTTCCTTGGGGTGGACTGGGGCATTTTGCGACCTCAAGGGATGCCGCAGAGTGGACCTCTGCTACGCAAGTGACTGTCTCGTTGGCCAAGAATTCAGGATGCAGCTCTACCAGACTTCAGCTGGATCTATTATGTTTGGCATCGGCGGCAGACGCGCAGCCTGAATGGTTCGGGCGGGCACAGTCCGCTAGCTTTTCCCTCGGAAGCCTGTGAGTCAGATCGATGCAGCGAGGGTACGCCCTTCACCCCGCCAAACAAAGGACCTACCCCAGCTGCGTCTGTGAAAGCAAGTGCCTGGGGCCCGGAACGTCAAGCCCTCAACCTTGTGCCCCCCAAACCCTAAACCCTAAACCCCGAAACCCTAAATACCCTAAACCCTAAACCCTAAACCCTAAACCCCAACCTCGCGCCCCCATGCCCGTGGCACCTGGAGGCTCATTACAAGCACCAGGAGGAGGAAGAACCTCGAGGAAGCTTTCGAGCTCAGGCTTGTGTCTAGGGGCTCGCGGCTTAGGGTTTAGGGTTTAGGACTTAGGACTTGGGACTTGGGACTTGGGACTTGGGACCTAGGACCTAGGACTTAGGACTTAGGACTTGGGACTTGGGACTTGGGACCTAGGACCTAGGACTTAGGACTTAGGACTTAGGATTCAGAAACCAGCGCGACTCGACCGAGATCAAGGGTGGCTGACTTGGCTTGGGCTTACAGGGAGGCGCCTTGCGGGCGTGCATGGGATGCTTTTGTTAGGGTCTGCTCGGCCACTTGCGACCCTCGAACGCCGAGGTGATTCCTTGCTGCCTTCCCAAACCGTGCATTTTGCCTTCATGGGCTTGTTGAAACCAAAGCCCTTGTGTGCTTTCCGATGCATGCTGAACATGCGGATTCCTGAAGCTTGTTCCGCGCCTTGATGTCTGTCAGGAGAAAACGTCGGAACATGAGGAGGCTCCGAAAAATGGCCGCTTCTGCTCATGGCCTTCTGGAGCTTTTTTGCAGGCTTTTGGGTGCAATTGCCCCAGCTCTTGCGTTCGAGCGGGAAGGTCCACGTAAGATCCAGGACGTGCCCATATTCTGGCAAGAGAGGCAATTCTCATAAACGGGAATCGCTCCTTTTCCGGGCAAGTATGTCTTCTTGCCCCGAAACTCACCACAAGCCTTCACTTGGGTGTCCTTTTGAAGAAATATAAACCCTACTTCATATGAACCCCATAAACTCGGAAGAGCTTACAGAGAATGGCGTAGAATGGCTCCGCTTTGGCTAGCCAACTTCTGGGGGCTCGGCGAGTTCAGCAGCGGCATCTGGATGATGATGGGCCTGGCTGCAAGGCTGCAGGATTCCAACAGGTTTAGGGTTTAGGGTTTAGGGTTTAGGGTTTAGGGTTTAGGGTTTAGGGTTTCGGGTTTCGGGTTTCGGGCTAACACCACAATCGCTGTCTCTTGAGTCCGGGGGACCGTGGGAGGGCCTCGCGTATGTATTTGCTTGACTTCTCTCTCGTGTTCACAAAAAAGCACATATGCAAGAATACCAAAGATGACAATATTCAAGTATTGTTGCTCGGCTTGTATCTGTAGTCCAAATAACTGCCACACTTGCAGGCTCTGGGTTTTGCTTATCGGGGGGAGGGGTGGGGGGGGGGGGGGGGGGGGGGGGGGGGGGCTGTTTTTTGGCTAAAACCCTAAACCCCAAAAACCCTACACCCGGCATTGTTTTTTTTGGGGGGGGGGGGGGGGGGGGGGGCATCGAGCGCAACCAAATAGGACAGGGGGGGGGGGGGGGGGCATCGAGCGCAAGACGCCGCCAAATAGGACAGCGCAGACACGGTGACTTGATGCATCACAGAACTACAACTACTTGGACCAGCACAGCTAACAACCTAAAGCCTACACCCTTACACCAAAAAAGAAAACCATCCGTTAAGCTCTCTAAACCCTAAACCCTAAACCCCAAACCCTAAACCCTAAACCCTAAACCCCAAACCCTAAACCCTAAACCCTAAACCCTAAACCCTCTACTTCCCTGAAGCGCAACATCCCAAAACCCACACCTTTCCGAAACTGCAGCGTCTCTTGTCGCTGAGCTGGATCTGAGCTGTGCTCGGATACTTGGTAGCCCAGCAGAAACCATATTACAACAAGGGCACCCTTTTTTTGGCCAGCTTATTTTATACGGGAACCCATAACCCCAAAAATAGGGGACAGGATTAGGGGGACCCTTGGCCATAAAGACCCTCTGAATAAGGTCCCTGTTTCAGAGAGGCAGAAGAGGGTTGAGAAGGGGTTCCCTTTTAAGGGTCCCCCTTATCCTACCTAGGAAAAAAGCGTAAAGGGTACCACTGGGCTACCAAGGCTAAGCTCCCAACACAAGCAGCCACATCACCGTCGTGAGCAGGGTCAGGACCTCAGGAGTTTTGGCCCGGGAGACTGGTGGTGGGGGGAGTTTCCGAAGATAAGAGACCCCCAGTGTAGACTCCAAATAGTAGGATTCCCTTATAAGAAGGACCCCAGAAAGGTACCCCTATTTTCTGAAACCCCCGTTTGTGGCTCGTGGAGGTACGGGGGTTCGTGGGGTTCGCGCTCAAGGCCTCTCACAGCCTCTGAAATGCAAAAGCACGCGCCGACCATGCATTGGGGCCCAAGCGGCCGGAGCCCTAAACCCTAAACCCTAAACCCAAAACCCAAAACCCAAAACCCTAAACCCTAAACCCTAAACCCCATGCTTCAGCATGCTTCCGCCAGGTTGCTGTCGGCCGGTAGAGCAACCGCCAGATCTCCATTAACCTCGAGCGGCCGTGGGAACTGAGTCGGGTTTAGGGTTTAGGGTTGAGGGTTTAGGTTTTAGGGTTTTGAGTTTAGGGTTTAGGGTTTAGGGTTTAGGGCTTAGGGTTTAGGGTTTAGGGGGCGCCGAGGAAGCCTTTGCACAAAAATTAAACATTAAACATGGGCACAGGGAATCCATCGGCGGTTGTCCAGAGCAAGAAACTCTGGACCTGCAGGAGCTTTGGCGTTTCGCGGCAGTGCGCAATGAACCATGCTTGCATCCTTGGTAAACCCTAAACCCTAAACCCTAAACCCTAAACCCTAAGTCGTGTACTCTAAAGTCTGAACCCGGCAGCGCACTCACGCAACGCAAATGTCTCAGCCATATCATGGGAGTCTATAACTCAGAACCAGCAAACCCAACAAGATCCAGTAACCGTCGATACCAAGAAGCACGCGCTCATTTTCTCGCCTAGGCGGTCTGCGGTCTCTTACGGGCCGAGTCCTCAACACTGCCTTTCTTTTTCTGCACTCGGGCATATATGGACCCTGGATTATATTGAAAGCGCAGCATATCCTTGCCTATCAAGCATCAAACCCCATGCCTACAAGCCTCAAACCACCGTCCTTCATCCGAGACCCTAAGAAAACAACCCGAAGCCCCTCCGAACGCCTGGAACCTTTGCCCAAAGCCTCAACCGAAACTCGATGTTCGCGTGTGGACTCGTAAGACTAAAGGTTCTCCAAGATCCATCGTGTCCTTTAAAGGCGCCACCAAAAGGGCGCAAAGTCCTTTCAACAGATTGATTGTGCAACTGCCTTCCGCCTCGGCAACCCCAGATGAAGGCAGACAACGCTTAAGAGCTTGCAGAGTTTAGGGCTGGGCACCTCCCGCTTAGGGTCTTCGGGGTTGGGGTTTGAGAAGGACATAATCACCCTGAGCCCTGAATCCCCCCCAAGTTGGTTGGCTGGTTTGGGGTTCCTGGAGCCACCCTACGGCTTCTTCGCTATGTCAGGGCTCAGGGTCCAGGGTTGAGGGAGCCACCACATGAGACGGTACCATGCGGGCCTTGATTAGGGCAAGGTGTTGGGGGCTACTATAGTAGACTTCTATCGGGGCCAGAAGGGGATACCACTAGTAGCTACTCCGACCCCCATATGACAAGTACCTCTTCTCGGGTCACCTTCTAGGCAGCAAGGCAGGCAAGGCATCTCAAGGAATCTCTGGCCTCATGCAGAATCCAAGAGTATCCCAAAGCACCTCTTTTTTTAGTCTTTGGGAACCCGGTTCCCCTGAACTTCAAGAAAAAAGCAAACACCCAAGACCCTAAGCCCTAAACCCTAAACCCTACATCCATGCCTCAACCCTAGAAACTCGAATTGGCAAAATTGGGGTGAAGGGGGGGGGGGGGGGGGCCGGTGTAAAGATGGCAAGGGGATGTCCTCTGCATCCATCAGGATTTCGTTCTAGAAGTTTGTTCGGGTAGTTTAGGGTTTAGGGTTCAGGGTTCAGGGTTCAGGGTTCAGGGTTCAGGGTTCAGGGTTTAGGGTTCAGGGTTTAGGGTTTAGGGTTTAGGGTTTAGGGTTTTCGCAAGTGTGTTCTAGACGGAGTACAATGAGCGGATGATGCTGGTAATTGGCCCTGGAGAGCTTTGAACGTCAATCCCTGCAACAAGCCTTTAGCCTTTAATACCCCCCCAAACCCCACATCCCGGAACCGAAAGCACTTGGACTCTTCTGAGAGGATTCCTTGCACATGCACTGCCATAAACAACGCCGCCCGGCGGTCCAGTTTCTGGGGCCTTTCAGCTTGTTGTTGATTAATGTTCTGTAATTCTTTGGAATCTCGCTTTCGCTCTCTCTATCTCTGTCTCTCTCTCTCTCTCTCTCTCTCTCTCTCGTCCTTCCGTTGCACATGGCCCCCGAGGGGACCGCCCGTGCGGGCGCTCTCTCTCTCTCTCTCTCTCTCTTTCTCTCTCCCTCTTGGTTTTCTTCACAAGGTTGAAAAACAGAGTCTTCGTGATCACGGAGCAGGGGTGTTCGATAAGCGTGAGCGCCTGCAAAGAGAGACATGGAGTCGGTCTATAGCAAATCGGAGGCCGTCTTGTGACCACGCTTTGGCATGAACCGCGCGCCACCATCATTTCACCACGATCTGTGCGTGCTATGATTTTGGGGTGGGTCGGTGGGGGGGGGGGGGGGGGGAGGGGCTTGCAGCATCTGAACTGGAGACGTCTTTGTCTTTGTCAAGCGACGTGCACTTCGCGCCTCGGAAGGCACGTCGCTTGGAGACGGCTCCGATTCAATTGGCCCAGTGAGGTCCTGGGAGGCCCCCGAGAATAGCTCCAGTTCTTTCAACACATGAAGTAGGGTATATATTTCTTATACCCTCAAAGGGACACCAGGTATATGCACTCACCAAAAATAAAAGGGAACCTTATATACACTCACCAATTACAGTAATACAAACCCTGCTTCACATGACTTAAACGTGTGCTTCTCATCGCCTTGTAGCTCTCAAGAATTTCGTTTCGGGGTATTGGGATGTCGGGTGCTCAGGGAGTTTAGGGGCTCCTGAGTTTCGGGTAGAAATTCAGGCTCCGATCTACCCACAGCTTGAGTCGCTTGAGTGTAGAGTCCCACTTGGGGGCCCTTGGATCCTAAACGCTGAGCCCTCAAAGACCCAAAGCACCCACACAGATTGCAACTTCAGACCCCTACATGCCAACCCCCGAAACCAAAGGCTGGATCCGCGGGAATCTGATGGCGTTTGACAGCCGGTACGAAAACACAAGTAACCAGACTGTCACAAGGTAACCAGGCTGTTTAGCGAAACACGTGGCAGCTCGTGCAGGTGCGGATTCAGGGTGTGGGTTTGGGATGGTTTGGGGTTCTGGGTCTAGGGTGGAACCCTAAGCCATAAAGCCTTAAACCAGTCAAAGGCCCCACCCGAGTTCGAGGCCATACCCGCACCCGCACAAGTCATCGCAAGTCCAGCTTTGCGAGCGCTAAGCGTAGGCAAGCTGTACAACAAAGCCACCTTGCCGCTCCAAGTAGTACCTGCCTTGAGGCCAGCTCCAACAATCCAGACACGGTCTTCTCCCAGCCTTTTGCTATCCATTGTTCAGAATTTCTCCAAACTCCTCAATCCACGGAAGAACTGGCCTCGACAGGGTCTGGGCTCATGATTTCTTGCGGGGGCACGTCGAACGCCCGGCATCCCCGTGCTCATGAGACCAATACCAGAGAGTTTAGGGTTTAGGTTTTAGGGTTTAGGGTTTAGGGTTTAGGGTTTAGGGTTTAGGGTTGAGGGTTGAGGGTTGAGGGTTGAGGGTTTAGGGTTTAGGGTTTAGGGTTTTTTTGGCTTTGCGTTTAGGGTTTAGGGTTTAGGGTTTAGGGCTGCTTGGTCCGAGCTCATGCCATCACTCGGCTAGAAGAGATGCGGCAGTACACATACCTATACTCCCCTTAGAACCTTAATTAAGATAATATTTTTAATATCCTCTTGGGTTTGATATAAACAAAAATATAAGATAGTTCCCAAGGGAGATATAAATACTTCGCACGGGGCATGTCCCTAGTTCCTTCTGCTGCATGCGCAATACAGATGAGAAACAAGTTGGGTTTAGGGCCCCTTAACCCCTGACCGGACCATCCTTAGTACAACTGCTCCAAAACAAACGCGTGGGTGTCGGGCTTAAGGTTTGAAGCCGCGGGGATAGTTCAGGTTGAGCTTCGTCCAAAGCCGGGGAAGCGGAAAGGCGCGGACTGCGCAGCCGTCAAGAATCGAACGTATGTTATTTCCTTGTGCCTGCTCATGCTCCTTGCAACTCCGGCATCACTAAGCTGCTCCCACATACAATTCGAAACGCGCTCATGTTTAACCATAGGTCATTGAGATTCAATGTTGAAGAGTTAGTACTGAAGAACAAGTAGTGCTTAGTTAGAAACTCATGCAATTGATTGCTCGTACTTAGTAATGAGTAGTTAGAGCCCAACAGTCAATAGCTAGGCTTTAGTGGCTAGTAACTCAGAACTCGTAACTAGTTCTTGGCTATTCGCCATTGGCAATGTGCGAAATTGCTAAGTAGTGACTAATTGGCACTTAACGGTTAGGACTTAGACTATTGTAGTTGTTGGGCATTGGCAACTGATAAGTAGGAAATAGTATCTAGTAACTGATATGTAGCGATTAGGAACCGTAATTTGGTACTTAATAGGTACTTGAACAATTCATAAGTAGAACTATACTGCAATACTTCAGGGCGAAGCCTCGACTTTCGTGGTTTGGGTGCTGGCACGAACTTATTTTTTGCACGGCTTCCACCCCTCAGCTGTTCCAGCCGTTGCTTCCAGGCTTAGGGTTTTAGAGGGTTCAGGGTTTAGGGTTTAGGGTTTAGGGTTTAGGGTTTAGGGTTTAGGGTTTAGGGTTTAGGGTTTAGGGTTTAGGGTTTAGGGTTTAGGGTTTAGGGTTTAGGGTTTAGGGTTTAGGGTTTATGGTGTAGGGTTTAGGGTTTAGGGTTTAGGGTTTAGGGTTTAGGGTTTAGGGTTTAGGGTTTAGGGTTTAGGGTTTAGGGTTTAGGGTTTAGGGTTTAGGGTTTAGGGTTTAGGGTTTACCTCCTCCTCCTCCTCCTTAAGCGCTAGCACCAACATGCGATATTCGTGTTACAAGCAAAAGGAGCACCCATGCAAGCCTAAGCAGTGCATCAAGGCGAAACCAAGATACCGCCCTGTGGCACCCTCTTGTGGCCCGGAAAGCTTCTCTTTGAAGCAATCTGCAGCAAGAGGCTCTTCAACAGCGATTTGCCTTGCAGCCCCCTACGATCAGCGCCTCTGAATGGGTTCACGCACGTTCGGCATCGTGTCTTGCTTTGTAGAGTGGTGAAGCCGAAAGTCTTCCGACACCATAATTACAGGTCTGTGTTTCTTTGACCCAGTTAAACGGCATCCAACTCCAAGCCCCGGCACTATTCCTGGAGGCGAGGTTTAGCAGGGGCTGCACCGAAGCACGTCTGGCATGAGCGTTGCTCATTTGAGCTTGGCCTGTCCCGAAGCCCCTCTATCACCTCACCAAACCTAAACACCCTGGACCTCTTGATATTTACAGTACCTATAAATAATAAACGAATAATATATATATATAATCATAAATAAATATAAGTATATATATATATGCGTGCTCGTGGTGGATCTTGGGATGTGCAAGGCGTGACATATAGCGCTACTCCTTCATCAAGTTTGGGTTCTCTATGGTTCTCTCAAGCCGGCACGAAAAACCTCGAAGCTCCTAACCGTAACCCACCAAGACCACCAAACTCGAGCCGGCTCGAGAAGGAAAAATAAAAATAAAAACAACGACATCCCGGGAACTATCGTCCAGCAGCCGAGTCGAAAAAACTCGAAAATCTTAACCCAACCAGGGCCACCAAACTCCAGCCAAAAAAGCCCGAAAACCCGAAAGTTATTACAATTCATACAATACAGTTCGAAAGATAAGGACATGAAAAAACAATGACAGGGATGTGATTAATCGAAGCAATAGGAACAAAGAGAACTCATAAAACAAATACCATTGGGACAAAGAATATACACAACATATTTAGTATGACTAACTGTTACATCTACTGCATGACTATAGATATTCTAGCAAACAATAGCAGAGTGAGAAGAATTGAAAAGAACTACCGAAACTACCATAATTGAGCTGCTCCCCACATCACGGGCTCGGGACTCCGCCCCTGCAGAACCCACCGTTTACGCTTGTAGGGTTTAGGGTTTGGGGTTCAGGGCTTGGGGCTTAGGGCTTCGGGTTTAGGGTTTAGGGTTTGATGCCAAACAAGGCCTAAAATTTAACCAATGTAGCTGACCCCCAATGACGACAATCACATTCATGAAGAGCTTTACAGTTTAGCCTGCGCTCGAAGGAACTACTAGCATCAAAGGCAACTCTATAAGTTCATTAAACTGATGAAATACCCCTTGCGGGGAGATAGTGACTGAAGGCATGCGCATTTCGCTATATTACTTTTAAAACACTCTACGACCTGCTGCACGTGATGTCCTGCAGTTGTGAAAATACCGAATGCTTGTTCATGCAAACAGACATTGCAACACACAATGTTTACATGAAAGTACAGGGTACAACATAACGACACAAAGACACATGTAAACTTTTACAGTCATAAAGTACCATCAATACGTAAGCAAAATACAAATGTCGGTTGTCCAAGTAGCTGCCCTACATTACATGTTACATGATTAGCAGCTTTCTTCATACACAATTTGTTTCTTGCCTCACAAAGGACGGACTTGTGCAAATTCCGTTGCAAAATTTTTTCGCAGAACGGAACCACAAAGCAATGCCGTATGTGTCGAAAGTACCGAAGGAGTTCGTCAGAATAAGCTAAACATCAAGAGCGCCACGCGCACAAGGCTGTCGCCTTAACCGTCCTTCATTTGCCCAGGGTGCGAAAAACAACAACAAAATGAGATTTTTGGGACTCTGACCATGAGGACACTCTGACTGGAAAGTATCAATTGACTATTTGTTTTTGTTGTTGCGGCTGTCTCAGTAACTGTCCTTCATTTTGCACAAGGCATAGCACACGCGGCATTGTTCCAGCGGCCATCCCTGTACCAAAAACCAAGAATTAAAAATTGCAATAATGAAAAGGGCTGAGTCTCAGGTGTGGGGGTTGTTTTTTGGCCCCGAAAAAGGGGGCCGTGGTCCTGAGGAAGGTCATGGCGGGGTCCTTCTGCGATGGGGCGATTTGCCTGGCTTTAGTTTGGCTCGCACTTGTCTTCGCTGCCCCCTGGCATTCAGCCAACCTATACGGCCTAACCCCAACTGCCAAATGCCAAACCCTAAACCCTAAACCCTAAACCCTAAACCCTAAACCCTAAACCCTAAACCCTAAACCCTAAACCTAAGCCGCTCCACGGCTAGGGACTTCAGGTGCCTTGGTGTACGATGTCAGCCCTGACAAACGGAGAGTCGCGAAGCGAAGAGCTCAGGAGCTGAGGATGAAGCTAGGAGCTTGGAGGCTCAGGGCTGTTTGGGGGTTGAGGTTTAGGGTTTCGGGTTTAGGGTTTAGGGCTTGGGGTTTAGGGTTTGGGGTTTAGGGCCTGGGGTTTAGGGTTTGGGGTTTGGGGTTTGGGGTTTGAGGTTTGGGGTTTGGGGTTTGGGGTTTGGGGTTTAGGGTTTGGGGTTTGGGGTTTGGGGTTTGGGGTTTGGGGTTTGGGGTTTGGGGTTTGGGGTTTGGGGTTTGGGGTTTGGGGTTTGGGGTTCTGGGTTTTGGGTTTTGGGTTTTGGGTTTTGGGTCCCTGGCGGTGTGTTGGATGGGTTTGCAGAGGTGAAACCTCCCTTTTTCCCTCCTTACACCCCCAAAACGCGCGGGGGGGGAGGGGGTGGAGGGAGGGGGGGTACCTCGGCAGCTTTTCCGTCAACACGCACCGTGCGACTTCAAGGACTATGGGAGAATACTCAAACCAGGGGGGGGCATCATGAGCATCAGCGGCTTCGGCTCGCGACCTCAAGGCAGTCAAATCGCTGAAGAGCGCTGAAATTGCTGCAAATACCCGTGTTGCTGCTGACCCCCCAAAAGTGAGAATCATCGGAACCCATGTCCGGGGGGCGAGCTATCGCTTCTCCGGTGGCTTCGTGGGCCTTCGGGCCTCTTTTGGGGTGGTTCCCAACAGGAGAAAACATCGTAAATATCGAGCGTTTTCTGGTTCCACGTAAAAACACCCCTCAACACGCTCATTTTACGTGCGGGAACGGCTTCATGCTCACCAAACATCGAAAAGCAAGACCCTCAATGCTCTTGAAGGTATTGCCCTTCGACGTTTCGCGGACATGAAGGCGTTCGAGCACGAAAAATGAGCGTGTTTAAGGGGGTTTGGGTGGGGTGGGTGGGTTGTCTGGGCTCCTTTTGGCCACACCAAAAAGGCTCCTCCAGGAAAAACGCGTGTTTCGACAGCTTTGTCGAAGTATTTCAAGGCCAAAAGCATGTCGAAGATGCCGTACTGACGATTGACAACCCCACCCCGCTGATGCTCATGATGCGGGGTGCGCGCGCACAGGGGGCGGTTGGGGGAGGGAGAAAGACAGACAGAGAGAGCGAGAGAGAGAGAGAGGCAGAGAGAGAGAGAGAGACACAGAAACACAGATCGAGAGAGAGAGAGAGAAGACAAAGAGAGAGAGAGAGAGGGAGAGAGAGCGAGGAAAGAGAAAGAGAAAAGGAAAGAGCTGGGGGAAGAGAAAGAAAAATAAAGAAAGAGAAGAAAGATTGAAAAAAAAAAACTAGAAAAATGAAGGAGAAAGAGAAAGAGAAAGAGATAAAGAAAGAGAAAGAGCAAGAGCAAGAGGAAGAGGAAGAGGAAGAGAAAGAGAAAGAGAAAGAGAAGGAGACAGAGACAGAGACAGAGACGGAGACAGAGAAAGAGAAAGAGAAACTAAAAGAAGGAAGCACAAGAGCAATAGGAGGAGAATGAGAAAGATAAAGCTAAAGAGAAATCGAACGAGAAAGAGAAAAACAAACAGGTAAAGAGAAGAGAAAACAGAAAAAGAAAAAGAGCGAGAGGGAGAGAGAGGGAGAGACGGAGAGCGAGAAAGACAAAAGACAAAGAAAAGGGAAAGAGAAGACAGTGCAAGGCTCGAGGTCTCGAATTCGTGTTTTCGGGGGCGGGGGCCGACCCGTGCCGCTAGGCCTCAAATTTAGGGTTTAGGGTTTAGGGCTGATGGCTCAGTGCTGGGTGGAGCTGTTGCTCGGAGGGATAAAGATGATGAGTGCCAAGAGCTTAGGTTCCCGACCAGCTGGTTTGAACACTAACCCTGGGCCATCTGAACACGGCCTACTCCTGCGCCATGAACGCTCAAGCCCACAAATCCCTGAGCTCAAGGCTTCGAGAGATTTAGGGTTTAGGGTTTAGGGTTTAGGGTTTAGGGTTTAGGAGGGGTGTTGAGAGCTCCAGGTGGGCTGCGACCTCACCGTCCCGTTTACCGAGTCGCAGCATGGCCCGGAGTCAAGGACTCCGGCTGATTTGTGATCATCAAATGGCCGGCCCGGTTGAGGTGATGTCAAAGCCCGAAACCCTAAACCCTAAACCCTAAACCCTAAACCCCAAACCTGAAGAACCCAACTTCTTGTAAGCTGAAAGTTGCAGTGTACTGCGCTTGCAATACTCGGAAACCACACACCTCAAACACAACTCCCCAGACCCCTGGGAGGATCCAAAAATGGATCCTCTTAAGGGTTGCTAAGGATGACCCGATAGTACTATAGGGTATAGGGTATAGGGTTTAGGGTTTAGGGTTTAGTGTTTAGGGTTTAGGGTTTAGGGTTTAGTGTTTAGGGTTTAGGGTTTAGGGTTTAGGGTTCAGGGTTTAGGCTACTATTTGGGGGCTTCTATTCTTTGGATCCTCCCAGGGGTCTGGGTCTAAGCCAAGCCTTACAACCAAAACAGCTGCTTCTCCGGCTCTGGAGATTCAGCTGGGCTTTGCTGTCGCTCACGCGCGACAGCCTCGGAGTTGATGGACTAGGATAGGTTTGGGGGTTTGGGGGTTTGGGGGTTTAGGGGTTTAGGGGTTTAGGGTATGGGGTTTAGGGTTTAGGGTTTAGGGTTTAGGGTTTAGGGTTTAGGGTTTAGGGTTTAGGGTTTAGGGTTTAGGGTTTAGGGTTTAGGGTTTAGGGTTTAGGGTTGACGGCCAGGGTTTTGGGGGGATTACTCTAGTATACTTTTGTAGAGTTTAGGGCCCCTGGCTGATCTACAGCTTCGGGGAAGTATTCCCTCAACAGCCCCGATGTTTGCCTCCCCTGTCCGACATCCTAAATCAACAAGATCCAAACCCCAAGCACAGAATCCGAAAAGGTTTCTACCCAGAGCTCCGTTTGTGGGGTGTGTAGACCCTTAGGCCCCACATAGGGGTCGGAATAATTGCTAGTAGGGTCGGAATAATTGCTAGTAGCATTCCCTTATGGCCCCGACACTTAGTCTCAGCAGCCCGGCGATAACTAGTAGGGTTTCAGGGTACTAGGGTCACGGGTTTCCGCGTCATGAGGCTTCTGACCAAGGTCTTGCCCTCCAACATCTAAAAAAACTAGACACCGATTATCCCGAAAGCAATCAGTGCGAAGATATCAACTGACACGTAGAGTTGGTTGTGTTGTCAGTGCGGTGATCGTGGTGTGGTGTAGTAGGATAGGAAGCAGGTGTCGCGTCGACAGCGAAAAGGACGCGAAACGCAAAGAAGATGGAATAGAATAGGCAGTGTAGAGAGGCCGTGTATAGCTGAGGCGATGGTAGCGCGATGACGGCAATGGGGTGATGATAATGTGGTGATGGTAATGTTGCGATGGTAGCGTAGTGCTAGCGTGGTGATAGTATGTTCTTTTTCCACTGCAAGTCCCCAAAGTGAGACGGTCACAGCAGCAGACGAATACATGCCAGCATGCAAAAGTCCCACATGGCCTGAGGCGCCTGCTGCCATGTTGTGAACAGATCAAAGCATAGCTCTGCATGAGCGCAGGACAAGATGTCATCCGCAATGATTGCGCGCCCACACGAGAGCCGTCGCGCTATTTGCTGCGCCGTTTTCGAAGCTCCAGAGTTCCGCGCCCACGGTATTTGCGAGGTTTTCGAAGCCCCGGAGTTCCGCGCCCACGGTATTTGCGAGGCTTTCGAAGCCCCAGAGTTCCGCGCCCACGGTATTTGCGACGTTTTCGAAGCCCCATGAGTTCCGCGCCCACGGTATTTGCGACGTTGTCGAAGCCCCAGAGTTCCGCGCCCACGGTATTTGCGAGGTTTTCGAAGCTCCAGAGTTCCGCGCCCACGGTGTTTGTGAGGTTTTCGAAGCCCCAGAGTTCCGCGCCCACGGTATTTGCGACGTTTTCGAAGCCCCAGAGTTCCGCGCCCACGGTATTTGCGACGTTTTCGAAGCCCCAGAGTTCCGCGCCCACGGTATTTGCGACGTTTTCGCCCACGGTATTTGCGACGTTTTCGAAGCCCCAGAGTTCCGCGCCCACGGTATTTGCGACGTTTTCGAAGCCCCATTTGCGACCCTTTCGAAGCCCCAGAGTTCCGCGCCCGCGGTATTTGCGACGTTTTCGACGCCCCAGAGTTCCGCGCCCACGGTATTTGCGACCCTTTCGAAGCCCCAGGGTTCCGCGCCGATATTTGCGAGGGTTTCGACACCGCGGAGTTCGAGTCCCACGGCGTACTACGTTTGTACTACAGAAAGTCGACTTTCTACTACAAAAGTCGACTTTCCCGCTTCCAGCTACGGCAGCTCCTGGCGTCCGCGGCGTACTACGTTTGTACTACAAAAGTCGACTTTCCAGCTACGGCAGCTCCGGGCGTCCGCGGCGTACTACATTTGTACTACAAAAAGTCGAGGCAGCTCCGGGCATCCGCCAAGAGGAGAGGAAGAAGTGAGGAAGGCTCCGACACGCACGATCCCCGCAGAGGGTGCACGACCACGCTTGAAAATACGCAAAAACGCACAGCGGGAGCGCTCCGACACGCACGATCCCCGCAGAGGGTGTGCGAAGCAAGTTGTAAAATGCGCAAAAACGCACAGCGGGAGCGCTCCGACACGCACGATCCCCGCAGAGGGTGCGCGGGCGCACATCGAAATGCGCAAAAACGCACAGCGGGAGCGCTCCGACACGCACGATCCCCGCAGAGGGCGCGCGGGCGCACATCTAAATGCGCAAAAACGCACAGCGGGAGCGCTCCGACACGCACGATCCCCGCAGAGGGGTGCATCGCGCTAGCCGCGGCGAAACCCACCCCAGCCTAAGAAATAAGAGAGAATTTAATAGCGGAAGTGATGTGATGGTACTGTGGTGATGGTAGTGTGGAGATTGGAGTGTGGTGATTGTAGTGTGGTGATGGTAGTGTGGTGATGGTAGTGTGGTGATTGGAGTGTGGTGATTGTAGTGTGGTGATGGTAGGTTGACTTTTTTTTCCGAAGAACCCTTCGCTGAAGCTTTCGGGAAAAAAGAGCTCCAGAAGGGCAGGGACCGGCGCTTTTTCTGGACATGACATGCCATGCTAAACTGCATGTTCATCTCCCAGCCCCTCACACACTGCCCCAAGCCCGGACAAGACAACAGCCCAGGTAGAGCCGTGTTATCAGCACTTCTACCCGCCTTGCGCGAGCCTACGTTTGTCCTAGATCCTTGAATATCCCAAAGGCTATGCTATATCCAAGCAAGGTTCCCGTCGGCGGCGGCGTGATCCCTCCTGGATTTGGCGCCTGACACCCCAGCTCAGGGATTTCACAAAAGATTTGGTCGCCATACCCAAATGGAAAGCCACTTCTCAGCCCCTAAACCTTAAACCCTAAACCCCAAAACCCCAAACCCAAACTCCAGATCGCTTAAGCCCTCATCTATAGTCCTTGCATGTCCCTGACAAAGCTTTGGCTCCTATCTTGGGCTTAGCGCATCAGAGCTTTTAGTCGCAGGGTTCTCACCCAATCTGCGCCAGGGTTTAGGGTTTGGGGTTTGGGGTTTAGGGTTTAGGGTTTAGGGTTTAGGGTTTAGGGTTTAGGGTTTAGGGTTTAGGGTTTAGGGTTTAGGGTTTAGGGTTTAGGGTTTAGGGTTTAGGGTTTAGGGTTTAGGGTTTAGGGTTTAGGGTTTAGCGCCAGCAAACCTTGTGCCCTTCGGACCAAAAAACCATGAACCAAGTGCTCAGGGCCTGCGAGCTTTCGCCGACTTGGCATCGCAGTAGTGGCAATGCGAGCCTCAAGCGGCCCACACATTCTCCCCATCTGAACTAAAAAATTCTGTGCAACCCGCCTTATAAGCCCAAACACAACACCATGGACCCTCGAAGCACTCAAGTTCCGGGATTGCGGAGAGCGCCGTGGACAAAGCTTGGCTGGTGAGGCCGAGGGCATGTATGCAAACAAATCTCCAGACGGTTCGGGAAGGAGAACAACTTCCGAATCTTGAAATCACAGCAAGGTTTAGGGCTACATGGTCAGGGGCCTAAGGCGGTTTTACCTAACCCCCTGCTCACTCTTTCGCGAACCCATCACATTTGCAGCACCAACTCTGTTGCCAAAGAGACCCAAAGCCCTGGAAGTGGCGTAGTCCATGGGTCTATGCATTTCGGCTACCGGACCCTTAAACCCAAAGCCTGGCAAAGCGCGCAGGACACTTGGGCTAACAAAAAACCGTCAAGAGCGCAATTCTCCGACTGCAAACCTTGTTGCTTGCTAGTCCTTCTCGTTTTACAAAGCAAACCACACATCCCGGAAAGCACAGCTATGATGCCACACAGCCGTACAATTTAGTCGTGGACATGCGCGGCACCGTGGCTCCCGACAAGCCGCCGTGCTCGATTTGAATCAAAATCGCGCTCCCACGATTCTCCATGACAAAACAAAGGATTCTCATTGCTGGGAATGTCACTGATCTGTAGTACAAGCATATATGGTACTGGAGTCGACGTTTCCGTGAGCCGGCTGGATGTAATCGACGTTTGCGTAGCCCGCTCTGTATAGTGCCAGCTTAGTACAGGAATCGACGTTTCCCGTGAGCCAGCTGGATTTTCATTGCTCTGTAGTACAAGCTTCCGTGAGCCTTGAATTGCTCAGATGCTTATGTCAACCTACAAACCTTCTCTCTTTCTTTGTCAATCCTTATCGGTTTGCAACGAACCGTTAATTTCAGTGCCGCCCCCTTTTTAAACTTCCACGGAGGTTTTTCTCCAAGCTCCTTCAGCGCGGAAGAAGTGAAAAACAAACATAAATGAAGCCACGATGGCTCTGCTGAGTCTCAGAACTTCTCGATCCGCCCTCGAGCGGTTTACTTGCTAGAGATCTCCGAAACCCTAAACTCCCAAGGTTCCACGTTCTAAGATGTTCAAGGCTTAATTAGGCATTGTCAAAGGCTACCTCTTGTTGCCCTTCGGTGCGCAATGCAGTCGAGAAGCAGCTGTCACCTGCGACGAAAGCTTTCACTGCATTCAACCCTGACCACAACGCCAAGATTCGCGTACCCCTAAACCCCAAGTCTTAAGCCCTACCTCTCAAGAATTCCAGGGTGGGGTTTTTAGCTTGGTTGGAGATACCGGTTCGTTCAAGCCATCGTGCGGCACCAGTCGATGCAGAGAAAGGGACCAAGTTATGGCGCCAGAGCACTGAACAGGCTGTTGCAGTGGGCATAGGCAGTCGATTTAGGGTTTAGGGTTTAGGGTTTAGGGTTTAGGGTTTAGAGTTTAGGGTTTAGGGTTTAGGGCGATCTTGCTCTTGTGGCTGGCTTGGCAGTCTACTACAATAATTTCCTCGGACTGGTGCGAAGCTCGTGCGCCATACGAGGCTTCAGAAAGGAGGCAACCACAGCAGGTTTAGGGTTTAGGGTTTAGGGCTTAGGGCTTAGGGCTTAGGGTTTAGGGTTTAGGGTTTAGGGTTTAGGGTTTAGGGTTTAGGGTTTAGGGTTTAGGGTTTAGGGTTTAGGGTTTAGGGTTTAGGGTTTAGGGTTTAGGGTTTAGGGTTTAGGGTTTAGGGTTTAGGGTTTAGGGTAGGGGTTTAGGGGTTTAGGGTTTAGGGGTTAAGGGTCAACCTCAAAAGCGCGTGACGTCAAGACCCCCCACAATGCGGCTTTGGCCTGGGTGTTGTCCACATCAAGCACTCTCAGAGCACTCTACACCCCATCCAACGGTTATTAACATCCACAAGTCGAACTCCACTGCACACGACTAGGTCTTTTTCGTTTTGCTTCTTGGGGGGAGGGGGGCAAGGAACTTAGCGGCAAACTCACAACCTGCTTTTCAACTGAGCATTAGCGTTAGCCCACTGCGCACAGGTAACTAGGCACCGAAGCTTTTTGCAGTTGGCGTCTATAACCCACAAACAAAGCCTGCTCCGAGGGGTTTGGGTCTTCGCAAAGGCAGCATAAACCCTAAACCCTAAACCCTAAACCCTAAACCCTAAACCTCCTGCCTTTGAAGCATCCGCCTTCGCGAAGAGCGAAAGCCACGCATGGGTAGCAGCCACCTCGGGCATGAAGTTCCAACTTCTCCTGACGCATCAGGCAGAGGGCCCAGGGTGTTATCTCGGGTTGGGTAGAGGGGTCGGAATAAGTACTAACTGTAATCCCTTTATGCCCTTTATGAGTATACTATAAGAACCCCCAAAACCCTGCTCTAATAACCCTAAACCCTAAACCCTAAACCCTAAAGATTAAGGCCCCTATAGCGCCGAAAAGCCCCTGAAAAGCCCCAAAGCCCAGCAAACCAAACCATCCAAGCCGGGGTGGCACATGCTCATGGGGGCGGTGCAAGGACTTCGGACGTCATTCCACTGAGTTTAGGGGTTCAGGGTTTAGGGTTTAGGTTTAGGGTCTAGGGTTTAGGGTTTAGGGTTGAGGGTTTAGGGTTCAGGGTTCAGGGTTCAGGGTTCAGGCTTCAGGCTTCAGGCTTCAGGGTTTAGGGTTTAGGGTTTAAGGTTTAGGGTTTAGGGCTTAAGGTTTAGGGCTTAGGGTTTAGCACCTCACGTCCAAGCATTCACTAGTCAAGCAATTACTCGAGCGTTGGAAAAATACCCACCCGCCCGAAGAATCCCATAACAGTAAACAATATTTCACTTTCATATTTCGGATATTCGTCGGCAAGGCGAGTTTTTGGCCCTGCCGACGAATTTCATGAAGGTTTAGCCCAAATTGGGCCTTGATTTAAGGCCCAAATTCGTCGGCAAGGCGCATTTTGGGCCTTGCCGACGAATTTCACTAAGGTTTGGCCCACAATTTTGCCTTGCCGACGAATAATTTATGGCCCCTTTGAGGCCTTGCCGACGAATTTAAGGCCCAAAATTGGGCCTTCCCGACGAATTTATTAAGGTTGAAATATACATCTGAAAGAGAGTGTTTAGGTTTTAGGTTTTAGGGTTTAGGGTTTAGGGTTTAGGGTTTATATAGGGTTTAGGGTTTAGGTTTTAGGGTTTAGGGTTTGGGGTTTAGGGTTTAGGGTTTAGGGTTTAGGGTTTAGGGTTTAGGGTTTAGGGTTTAGGGTTTAGGGTTTAGGGTTTAGGGTTTAGGGTTTAGGGTTTAAGGTTTAGCTTTGGGTTTCGGGTTCCAAGCCACTAGACGCCGCTGGGAAGATGCGTAGGGGATAGGGCCTTCTCCACCTTGCCTTGTAGGTTCTTGTGCACGAACTGCTTTTCCCATGCCACCCCGGGGCCACTATCTTATAACCAAAGGCCGGTCAAAATCTTGCTACAAGTTGCACGGAATCAGCGAGAAAAAAGGTGTTTCATAGCTTGCACCCTGCTGACAATCCTACAAGGGGGGAGGGCGTTAACACACATCAGGCCGTGAAAAAACACATCACCCCCATGTGGACGCTCACGCAGAGAATTACCCGTCACTCGAGAGAATACACATCATAAGATACGAAACCCCAATGTGGACGCTGTTTTCGGCTGTCAGCCACTGGGACCTCAAAATCCACCACACCTCGCGGACGCCCATGTTTCGGGCCATTTTTCCTCAATCTGGAATAAAGTTTGGCAGCAGATTTCGAAGGAGACGCTCGATTTTTATCATCATACGAAACGTTCATCTTCGAAGCCTTTTCTGGCCTTAGACACCTGAGACCCGCGGCTGCTCGAGTGCACACTGCCTGCCTGCCTGCTGCATGTGTCTGGCGGACCAAACCCTGCGACGGAGGCCAGTTTTGATATAGAAAAAGTGTGTAACTTCCTCCGACCATGAGCATGGGGCGGTTTGCATGCCAGACCCGATTGAGGACGCTGCATAGGCTGAAAACTGGACAGCTAGGATCAGTGCCGGATCCTGCGCGGAACTGCAAGACCCCAGTGTGGACGCCGATCGATGTGTAATTGCACCGAGCGATGCGAGTCAAAACCCCCCCCCCAGGTAGCCCTATTAACCGCAAGTCCTGCATACCAAGCAGAAGAGAGCGAACGAATGACAACACAGCTCGCAAACGAATATTGATAATAGGAGGTGAGGCTGTCATCGACATCAACCGGCAATTTGGGACACAAAGCGCCGGAACGTGACCAATGTTGAGAGTCTGATGCAGCAGCGCTTGATCCGCAAACTTTTCAGCCCATCGAAATTCTGAGTCGCAGCAGCCCAAGTTAGTTCAGGGTAGCTTAGGGTAGGACGCTCGAAGGTTTGGGGCTTTGTGGTCTCTCACCACCGTTCCTCCTCTTGCGAGCGCACAGGTGTTGACTTCGACTTCGTTTGTGTGATCCTTAGCCCGGGAGTAGGTGGCAGACATTCCATCATGAGCTCGTGGGCTTCAGGGTTCATGAGCTCGTGGGCTTCATGTAGGGCGGCCGTCAAAAAAATGTTGATCCCTTTTGGCGTACCTAAATGTAAGGTGGCATATTGTATTAGGGATGCCAAAAGGGACCATAATTTGACAACCACCCATGTAGGGTACTGGGTCCCTTATGCCCAAACCATTCCTTGTTGCTGGGGGCGGAGACTGGTTGCAGGCCGGGACCTCATGGTTGCTTACCAGCTTAGGAGTTCATGCTTCAGGCCTTGGCAGCCGAAAATCAAATCTCAGCAGCTTTGGGGTTCTGACTAGCCCAGGTATATGGGTGGTTGTCAAACTTATGATCCCTTTTGGGGTGCCCTAAATATTCGGTGCCGAATTATAATAGGGATCCAAAGAGGGACCATAATTTTGACAACCACCCATATCGCCAGCCCGGAGGATCCATGGCCCCAAAAAGTTGCAGCTTTGCTGGTGTAGATGCTGTCGAGGAGCACGTCCACACCAGTGGATGGTGGCGTGAAGGCACCTGTCCTTGATGTTGGTTGCTTCTGAAGCACATTCAAAAATCCCCGAGCCCAGAAACCCAAACCCCAGTGAAAATGCCAACCCTGCAACCCGACTACTCCCCAAAGCGTTCACCGTCAAAGCTGAACCTCAAACCTCCGTGCCGGCACCTTCCCTGAAGCAGCCAGGCATAAGTTCCGTCGAGGAGCACTTCCCCACCAATGGGTATGGCTGCAGGGATGCCACGGAGTGGCGTGAAGGCGCCTATCCTGGGTGTGGGGCGCATTGGCATTGAAAGCTCCTGAGCCCTGAAATACCATACCCCCCGTGAAAATCCCGAGCTGAACCTCCAGGAGCAGCCAGGCGAGAAATCTGCCGAGTAGCGCCTCAACACCAGCGGACGTGGCCGAGCGGGCGTCACGGAGTGGTGCGAAGGCACCGGTCCTAGGTGTCGTTGCTTCTGGAGCCCAGAAACACCCAAACCAGCGAAATCGACTGGGCCAATCGCCCTGATCTGTTGACCTCTAGACCCTAAACCCTAAACCCTAAGATGGGAAACTGCGGAGGCCTGCTCGGAATCGGCGAGCACGGGGTGCCTATCAAACGGCCCGGATCAGGCACCGCGCGCCGGACACAGGGCTCACCGAACACAACCCCAAACCCTAAACCCTAAACCCTAATCTTGAAATTCCGTGAGCCCTAACACCCTAATACTAAGGCCCCAAAAACCCATAGTCCACAAACCCTGAAAAGGCTTGTTTTCTGAGTGGGCCCCCATGTACGTACTCTAGACCGAGCACCTTGGCTTTCTGATCCAAGCCCCTCAGTGTTTTCGGAGCAGGCTTTCGGATCAGGCCGTCGATTCAACTCACAACCCCCCCCCCCCCCCAGTGAAATCCCAACCCGGCAACCCAGCGAACCTAAGAGCATGCAGCTCCGAAGCTGAACCATGTAGTATTTGAGTTTAGGGTTTAGGGTTTAGAGTTTAGGGTTTAGGGTTTAGGGTTTAGGGCTTCGGGCTTAGGGCTTAGGGTTTAGGGTTTAGGGTTTAGGGTTTAGGGTTTAGCAGGGAATCGAATATGCCCCCCGAGACATGGCTCATCCCCCCCTTCGTGGGCTCAAACTCTTGCGTCTCAAGGACATCGTAGGTCACAGGGTTTGGGATTTGGCCTAATTAGCACACTCCACACACAGGCTGAAGCCTTGCGACAAGGAAGGTGCACAACATGAACACGTGGCACCCCTTAAACGCAGCGTGGGCCCCAACCCGCAAACCCCAAACCCTGAAGCCTAAACCCAAACTCCAACCCCAAAGCCCGAAACCCCTAAAGTTTCCTAAAGCCCCACAGCTCCAAGATTCGACAAGTGCATGGCATGTTCCCACTGCTGGTAGGTCTCCTCACCGAGCACAGGCTTAGGGCTCAAAGGGCTCAGGGATTGGGTCAGGGACTGGGGTCTAGGACGCCTGAGAAAGGGAGCAGACGGGTTTGGGGGCCTTTTCCCCCACAAGGCCCGCTTAGGGTTTGGGGTTGCTGACTTATCGAGTCAGACGGGCGGGTGTGGAGGAAGCCTCGAGCATGTAGAGTTTCGAGCTATGTCTCAGACCAAATTCTTGGTGATCATGGGGAATGTCAACTGTTTCTGCCAAGGCACACTTCCAGTCGCCCATTTTTCCTGATAAATGCGGGATCCAGGATTAGGGATCTGCATAGTAAGAAGCAGAAAAGGGTGACCTACTTTAGAGCAACCCCACATCCACAAAGAGGGCGGAGGCTCTACAGTTGGCGTGGCATCGTGGGATGCAAGACAAGCGAGCTAACTTCTTTGAGTATCCCCATCCTAAAAGTGGCCATGTAAAAGGACGAAACTAAGCGCACCCTTTTTGTGGGTTGGTTACTTGATAAAGGAACCTTGAACGAAGAAAAGGGCCAAAGGGCACCTCTGGGCTACCAAGTAGGGATTGGGCGCTGCAAGGAGATTCGCTGCGGGATCCTCTGCATGATTCTCTGCATGTGGGCGCGCTTCAGGGATACCCAGCTGGATTTCGTGCGGGATTCTTTGGGGTGGGGCGCGAAGACCCGGGTGGAGTGCGGGAGACGCAGGGGAGGAGAATAGCTGGGTGAAAAGTCGAACAGCCCCCGCACTGAGGGTGGGAAACAATCACTCGTGCTGATGTCCATCTGCCAGTAACCCCTAAAACAAAACCTAGACCTTCAAGGGAAGTTAAAGCTCCAGGGGGAAGAATTGAGGATTCAGGTTTTTGGGGGTGGTCAGTGGCAGTCGAAGGGCCCATGACGCAGCGGGCAGCGTTCCCGCGGCCGGCGGGATGAATGCCTCACTCCAAGGCATCACCGAATAAGGTCCGGGGCTTCTAGCTTGAGGTTTGGGGTGTAGGGTTTAGTGCTTGGGGTTGATGCAGGTGACAGGTCATCGCCTTGCGTGCGCTGATGCTGATCCATGGCATTCTATCACGCTTCTGAAACCGACAAGTGACGCTGGACAGCAACAGGTTCACCTTTAGAGGAGTTCCTCATACTCAGAACTCACTGCTTTGATTCGTAGGGCTGAGGTGTTGAGGGACTCGGGTGTAGACAAGCGAAGGGACGGAGCCGAGTCATGCAGGAAGGGTGAAACTTGCCAGGAAATGTTAGGAACACCATAACACTCCGACTATCATCTCGCAATCCGCTGCCACACCTTAGGCGCTCATAGCAAAAAAAAACTCAATCCTGAACTCCTCCACTCCACTTTGTACTTCCATCCTATACCCGAACCCCTCGTCCTTGCGCCCTACCAAAAGCGGTGCAGTTGCTACTGGTCTAGCAGGCTTTGAAGTTAAAGGCCCCAAGCTTGGGCTGTCAAGCTATGCCGCCGCCATAACGACATGCCCTCACATTTTTCCCTAGAGGCCATGAAAGGTATTTCTACCCTCAAAGTCCTACTTTCGGTGTGACAGATTACGTGTTAAGAGCGAAGGTTCTCAGACTTTCGCGACTCTGCCAAGGTACGCAGGAAGCTTCCACTGCTGGCAAATACTCGCTGCTGCTGTCGCCACCCCACGGGAGCTGACCTCCATGACCTTATGCTCACAGACAATCTAGGGTTTATAGGGTTTAGGGTTTATAGGGTTTTTAGGGTTTATAGGGTGTAGGGTGTAGGGTTTAGGGTTTAGGGTTTAGGGTCTAGGGTTTAGGGTTTTGGGTTTTGGGTTTTGGGTTTAGGGTTTAGAAGTGGTTTAGAGTTTAGGGCAATTCCTTGAAAACCCGAAAAGTCCTCATGAACATAAGGCCGTACAAGTGTGCTCCGTCATGGAATCAGTACAGACGTCTGGCTGGCAAGTCTACGCAGACGCAAGCAGAAGATGTTGCACCCAAAGGCCTACACTACCCCCGAAACCCTCAATTGCCCTGAATCCTCCACCCAGACAAGGCTCGGAGAACTTGCATCGACATTCAAGCTTCGTTCGAGCGCCTCCACGTTTCAGGGCGCAAGGGATCCAGAGCTGTTCGATTGAAAGCAGCGACGGGAGCTGCTACGAGTTGCATCAGCCTCCAAACCTGCTGCGGCCCGGCTCAAATCCTACACCTGCTGGTTGTCAAAACCACACCGTGAGAAGCAGCACTCCGCACTCCCCGTGAATCCTTAAAACCCTTTCACCCACCGAATCTCTGCACGCCTCTTCCATACTCCCAGCCGGGTCCCTGCCTTAAGATCTCGCAACCCAGGGCCAGAACTCCCTTGAGGGTGGCTATAGTTGGCGTTTTTATAGCGACTTGAATCTGGCCCCCGCGCACGCCTGTCACGAGAAAAACCGCCCCCGCCGAACGACTGGGCTGGACACGTGAAGCCGAGACAAAAGAAGTGCTCGAGCCAGCAGCAGCGGACGTCGTGACATCCCTAAACCCCTCGAGCCTGAACCCTAAAAGGAGAGGTTGTGGGGAAATGCGCTGCAGTCTTGTGCCATCCCAAGATTCAAGGGCGGGCCGCTACACAACAGAAACTCTCAAACGCAGACTCGACAGAAATCGGCGGAGGGGTCAGGGCTGAAGGCTCTGCGCCATGAGCCATGAGCCCTACACCTCTTTCGTCTAAGCCTTCTCCAAGCTCTGCTAAACCCTCCCGAGAACCCGACACAGTCCAAACTTTTACTCAAGGCCTCAAGGCCCTCAACCCTGAACCCAAATCAAGCCCCCCCCCCCCCCCCCCCCCCACGCGCGCAACCTGCTGCCCACTTCGGGGCTTGGACTTAGACTCTGGCAAGAGAACAGGGCGTGTCCACCATGTGAAAGCATCCTCCCAGCCCTTGACACAACATTCCGACGTCCTAAACACCAAATGGGAACCCCCAAACCCTAAAACCCTAAAACCCTAAAACCCTAAACCCTAAAACCCTAAAACCCGAGCTTGAGCGCGCTTGGGCTCGCGGCAGGTAGTGGATGCTGTAAAGCAGTATCTCAGTTTCAGACACCCACTGCACCGGGGATGTGCTGGGTCAAAAAGCTCAGGGGGTGCGCGGTTTAGGGACGAGAACTGCAGCAATTTAGGGCCGGGATTTGCACCTGGGGATCCAGATTCCAAAGCCCTTTCCACAGGTGCAAGGTGTGCATCGGAGGGAGGAACCCAGCACGCAATGAGAAGCTTGGTCGGGGCAGTAAGCCTCGGGCAACCAGCCAGATGTTGTCCAACAAGGAACCTGGCAAACCCTATACCCTAAACCCTAAACCCTAAACCCTAAACCCTAAACCCTAAACCCTAAACCCTAAACCCTAAACCCTAAACCCTAAACCCTAAACTCTAAACCGTGAAAGAGTCCCGGCCGCTGCTTGATGGTTGGACTTTAGGTCCCTGAGTAGAGCAACTTGCAACACATGTCTTCCCAACCCATAGGGCTTATATAGGGCTTATAGGGTTTAGGAGCTACTAGCTGCTAGGGTCCCATAGGGCTTATATAGGGCTTATATAGGGCTTATATAGGGCTTATAGGGTTTAGGAGCTACTAGCTGCTAGGGTTTCGGGTTTCGGGTTTAGTGGAAACCTAGACCTCCCCAACAAACCCCACATGCCGGGCAGACTGTACACGACCGAAAGGAGAAACACCAGACCTTTCCGCGTGGGCTCAGGGATGCTCAAGGGTGGAGATGGCTCAGCATCACCATTTTTTTGGGGAAGCCCTGGGCTGGCTCAGGGTTCCACAGGGTGGGTTTAGGGTTTAGGGTTTAGGGTTCAGGGTTCAGGGTTTAGGGTTTAGGGTTTAGGGTTTAGGGTTTAGGGTTTAGGGTTTAGGGGTTAGGGGTTAGGGTTTAGGGTTTAGGGTTTAGGGTTCAAGAGCTGCTGGTTGAGCAGTTTCTCGTTTAGGCTCGCCGTTGAGAACATCGAAAAATACCCACCCACCTGGAGTTCCCATAACATTAAGAAATGCAAAGTGTCCTCTTATTAATCGGATGGCTCAACAACAAAACTGACAGAGTTCGCAAGGTTTCAGGGTCTCAAGGGTTTAGGGTCTCAAGGGTTTAGGGTCTCAAGGGTTTAGGGTCGCAAGGGCTTAGGGACTCCAGGGTTTAGGCTCTCATGGTCGTATGCCCACGAATCCTTCGGCCCATGCCCACGAAGTTCCGGGCCTGTGCCCACGAAGTTCCGGGCCTGTGCCCACGAAGCCCCGGGCCGATGCCCACCCACGAGCCAAAGGCCCATTCGTGTACATAGACCCCAAGGGCATAGGCCCCGCGGCCCAAATATTCGTGGGCATATGCCCAATATCCGCAAAATGGGCCTTGCCCACGAAAAAGCGGGCCTATGCCCGTGAAAAAGCGGGCCTCAGGGTTAGGGTTTTGGGTTTAGGGTCTCGGGTGTAGGGTTTAGGGTTCGGTTTAGGTTCTTTGCAGCAAAGACAGGGCTTGTTGATGTGCATTGCCTCTTCGCAAGGAATTAACCTAGTGTCTTCTGCAAGACCAAGCCCTTACTGCCATAACCCAAGGTGGAGGGCCTATAGGGTGTAGGGCTTCGTACCACTCGGCCGGCCCTCGACGCAAACCCGCTGCAGGGCTTCTGGGCGAACACACCCGAAACGTAGGCCCTAAACATCCCTAAACATCCCTAAACATCCCTAAACCCTAAACTCTAAACCCTAAACCCTAAACCCTCAGGGGTTTATGGCTCTCTGCAGGCTTCTTGAAAACGCCAGTCCCTGCGTCTTGGTGCATCTTGGCGGCAGAGGCTTTCGCAGAACAGGAAGCCAACCTGAGAGCTGAAGATCTTGTGAAATCTGAACAGGGTTTAGGGTTCAGGGTTCAGGGTTAAGGGTTCAGGGTTCAGGGTTCAGGGTTCAGGGTTTAGGTTTAGGGTTCAGGGTTCAGGGTTCAGGGTCTAGGGTTTAGGATTCAGGGTTTAGGGCAGCGGCTTAGGGTTTAGGATTGAGGGTTGAGGGTTTAGGGTTTTTAGGGTTCAGGGTTCAGGGATTAGGGTTTAGGCTTTCGGGTTCAGGGTTTCGGGTGTGGGGTTTAGGGTTTAGGGCCCAAGCTCAAACCCGAAACGCGTAAGCTTCAGCTGTCATCAACCCCCCCGAATTGACAGTGTTGTCACAAGAACCTCGAAGCCTTGAAACGCTCCCAAAATGCACTTGGACCATGCGACACCTGGAACACCCAAAACAAGCTTAAAGCCTACTCAAAAAAATGGACCTTATATGCCAATCGCGTCTAGTTTCTGAATCGCGCTAGGATCCCTCAAAAAGCCGCTACAGAGGCCGCAGCAGGCTTGGGGGTTTAGGGGGGGGGGGGGGGGGGGGGGTTGCGGGGGCCATGAGGGAAAGGTGTAGGGCTTCAAGGGCTTGAAGGCTTTTAGGCTTCATAGTTCTAACCCCTGAACCTTAAGACTGCAGACTGCCCCAAGAAAACAATCCCACGCTGAGGGAGCAGCTCTCTGAAAGCAAGAGAACTTCTTGTGCTCTAGGGCCTTCAGCAGCCAAAACCTCCGGAAGATAATCGGGGTCTTGGGGGGGTGGCTGGCTTGTTCTTTGGGATTTAGGGCTTACGCAGTTTCGGGGTCCCAGTGCACAGTCGCCGAGCCATGCTGACTGGTGGAAGTTGACCCAAGCGGGAAGTCGACTGATGGCTTCAAGGTTGGAGTTCAGGCAGTGGAGTTGGATGGAGCTTGACAGCTTTAGGTCCCGGGCAGGGTACGGGACATTTGACTGAGGTATGTACAGGTGTATATATGTATATGCAAAAATACATATATATGGTATATATATATACCATATATATATATATATATATACAGAACGCACTGAACCCGGTGTAGGCTTGAGGGTTACGTGTAGGCTTGAAGCTCCTGACGCCCCCGAATATCACTGCCTCGTGAACCCTCAAGCCTCAAATGGCACAAAAAGCAACCCTAAACCCTAAACCCTGAACCCTCAACCCTAAACCCTAACCCCTAAACTCTACCATCCGTCGTCAAGCTGCTCGTAGAGAGTGGATCGCGGATCCCGCAGGCCGGTGCGAAGGTGCTCCTCCGAGAGCAGGTTGCGGCCAGGCTTAGGAATCAAGATCCCTGGACCCTAAACCGTAAACCCAGAACCCTAAACCCTAAACCCTAAACCCTAAACCCTAAACCCTAAACCCTAAACCCTAAACCCTAAACCCTAAACCCTAAACCCTAAACCCTAAAAAAACACCGAAGTTTTAGAGCCCCAGAGGCTCCCCCAGCCCAACCGGCTTGAAGATGGGAGCAAAGCCTAACGCCCTGAAACTCCTGAATTTAGGGTTTAGGGTTTAAGATTTAGGTAACCCTGAAACCCCCCAAAACAGCCTAAAACTTTGGACCCTGAAGCTCAAACAACATATCATAGCATATCCCTACGCCTCCCCTCCTGACACCCGAGATGTTAAAAGCCGGGGGGGGAGAGGGAGCGGGAACCTGGGCAGAGTTTTTCGCGGAATGTGGTGAGGGGCTCGGAAGTCGTGAACTTTGGGATAAAATTTCCTGGTGACTGCGTGTCTAGGTGCGGTTCTTTCTGGGTTTTGGTGCTTACGGGGGAGGCCCCGTAAGTATGTAAGCACATAAGCAGCCTGAAGCCCCTGGCAGCCAGGGCACAACAAAAAAAAATGACACTCCGAAGCCCCGATGCTGTTAGGGGCACACATGGGGGGTTCCCGAAAATAGGGATACCCTCTTTTGGGAACGGGCACCCCTATTTTGGGAAATGCCCATATGACATACCCCCTTTAAGGCCCGTGTAAGGCCTCCGTGTCTTTGGATCCGAGCTGTCGGCTGAGGGTCCGGACCTGGGAAACTCGGGGTTATTGGGGCCCCATGAGCCCTCCAAACCCTGGTCTCAACCCTAAACCCCAAACCCTAAACCCCAAACCCTAAACCCCAAACCCTGAACCCTGAACCCTTAACCCTAAAAAAGGGCTCAAGGGTTTAGGTATTGCAACCCTACCCTCTTCAGGCCTCTTAGGGCTCAAAGGGTCTACAGGGTAAGCCCTAGCCTCTTAAGGGCTCTTCGGGCTTAAAGAGTCAAAGGGTTTCGGTATGTTTAGGCTTTAGGGCTTCAAGTTGGCAGCAACAGCGAAGGCAGTTGAAGAGCATTCCTTTGCTGTGAGCTTCCTGATGTTTAATGAGGATAGAGGGCCTTAAAAGTTCGATGTAGTATGTTGTTGTGCTTTGTTTACATTTTTAGTCTACTATATCGAACTGTACTCTATTGTGCTATACGAGGTTGTGTGCATTTTGTGCGCCAAACCAGGGGCGCTGCGGACCAGTCGGGTGCTGCGATCGTGAACTGCCAGAACTCGCTCAGGTCATGGCCTCAGCAGGCTTTCATGTGTTCCTGGGAGAGAACAGGAGAGAAGACTTTGGGGCTTGGGGTTCAGTGCGTGATAAGGACGTCCTTATGCTACTATTTGCTTAAGAACCAATAGGGAGTTTGTTGTTTTTTTGTTGGAGGGGGGGGGGGGGGGGGGGGGCGGGTTCTTAAGCAAATAGTAGTCGCCCCTCGAATCGTAAACCCTACACTCCCAAACCCGGGCCAGATAACCCGGTGGCACCCGCCCTTAACCCTTCAAGACGTTTGAATCACATTGCGCAGCCCGGAAGCCCCATGCTTACCCGGCTGCGCTGCTTCCTGAGGTCCTGGCCTAGAGATGCCCTGGGCAGAGACTTCACCCTAAGCCCTATGTGGGGGTTCTCCGAAATTTTGGGGTACCCTGTTGGCGGGTCTTGACAAGACGGGAATCCTACTACTTGGGGACTCTATTTAGGGGTTCCTTATAAAACCCGGAACCCTCCTATTTGGGGACTAGACTAGGGGTTCCTTCTTTTCGTAAACCACCTTGTCAAAGGACTCAGGATCCCTGAGATGTGAGGCCCCCGATGACAGGAGGGGGTTGGAAGCCCGAGCTTTAGGGCCTCCAACCTGAAACAATACCACGTGGACCCCAGAGCCCTAAACCCTAAACCCTAAACCCTAAACCCCCTAGACCCTAAACCCAAAACCCTTAAATACCCATGAGCTGCACCAAACATAAACTCCTAATCTGTCACTGGCCTATTCCCCTACACCCCCGCACCCCTAAACCCCCAAACTGAAGCTGCCCGACAATCCCCTCAGCCCCCTAAACTTGAAACCTCAAACCCTCCGCCCCATTAAGCGCTTGCTCGCAACCCTTGTGGGTTATTGAGGGTTTTCGGTTTTAGCCTGCGGCGGGACCAAACCGCCCAGAGTTAGGTCTGCGGACCCAAGGGCCTCAAACGGATAAAGACCTGGCACCCTCTAATCAAGGTTTCAAATCTTCACTTCCACTACATAAGGCTTCAACGGGCACTTCTTGTTTTTATCGACGGGGGAAGCTAGCTTATCGGATTGAGATTATGGTTATACCCTCTCTATACTACGTGAAAAACTGCGGAATCACATCCTTGACGATTCTGTCGATGAGGGCAAACGGATTGAGAAGATCATGAATTCAAACCTGCCGTAACACCAAAACCCCCAAAAAAGACTGCAACCTCTGGGAAGGCCACAAAACTACGAGTAGAATAGATGCTCGCCGTTGAAACCTGCGAAAGACAATGCTGCCTAAGAGAATGGAATGTCCTCGGCGAATACATATATGGGACTTACAATGTAGGACACTGTCCAAGAGAAACGACAGGAATTGCTTGCCAGACTCCAAACTCTGAAAGATACACTGCTCGTAGATCTCCAACAACCCTCTGGGAGGACGCAGGGTTTAGGTTTAGGGCTTAGGGTTTAGGGTTTAGGGTTCAGGGTTTAGGGTGCCAAGTTTGTCAAGTCAAAAGCAGGGATCAGGGCGCTGAAGAGGGCAGCTGAGCCCAAGGGCAGCGTGGGCTGTGGGCAGAAGAGTATCGGCGCGATCAGCCTTGCACGCAAAGAACGCGTCAACAGCACTGGCGGTGGGGGGTGGGGGGTTTAGGGTTTTGGGTTTTGGGTTTCGGGTTTGGGGTCTAGGGTTTAGGGTTTAGGGTTTTAGGGGGGGGGGGGGGGGGGGGGGTGGTGTCTGAAAAGCTTCTCAAGACTTATCCTGGTAGCGCAGACGGGCCTACTCTTGCCAGCCTATCCCGAAACATGAGCCCACGAAGCCCTTCACACCTTCAACAGAAGCCTCAAACCAAGCATGCCCTGAACTGTAGGGTGTTTCGGGTTGAGGCCGAGGGTTTAGGGCCCCCTAAAACCCTAAATCCGAAGGCCCTCATTCCCTGAACCCATAGCACTCCTGAAGACCTGGTCTTCAGGTTTTTGAGAGAGTCGAACAGCTAGTCAGTCCCGTTTAGGGGTTAGGGTTTAGGGTTTAGGGTTTAGGGCTTCGCATCCGGGTCACCACATGACGGCGGAGGCCAGGAGGACCATCATCGGAAGCGTGGAGAAGCCCTGCGCCTCGCGCGTTCCGTTGGCTTAGAGGGTATCAAGGCAAAGGCTTAGGGTGTGGGGTGTTAACCTAAACCCTAAACCCTAAACCCTAAACCCTAAGCCCTAAGCCCTAAGCCCTAAGCCCAAAATTTACCCTAAACCCTAAACCCTAAACCCTAAACCCTAAACCCTAAACCCTAAACCCTAAACCCTAAACCCTAAACCCTAAACCCTAAACCCTAAACCCTAACTGTTCTGTTTGCGCATTGGCTTTCAGAACGATGCCACGAGCAAGCTTCGAGTTCGCGCTTTGAGGTTCTGGAGGAGGGGATCAGGGCTTAGGCTTGCTGCAGAGGCTGTGAAGTCCTTCGGCGGGACCAGGGTTCGGCTTCGTGCAGAAATGACAGGACGCCGCTACAAAAAGCTGGGGGGGGCTTATGCCTTTTGAGTATGCCTTAGACTAGAGGGCTGTGGAAGCGGGCGGGGGCCGGGGGGTGGGAGGGGGGCTCTGTGTAGAATGCTGGGACTCAATGGACTGAAAGTTGCCGCCTGCGACACCAAGGTGTAGATGGTGTAGCCTTGGGAAAGTTTTTTGGATCTTCCGGGCCGTGATTGGACAGGGCTGAACGCAGAAGATAGCGCGACACGCAGGACCGTTTGCAGGGCAAGGTATCTTTGACAAGGCTTCTACAAGCAGAGGCGTGTACGGGCACCTCGGGACGTAGAAGTGTAGAACGGCTACGTGCCCGAAAAGGTTCTCACCCGAAGCCATCTAAGAACTCTCATCCCAACATGTTTAACAGCCCGTGCCAAGGCGCTCATGAAGATCCTCAGAGCCGGGTAGTAGTGGCTAGAACCTCGCAGTGACTTGCAGCGACTTGCAGCAGAAGGGTTTCGGGCTCCGCGGACAGCTCAAGATCCCGAACAGGGCTGCGGCAGTGGATGAAGTAGCACTCCTTCCAGCTGTAGTGCGTGTTCGCCTGCCGTGCGGAGGAAGGCAGCAACGCCCGCAACTCTAAACTGCAGACGCCAGAACAACTACGAGGCACAAAGCTGAGAAGGGCAGCACATGGTTTTCCGATCGAAAAAAAAAGCCAGGAAGGCATTGGGGCGGCCGGTTGCGATGTAGGACCTCACAAGGCATCAAGGCTTCGCAAGGCTTGAAGGAATTCAGTGTTTGGCACGTTTGGGTCTTGGACTTTTGGGACGGACAGCAAAGGCCTTGAAGATCGCTGGGTGGTCAAAGAACCGAAAGCCCAAGAAAGCAGTCCCAATGCCTGAACCCTCGATACCTTCACATTTTGGGGCTTGCAAAGGACCCCACGGCAATCGAAAAGCACGCATCGTTGAAGGGGCACAAGGGAGCCAAGAACGCTTCCTCATTCGCATACGACAGAGCTGTGCGACAACAAATTAAATGACGGCACAAAAGAGACACGCACGCTTCCATGGTATGTGTCCAAAATCCAGATGACTAGGCGTCCGGCTTTCTAGACCGAATGGTCTGGCTGAAAAGAACTACGGCAGGTCAGACTCAGAACCACAAACATGCCGAAACACAATGACGAAAGAATGGCCCTCGGCTCTATTCGGACCTTCGGGGGTCATGGCCACATCCTGTGGTTTCAGGGTTCAGGGAGTGAGAACTTTCGACCAGAACAACCCAGTCCTGAAACCTTTGATCCTTCGGGGCTGCTCAAGTTTGCGTGCTGGGTCTGTGGCGCTTCCCCAGTGACCATCGTCTCCTGCACGCGGGAGAGTGTCAGGGTTCGGGTAACCCTAAAGCCTAAACCCTAGGGTCCAGCATGCTGGCGATGAAGCTTTCGTGGGTTTGCTGGCCTGTTCAGAGGTCTTCAGGCTCACGAGCACAGCAGCACGGGATTGGCGGACGAAAGCCTACAGCCCAAATCGAAACCGAACTCGGGAGCCCTCAGAATCGAATCATCAACAAACCCGTTCCCCAAACGGGGGGTTTCGCAACTTTCGTGGTATAGGAACAAAAAAGTGGGACCCTCCAGACGCACGAAGAGCCTGTAAAGCTAAGGCTTCGAGGGCACTAGCTTCCTGAGCCCCCTGGCAAGCCCCACAAATCCGCAACCCTCAACCCCACATGCCGCACTCGAACACGTGTTATGTAGGGGCCTTAATAATAATTAGTATACAGGGACCAGAAGGGGACGCAATTAGTATTTATTCCGACACCCCGGTGGTCCTGCACGCCTGACGCTATGGACCTCGGCGGGGGCTGGGCCAATTCTCTAACTTAGACTTAGACTCGTCAGATTCCCAATTAGACACCCTAAACCCTAAACCCTAAACCCCAAACCCTAAACCTAAACGCTAAACCATTTCTCAACTTGCATGAGGAGAAATTAGCACGACGTGCTGGTAACCTCCAGAACTGCCCAGAACAGCGTTGCCCTTTCCATGCCTTGAAACGAATCCTCTGGCACAAGAGGTGCACATCTGTGAACTTACGCGCGTTGGCCCGTGCAGTTCTACATGAGCATGCAACGACCCACTGACAGCACAAAGGCACGACGCCTGCGATTGCAAAGTTTCTACAACGCCTTCTGTGTGAGGATACCGGGTGGGAGGTTTACAAGGTTTGCCTGGACGTTTGCCGGTTGGTAGACAAGGTAGACGTGTCCCAATGAAAGCTAGGTTCTGGTCTCAGTCACCTTGCCCGAGTTCTGCCTACAGCTTACCTCCAAGGCGGGCCTAGGGCCCTAAAACCTTAAACCCTAAACCCCAGGTAGCTCCCTAAACCCTAAACCCCCAATGGGCGCCGCACTTGTTGATGAAAGTGAACATGGTCATGCAGCCAGGGATCTCAGCGGCAAGCAGGTCCCTCCGCCGAACCCTAGACTCGTGCTTCAAGCCCAAGCACGCTTCAGCCAACAAATTCTTCAAGCCCTCAACCCTGAAGCTTGTATTCTCAAACCACTTCACTTCTGGGCTACAAGCAAGAAGGGCTGCCAAATGCCGCCCTCAAGCCCAAACTCTAAACAAGCGGAATTGCGTGATGCGTTTAAGCTTAGGGCTCTCGAAATCCCCACAAGCCTCAGCCCTTCCTAAACCCGAGGTCCCATGCCTGCCCTAAAGGCCCTAGACCCTCGACTTAGCACCTCTGTGGGATCGCAGGGTTGAGGGTCCAGGTCTTGATTGACTCTTAAAGATCTTTCAGGAACCTCTGCTCTGGGCCCACAAAGCCCGAAATCCTGAAGCCAAAGGCCCCAAACCCTAAACCCTAAACCCTAAACCCTAAACCCTAAACCCTAAACCCTAAACCCTAAACCCTAAACCCTAAACCCTAAACCCTAAACCCTAAACCCTAAACCCTAAACCCTAAACCCTAAACCCTAAACCCTAAACCCTAAACCCTAAACCCTAAACCCTAAACCCTAAACCCTAAACCCTAAACCCTAGACTGAAGCCCAAGAACCCTAACCTCCTAGCAGCGCACCGGGCCCCACGCTGACGGAACAAAGCGGAGGATGCCCTCCAGGGGCCCATACTCCAGGGTCAGCTCCTTGAGAGGGTTTAGGGTTTAGGGTTTAGGGTTTAGGGTTTGGGGTTTAGGGTTTAGGGGTTAGGGGTTTAGGGTTTTGGGTTTACTGGCTCCTTGAGGGGGCTAGAAAGGCTGTCGGAAGGCTTACAAGCAGCTTGGAGAGGCCTGCAGCGACAGCCTTGCTACTTCCTTGCATCACTAACCTGATGTCAGTACTCGTCCCATGAAAGACGAAAGTCCGCCCAGAACCCTCCCTCAAGAAACCATCAGAAAGACACACCTCAAAGACCTCAAACACCACCTCAAAATGACCCTCAAAACCCTCAACCGTGCCACGCCCTTCACCAAGCTTGCAGGGCTTATGCCGTTTGTGCCCGGGCCCCAGTCCATGAAGCGGGGAAACATCGCAATGGTCCCCATGGAGAGCCTGGGGCTTGTGGGTTTCCTTTGACAAGTCTGAGCCAGTTCAGGTGTGCCCTCGGCGCGGTTCCAGAGTAGGAGAAGCCCCTCAAAGCCCCCAACAAAGTGGTCTTGAGGTGGTGCTTGAGTTTGGAAGCTTGCGAGATGGGTCAAGCTCAAACCCTAAACCCTAAACCCTAAACCCTAAACCCTAAACCCTAAACCCTAAACCCTAAACCCTAAACCCTAAACCCTAAACCCTAAACCCTAAAACCCTAAACCCTAAGGACTTCTTCCACAGGCTCGGGCCCCAGGCGTCCACTCAGTGGCCAACATGGAGTCAAGCGATGCCACATCGACCAGGGACTTCGACGACAACGCCAGGAGGATGAAGAGGAGCACGTACACCCTGTGGGACTTTCCATGGGTTCCCCTACTACCCCCCCCCCCCCCGCCCCCTCTACTAACCTTTTCTAGGCTCCCCCCAGAATAATGAAGCCTAATGAAGGTCATCTAAGAGGGGAACTAGAGGGCCCCCCTAGGCTCCCCCCAGAATTAGGGGTTATTTAGGAATAATGAAGCCTCATGAAGGTTATCTCAGGGGGGAAACCTCGGGGGGGCTAGTATAGAGGGGGGGTCGTAGGGAAACCTTGTAGACTTGGGGGTAACTTGGGATCGGCTCTCCAGGGCTTCTCAAGTTGGAGTCCAGGCACGGTTTAGGGTTTAGGGTTGAGGGTTTAGGGTTTAGGGTTTAGGGTTTAGGGTTTAGGGTTTAGGCTTTAGGGTTTAGGGTTTAGGGTTTAGGGTTTAGGGTTTAGGGTTTAGGGTTTAGGGTTTAGGGTTTAGGGTTTAGGTTTAAATTTAGGGTTAGGGCTCAGGACTTAGGATCTTTGGGATACAACCTCTGTTGCCCTTCAGAGATGTTGAGGATAGGCTTGAGCCTGAGAAGGTGCTCTGCTCTTTGCGCAGGTTCGTGATAGCCCTCTCTTTCGGGTGGAGGACATGAGAATTCTGCAGCATGGTTCGGGTCTGAGAGTAGGGTGGAGGGCCTAAGGGGGCGACAGTTTTGGGGCGGGTGTTCTGTTCAGCGTGCTCATGCAGACTCCGTCCCCGCCCCCCCTAAAACGGTGACAAAGTGTTGAGACAGTGTTTCTGAGGCGCGGGCGAGGCGGACGTGTCGATGAGCCTTGGCTGCTCTGGCGGTGTCATATGCCGATGCTCAGGAAGATGAATACTGCGTTCAGGGCCTAAGCCAAAGTGTTGTTTCTCATGGCCAATGGGCAATTCCCAGAATGGCGACCCCCTATCCTCCCGACGAGTACTACAACCCTTATCTTTGAAACCTCTCGAAAGGGTTCCCCTAAAACCCTAAACCCTAAACCCTAAACCCTAAACCCTAAACCCTAAACCCTAAACCCTAAACCTTGAGCCCCAATCAATCTCTCCCATGGGGCAAGTTGTTCAAGTAGAAGCCCACCTCGGCACGCCCGCGGCAGGCAGCTCGACTTCGGAGGGACGCTTCGGAGACTTGCGAGATGAAGTTTTGGGAGGGACAACAGAATAATAATAATAATAATAATAATAATAATAATAATTGAATAAGAATAAAAAATAATAATAGTAATAATACTAATAATAATGATAATCGTAGTAATAATAATCATAGTAATAGTATAGAAGGCGTTTTTGATTGCCGACTTTACAAGCTGGGGGCTCGGGGGGTGTGGCTCCTTTACCGATCTGTGGCCGCCCGAGGAGCCGAGGCAAAGTAGAACGAGAAGTTGTCCACCTGCGTAGGGAAGTGGAGCTTGGGGGCTTAGAGATCTCGCAGGGTCAGAGCCGAGGGCTCTACAAGCTGTGAAGTTGGAATCAGAGAAACATCCCGAGCCCCAAGCTCTACTTTTTTAGAAAAAGCCTGAAGCCCCCAAAAACCGCTGCCCTGTGGCTTGCTAAGGCTCCTGGAGTGTTGGGTGGCTGAGGACTGTGAGTTCAGTTTGAGACTTTGGCATCGAATTTAGGGGGGGGGGGGGGTTGAGGATTCTTGGGGCCAAAGTCCCGCCTTCGTGCAACCCTCACCCTGAACCCGCTTAGCCCGAGAACCTTGGATCCTGAATCCTCAGCCCAAACACCCTGTAAAGAACCTACCAGGACGGAGTGGTTTCAGGGTCTGGTGTTCAAGGCTTCGGGCTCCGAAATTTCGGCTGTAGTAGGGCTTAGGGTTTGGGGTGTGGGGCTTTGGGTCGTTCCCCTGCTTTCGCAGCTGCACATTGCAGACTCATCTTCAGAGCCGAATGCTTCAATCTCAAAGAACATCTGAGTGCCCCAAACCCTGAGCCCCGCGCAATGTTCAGGTTCCTGGGCCAAAGCGCTAAGTCAGAAAGACGTGGTCGGGCCATATGGGGGCTTGAGGGATTTTTTGGGGAACATCATTCAAGAGCTCATGCGCAATTATGGCAAGTGCCGGGTCTCCGTCCTCGTTCAAAAACTCATTCGGGGGCGCGGTAAGACGGACTTGAGAGCAAGACCAGCCTGACAACACCCAAAACACCTCAACCCTTCAATACCAAGTTCCGATACCCCCCCCCTAAGATACTAAACGAGACCTTACACTTTCTGCAGTCCTAGACACAGAAGCCCCAGTCCCTATACAGAAGCTCCGGAAGCCTAATGTCAGCATCGGCTCTGCGTGATGACTTTCAGGTCGCGCGACCGCATGACACCAACATTGCCTTTGCTCACCTGCGCCGGTTTGGGGCTTAGGGTTTAGGGTTTAGGGTTTAGGGTTTAGGGTTTAGGGTTTAGGGTTTAGGGTTTAGGGTTTAGGGTTTAGGGTTTAGGGTTTAGGGTTTAGGGTTTAGGGTTTAGGGTTTGGGGCCTATTGGGCTTGAGGGCTGCAGGCTTTACTTCTAAGTTGCCCGGTTTGAAATTGAAGAAATCCGAGTCAATTTGCGCTCAAGCCCCGAAATTCCCGGGTTCTGCATAAGCCAGGATTGACCCCTGAGACCGACACCCCCCCCATACGTGCATGCGTCAAAACCTACCTAAGCTCAGGTCACGAATCTCATGGTGACCTAACTTAACAAGACACAAACCCCTTTACACCCCCCACCCCACCCCCCCACCCCCCCACCCCCCCACCCCCCCCCAACAAAAAAGGCTAATAACCCAAAACCCTGGAGCTCCCAACCTCAAAGCCCCGAAATCCCCCCTAAAACCCCCCCTGAACCTCAAGTCCTACGTCCGTCCTTGGTGTAGAAGAGGGCCGCCGCGTTGAACGACGACTCTCGCCCCTTCTCCCAGGCCAGGGCGTCCACGTGCTTGGAGGCTTCACCTGTGGGGGTATAAGAGGGATATAAGGGGTGTATAACGGAGGGGGTATCAGGGGTGTATAAAGGGGATATAGGGGTATAAAGAGGATATAAGCGGGCTCTGAGGGTTCGAGGGATTAAGGCTTAGGGCCTTTAGGGCTTGGGGTTCTGAAGCGCTCAGAACCCGACTGACTGAGAAAGAGCACAAAATCCTCCGCAAAAACATGCTTTACCCTCGACTCTCGACCCTCGGAGCCCTGCAAGGCCACGCAGTTGGATTGGTACCTCAGCCCCTGTGCGCGTACGCGCTCCACGCCCCCCGCCCCCCCCGCCATGGTTTCCAAGAGCAGGGGGGGAGAGCAAAATCCCGAAACCTCGATCTTCAACCCTGAACCCAAAGCCCTAAAACCCTAAACCCACCATGAACCACAGAAGGGAAGAGAGGAAACCCGAAGCTTGAACCGCATGAGCCCTGAACCCTCAACCTTGAACCGTAAACCCATCAAGGACCACAGGGGGGGAGACGGGAAACCCTAAACCTACACCCCAACCCTAAACCCTGAACCCTAAACTCGAGACCCACCATGAACCACGGAGAGCAGAGCGAAACCCGAAACCCTACAGCCACCCCTAAGCCCTAAACCCACCATGAACGGGGGAATGCTGGCCAACAAAGGCGTCAGCTCCTAAGAGGGGGGACCACTACGGGGTGCGGGGGAGTGCCGAGGCTGGCACCTCGCATCCGAACGTTGAAGCCCGCGAAGATATCCTGGTGAAGGTTTTTTTCAAAATAGGGGGGCCCCTCATGTAGACCCCCAAATAGTAGGATCCCCTTAGAATAAGGACCAAAATGAGGTACCCCTAATATCCCCCTGGTGAGGGTTTAGGGGTTCGGGCTCAGGATCCAGGGCTGTCAGAGCTCGGGCTTGGTGTTTCCGGGCTCACAGCTTCAAGTTTAGGGGCTAGGGGTGTACCGGTGCATGCTTTAGGGTCTAGGGCTTCGGGTTTGGAGTCGGAGCCGTGGCAAACTTCTGCAATCCAGACTATATACAGCTTAGGAAGCAGAGCCCAAGCCCTTCGGGTTTCGAGCAGAGTCCAGGGTAGGCAACCGACCAGCAGCGTAAACAGCACTGAGCCCTAAACACCAAAACTGCTTCAGCAGGCACATTCGACATGCTTGGGAGGGCTCCGGCAGGCCCCCCTTTTGAAGTCCTGCTCTCCGGGCATAAGAACACAACCCTAAACCCTAAACCCTAAACCCCAAACCCCAAACCCTAAACCCTAAACCCTAAACCCTTCCCGCGCCTCGGAGAGGTTGATGGCCGGGCTTGCCTTGCTCAGGGAGCCGCGGTTGGAGGCCCAGAAGCCATCCAGGAAGTCAGGGTGGCCGTAGTGCATCCCTCAGGGTTTAAGGTTTAGGGTTTAGGGTTTAGGGTTTAGGGTTTAGGGTTTAGGGTTTAGGGTTTAGGGTTTAGGGTTTAGGGTTTAGGGGAAGGGATGTGAACGGGCCAGAAGGGCGGTTCAGGAAACTTATGAGGTGGGGGGGCAAGTAAGTAGGAGGGGGGCGGGGGGGCCTCTTTTAGGGCCTGCGAGTTGTTGGCGGAGGCCCAGGAGGATGCTCGAGGACTAAAGCCTCCACGTTAGACCGAGGTTTCCTCGGGGCCGTTTTTCCTTTCTTGACTCCGAAGTGCTCAGGATAGGGCCGGAGTTTTGACATTAGGGTTCAGGACTCAAGGGGCTCGAAACGGGCACGCCACTTCGGCGACTTCGGCCAAGTGCAGATGACTCTCCCCGCCTGAAGTCCCACAACATCCACACCAGCAAACTTTAACTGGCCTTCTGAGGGCTGAGAGTTTCCCCTTCTCTCCTGTAAAACCCGCTAAAAAGGCGGTTGCCCTGCACTGAATCCAGCGGCTGCCAACGCACTGGTTGCAGCCAACGGGCGGGCCCCCAAACCAGCCAAGAAGCGCCTGGGTGCAAACGGACTTCCCGAAGCCCTCAAAAAGCCTCCAACAAACTGCAAACCCCAACCAAAACAAGGTGAAGCCACAAACCCTCAAGCCCGAAAGCCTTGAAGCAAAAGCATGCTGAACTTCAGACCGACATTTGGGGATCCCTGAAGCCCCACATGATAAAACTTCCAGGGCAGGGATTCAGAGATTGAATCCGCATCACCGACCTCACAAACCTGCCGATAAGGAAGCGCGACCTAGCAAGGAAAGCCTGCTTTCTCCGAAACTCTGCCCTACGCCGTTTCCGAAGCTTGTAGGCAGCCCAGCTCAGTTACCATGTCTTAAACTTAAGATCACCTCCCAGGACGACTTGCGTTCCCCCTTGCACAAGCACGCAGGTACCGCAGGCACCCGAACCCTAACCCCCTCGAAAGTCCAATCCACACACATGCCATACACTTGGCAGCCCAGGAACCATCTTGTACTAAGGGCACCACAGATCTCAAAGAGCGGTCATGTCATGAGAGTCGGATGGCCATCTTATCAGAAGGGTACCCCCTTGTTTGGTTGGTTGCTTTAAGGGAACTTAGAACCAAAAAAAAAACAATAAAGGGTACCACTGGGCTACCAAGTAATTACACAGAAGAAGCAAGCAGGCAATCCGGAAGGCAAGATTTTCCGAGGCCCGGGCTGGCAGATGGTGCCGAAGGACCACTCCGCGGACGCCATGACGCTGCCCACGGCCCCGTGGCTCTCCGTGAAGATGAACTCCTGGGAGAGGGCCCCAAGGCGAAAGAGGGGGGTGGGGTGGGGGGTTAGGTACTGTATAGGGTAAAGGGTATAGGGTATAGGGTTTAGGGTTTAGGGTTTAGGGTTTGGGGTTTGGGGTTTGGGGTTTGGGGTTTGGGGTTTGGGGTTTGGGGTTTGGGGTTTGGGGTTTAGGCTGTGCAGGGTTTAGAGGTTCAGGCTTGAGGGAACTTGGCCGTGGGGATTAAGGGCTTGGGGTTTTGGGGGGAGATTTGAGTGGGTAGCTTGGTCTTGAACTCATGCGCTAGGGCTTGGGGGCACTACAGCCGTGAGCTTTCAGAGGATTTTGCGGCTTAGGATAGACACGTAAGCGGCGAAAGATACACTGCAAGCCTTGCTCTGGGGTTTGTTAGAAGTGTTAAGTTGTTCTGGGCAACCGATGGGAAGGTCTCGTAAGGTGTTTTGGAGTGTTCATGTGTTTAAGCTGTAGTTGAACATGGAGCAGTGGCCGTCTACAAGCTACTTTTGCCTCGGAAGAGAACCGCTCAGATGGCTATTCAAGCTCCAGAACCAAGCTTGAGACACACACACACACACACACACACACACACACACACACACGGGGTTTCAACTTGATTCACTTCAGAGTGCCAAGGCTCTCGGAAGCCAATGATTCGAGCTCGCACTGTTGTCCTCGTGCGGAGAAGCCATCAATCCCTGAACTCTAACCTCCTTGTCTGGTAGGTTCAGGTCCTGGGGGTGCAGGGCGCAGGAGTTCAGCATGGTTTTGATACAGGTTGCCTACTGGCCCCAAACCCTACACAAGCCTCCCTGACACTTCAAGCGCCTAGTTCCCTGCCCAGCCCTCTTAACTACAAAAGCACCCTTCAACAGACATCATGCGAGATTTGGGGGGCTTGGGGCCATAGGCCCACGGCCCTCTCAACCTTAAGCCCCAAGCAAGAGTCAGCGGATCCAAGGGGTCCCCCACCCCCCGGCTGCCACCCTATCATTATCTCGTAGAGCTCCTGTCTGTCCAGTGAGGCTGAAACCGCCGAAGGATGAACGGCACCTTCGGGCTATTGGTTCTTCAGGGCTTGCTAAGGTTGAGGGGGTTTCAAGTCTGAGGTGGAGGGCTGGGAAACCTAAAGCCTAAGGGTTCAAGGTAGAATGGATCAGGTTCGGGGTTCTCTCAACACGACACCTCCCATCCTTAAACAGCAAGACTTCCCCAGACACGGACCCCCCAAACAACTCTGAAGGGCTTTAGGAAGCAAAGTCAAAGTGTCAAGGCCCCTGCAAAGATTCAAAAAACAGGGCCCTAAACACTAAACTCTAAACCCTAAACCCCTAAACCCTTAAACCCCTAAACCCCTAAGCCCCTAAACCCCTAAACCCCTAAACCCCTAAACCCCTAAACCCCTAAACCCCTAAACCCCTAAACCCCTAAACCCTAAACTCTAAACCCTAAATCCAACTTGGGAAGCCGGACGTAGCCTTCGTCGCCTCGCCCAGGAATGCCCCCATGTTCGCCTGGGGAGTCCGTGCAATATAGGCGCCTTAATGGTAGAACTGTGTAGGGACCATAAGGGAATATCATTAGCAATTCTTCCGACACCTATAGTCAAGCTATTTAGGGTCCAGGATTTTTTTCGTGTTTTTTTCTGTTTTTTTTTTGTGTTTTTCATGGTCTTGGGTTTAGGGTTTAGGGTTTAGGGTTTAGGGTTTATAGGGGTTTATGGGGTTTATAGGGTTTATAGGGTTTATAGGGTTTATAGGGTTTATAGGGTTTATAGGGTTTATAGGGTTTATAGGGTTTATAGGGGTTATAGGGTTTATAGGGTTTATAGGGTTTATAGGGTTTATAGGGTTTATAGGGTTTATAGGGTTTATAGGGTTTATAGGGTTTATAGGGTTTATAGGGTTTTTAGGGGGTTTTAGGGTTTTTAGGGTTTTTAGGGTTTTTAGGGTTTTTAGGGTTTTTAGGGTTTTTAGGGTTTTTAGGGTTTTTAGGGTTTTTAGGGTTTTTAGGGTTTTTAGGGTTTTTAGGGTTTTTAGGGTTTTTAGGGTTTTTAGGGTTTTTAGGGTTTTTAGGGTTTTTAGGGTTTTTAGGGTTTTTAGGGTTTTTAGGGTTTTTAGGGTTTTTAGGGTTTTTAGGGTTTAGGGTTCACCTGAAACCATAAAAAAAACACGAAAAACAAAACAGAAAAAACACGAAAAATGAACCATCAGCCAGCTATTTAGGGGCTTAGGCCCCTAGCCCGCCTAATCCAAAGCCGCCGGCATGGATGCGTGACTTTGCGACTCTCGGGTCTTCGGGCGCTTGGGGTTTACGGAGCTTACGGCCTCAAGGATCCCAAACACTCCGTCTAAGCCCGAAACAGGCTTGGCTGCTTGGTGTATTCCGTTTGGGCGTTCAGGGTAAGGAAGGCCTCACCCTGCCGCAATCTTCATTGGAGCGATCCTGAAGATCCAACCCTAAACCCTAAACCCTAAACCCTGGAGGGCTGCTCCTCTCAGCCCAGAACCTGCAAGCCTAGGGCTCACAGGGTCTTCAGATTCATGCAGTTTTGGGGTCGGAATGAATACTCATCGTATTCCCCTATATACATACAGAGAGAACCCCCAAAAACCCTATTCGAATTCCTAAGGCCCCTTTTTTTGCTTATTGGAGCTGCGCCACATCCATCATCTGCAAGAAGTGCCCGCGAGAGAAGCGGAGCGCTCCCAGTTGGTTGCCAGCTTTTCCCTGGGGTTTAGGGTTTAGGTTTAGGGTTGAGGGTTTAGGGTTTAGGGTTTAGAGTTTAGGGTTTAGGGTTTAGGGTTTAGGCTCGATGCGCAAGGGCCCTAGTCATGGGCGCAAGCTTTCGGGTTCACGGAATGAAGCTTATCCGTCTCGGCGATCTGAATCCCTATGGGCCTATGGCCAGGAAAAGTCTGAATCGGGATTGGAAGAACGAAGACCAAGAGCAGACGGCTTGAGGTTTGGTGCTTAAGGATTTGGAGTTGACGCTGTAGCGTGTTGCGTTCAGGCTAGCGGCTTGCCGCTCAAACTGTGTGATCGCTGCCTCTTCTTGGAGTTAACCGCCGCGGCTGAAGAAAATAGATAGCGCCCGAAACCCCACCAAGTACAACACCTAAGCAACGGCCGAAAAAGAATCCACACAGACACACACACCCATACCCCAACGACAAAAACGGTATCGCACCGACCAGCACCCTGCTAGAAGAGAAAACACGAAGAATAGACTAGGAGGTCTCTGCCGACGAATACCTTGCGGCTTTGCCAACATGAGCTGCATCCCAAGGCGTGGGCTTAGCATCGACTAAAGTGTACATATACTGGGATGTTCTCCCTTATACGAACAGTCCTTAATAGGGTTATAATCGGGGGTACTATAATCCCGATTAAGAACTGTTAGTATAAGCGGGAACATCCCAATATAGTCGTTGAGGCTACAAGGTCGAAGGATGAGGGTTGAGGGCCTGAGGCCCAGAACTCCACGATTCAAGCCCCGGCGCCTGCGTCATGAACCCCGGCGTGCCCACCAGCAGCGGAAAGCACCTTTGCTTTCTGCATCCATAGGAAGGCTTGAGACCCCGAATCCTAGAAGTGGCAAAGGCGGCAGAGGGCTTTAAGTTTAGGAGCTTTAAGTTTAGGAGCCCCGAAACATCCCCTCGCCGCAGCTCCATGGCACGCCCTGGAATCCCAATACCCTAAAACCTGGGAAAGCCTCAACCCTGATCTCAAAGGCCGTGACCGAACGCCTTCTGCTGCTAAGTTGAAGTTCGGACGAGGACGTAGGGTTGAGGGCTTTAGGGCTTTGGGGCTTCAGCCCGCTTTGGCCCTTGCAGGCCTTGCGAGTTCAGGGCTTCAGGTCTTCGGGTTTGGCAGGTGGTTGACAAATCGTTGTGGGCCCAAGAGGCCTAAACCCAACGAATCACTGCCAACCCTACCCTTAGAAGCACAGAGGGGTAACTTAACCCCCCAAAAACACTGAACGGTAGCAAAAAGAGATCGTCTACTAACCCCCCGCCCTAAACCCTAAACACTAAGCCCCAAACCCTAAACCCGAAACCCTAAACCCTAAACCCCAAACAAAAGAGCTTCCTCCGAAGTACAGCTGGCACCCGAAAGCGACCTCGGCAGCACTTCCAGGATCTCGACCGACCTCTCCGGCACTTCGAACTCGTCCTCCCAAGCTCGGACAAGGGTCAGGGTTGAGGGTTGAGGGTTGAGGGTTTAGGGTTTAGGGTTTAGGGTTTAGGGTTTAGGGTTTAGGGTTTAGGGTTTAGGGTTTAGGGTTTAGGGTTTAGGGTTTAGGGTTTTTGGGAGATCTGGATTTGGTGGGCTGTTGGAGGACAGTGTCTTGTTCTATTGGACTGCCGAAGGGCTTTGCACAAGAGAGCAGGCAGGGAGCGTCCTATGGAATCGAATCCAATTGGGCCTTCGGGTGATTCCAAGGGGTCCATCCCAAGAGTCAAGGCACTCGGTCAAGCCATCCCAGACATGCTGGGGAGGCGTTCATGAAAAAAAAACCCTAAGACCTGAACTCGTCTTAGGGCGCCTAGCCCTACGAACCCACCCTGAACCCTAAACCCTAAACCCTAAACCCTCAACCGTTTTGACATCAAATCCTCGATGTGCTTACCATGGGCCTACTTGTCGCAGGGTCTCCGGCATAGTGGATGGTCAGGACCAGGGTTGGAAAGGGTCTTAAAGCCTTAAACCCTAAACCCTAAACCCTAAACCCTAAACCCTAAACCCTAAACCCCAAACCCTAAACCCTAAACCCTGGGTTTGGTGTTTAGGGGGGCACCAATCCTTGAACCTGAAGCCCCCAGCCCCCTCCTCTCGGAAAGCACCTCTCCGAAAGCGCGCCAGCACCGACCTTCGGGTTCATGGATCTGGGGTTTCGGCTTCAGGCGGCTTAGGGTTTAGGGGTAGGGGCTTAGGAGTTAGGGGTTAGGGTTTAGGGTCTGGGTTTAGGTTTTAGGGTTTAGGGTTCAGGGTTTAGGGTTCAGGGTTGAGGTGGTTCAGGGTTGAGGTGGTTCAGGGTCGAAGGCTGCGGGCTTGGACCAGGCTATCCAACCATCCACAACCTCCACTGTGCAGCATGCAATGGCTGAGGTTCGGGCGCGTGCCGCACAGGGCGGTCGAAGCGATACCTCGTAGTAGCGATGATTCAGGCACGGCGCTCTGCTTAGGGCAGAAGCTGACAATCGTCGCAAAACCTCCCCCGCCCAGATCCTCAGTTCAACCGCTGAACCCTAAGCCCTGAACCTGAAATTCCTTAAAGCCTTACCTGGAGCCAAGTTCTTTCCATCCCAAGTAGCCCCCCTGAACAGTGCTCAGCACTGAAAGCATCTATCAAACGAGGAAGATGTCTCCATTTCAGTCTATGCTTGAGGGCTTATGGTTGGCTTTCTCGAAATACTCTTACTCTAGGGGAATTCCTGGCATCTGACAGGACAAGAGTGAAAAAGCACAAAAGGCGATCGTGCAGAATGCTGGGTTGTGCGGTAGATTTTTTGCCTGCCAAGCAGCTTCTCCCTAACAAAGTTGTTCACGGCAGTGACGATGCCCGGCCGAGACTTGTCCTAGGCCAAGTTGTCGGGGATCCGAAGCCCAGAGGTCGGAGTTGGCTGGGTGGTGGGGATTTCAGGACGCGACGTGTCTTGGCCTTGTCTCATTCACAATAGTTGTACATGTCCATCCTTCCAGTGGGGGTCTGGTGATTGCGAGACTCAGAGCAGAGAGAAGCGCGGCAAGAATTGTCTCAACGGCTGCATTTTCCAGCATCCCTTCTCTTCGCCAGCTCTTGCAGCGACTGCCAGCTGGCAGATCTGCTACAAGCTAAAAAAGTGTCGGCAACTTGCGCCTGGGGCCGTGGCGGTACTACTCTGCCGGACAGCCCGTCGTTGCCTACTAGGCAGCTACTGTACAGGTCAGGGAATCAAGGAGTCCTTTCAGCTCGGTCCCTAGCTCTTGCAACTTTGCCACTCGAAGGCCCTTCATCTCGGACTGTGTGTTAACTTCGCCCCTGCCACCTGCAGAAACGATGGCACCGATCCCCAAGCCCGCGGCCACACCAAGACCAATGGGCCCGGCCACGGCTGCTTCAGCAGCCAAGAGAGCTAAGCCACCTACTCCCGAAACACCCGAGGAGATGCCAAGGCCCCAAGACCAACCGGATGATTTCGAAGCTTTTCTTTCCAAGTCGCCGATCTCCCTCTTGACCTTGAGGATCTCTTCCTGGACCGGCTCAGCAGCCGCCTCGAGCAGCGAACGGCACAGGTAGGACTTGTCACTCAACTCCTGGTCCAGGAGGGCCTGCACACCGTTGAACCCCGCATCTCGGCAAGCCTCCTTCTGGCACCTCGCTTGCTCTGCGGCTGCGGCGTCGGTGTAGAAGATCTTGGCATCGGGGAACCCCCTCGACTCCACGAACTTGCGTACCTGCTCCTTGCATTCCTTCCGGCTTGCTTCCGTCTTGAGGGCATCCCAATACGTCACCACCACCACGAGCCGAGCCTTGCTAGACTGAACCTGCTTGAGAAGGGTGTCCGCAGCCGTACTGGTAGGCTTGTTGGCCAGCACAGTGAGGAACACAAAATCCGAGCGCCGGATAGCATTCAACGCCTGCTCCTCGTGCTCTTGGAAGTCTGGCGCATCAAGTCCGGGAGTGTCAACAACGACAGCAGTCTCGCCGGGGAACTCATTGACCTTTTCTGTTGTGCCTTGGGTATTGCTGGTTTGGCACTTCTTCTCGCCTAAGATTGCATTGATGATTGTGGACTTGCCGGTGCTGTGCTCTCCAGCGATTGTGACGACCAAGCGAGTCTTATCACCAAGGGTCTTGAGCTGTTCATTCTCTGGCAGAAGCTCCGAGGCCTTTGCCAACACACGAGCCACCAGAAGCATCGAGGCCCCTGCCATCACATCAGCCGCCACCTCCTTGGCCACATGGGAATCGGAACGCCTGAGCTTTGCATCTGCATGTGGTATTGTCGGTGGCTTGTCCTGCGGCTGTGGCGAAGTGCTCTCGGATGAGCTCGTCAAGCTGGTACGATTCGCGAGCCTTTCGCTTGCATGTGGCTTGGGCACCCTTCCCTGCTTCATGAGGGATCCTCGTGGCTTCCATGCTGGGAGGATCTTCCGGACGAGGGCCCAGAGTAGTGCCCAGCAGGCACAAGCCGCGAATGCCGAGATGCAGCAGCGAAGAGGGGTGTAGCGGGCAAATTGAGCAGGAGGGACAAAAGCTGAGCGTGCACTGGTTCACCCACAAATCTTGTAACTGCTGCCGCAGACATGGCGGGCCATACCCACAAATTCTGTGCGTCCTGCTCCTCCGTGCATGCTGCCAGAGTAAACGAAGTCGAAGCCCGGCTTGGCCCGCGCAAGGAAGACACCCAGGAGCAAAACCTGGCTTCGGTGTGAGAACCGGGGATATCTTTAGGGTTTAGGGTTTAGGGTTTAGGGTTTAGGGTTTAGGGTTTAGGGTTTGGGGTTTAGGGTTTAGGGTTTAGGGATTGGGAATTGGGGTTTGGGGTTTGGGGTTTGGGGTTTACGGTTGAATGCTGTACTACGTTTGAAATATTAGCTACAGACATACCTAGCACGCAGGTGGAGCAACAGCCACGCACAAGGAAAAGTCTGCGGCCTAACAATGAGGTACACTGGGACCCCAAAGGCCCTACTACATGCTACTAGTATTATTTAGTATTATTCTTATTCTTACTACCATTATTCGTATTTATTTTTATTATTATTGTTATTATCATTAGTTCGGTTATACTGGACGTCTCGCAAATCTGGGAAGGAAGTTGTCATCTGTGAGTCGAGAAGCGGCGAGTGGCCGAACTGCTGCTGGCTTGCGGACCGAAGCCGAAGCGCTTGCCTGGGTTCCCTGGTAGACCCTAAACCCTAAAGGGGCCTAAACCCTAAAGCCTAAACCCTAAACCCTAAACCCTAAACCTCTTCTTGTTAAGAAGGAACCCCAAAAAGAAGAAGGAAAAAGGGTACTAGTGGAGGGCCAAGTTGCCATGCTGACAAGAGCAGAGGATCACGAAAGGCGGACGGCTTGGAAAAGTCTCGGAGCCAACTTTCGCAACTCAGCAGATACCTAAACCCTCAACCCTAGACCCGAAAGGACCCCTATATGCCCCAAAGAGAAGCGATCAACTTCAGCCGGCTTCGGACGTTAGACTGGCAAAGTTTGCTTGGAGAATAGCACAGGCAATTCGAACCAAGCCGCGTTAAGTATGCAGCGGAATCATCGGTACATGGTGACAAGATGGCGCTAGCAAGAACCCTAAACCCCAAACCCTCACAACCCTTCCCCTTCGAAAGCGTGCCCAGTCGCGGCCTACGATGGCATCCTCTGGCCCAGAGATGACAAAGCTCAACACCCCCAAGAGATTCCAAAAGCGGGGTTTGGGATAATATAGGGGCCATAACAATTAGAACAGACTTGTTTGCTTCTTTTTTTGAACGGGGGGGGGGGGGGTTATTATAGCATAATTATAAAGGGACCATAGGGGAATACTATTCGAAACTATTCCGACCCTTATATTATAAGTCTAGGTGACTCACACATTTGAAAGGGAATCACAACATACTCATGGCGCATGACAGACTAAACCCAAACCTCCAAAAAGCTTTCGAAGCACCCAAACCCGAACCCTTAACCACCTAAACCGCATGTGCCTTAAACCGCAGCTCAGAAAGGTCAAGAAGCGACATCGAAGTCGAAGACCAGGAAAAAGCACCGGTGGCAGTATTTGGCGAGCAGGTACCTCAGCACAAAGCTTCTGCCCTGACCACAGCTCTACAACCTGACCGACTCAGAAGTACAATAGCTTAGCACAGGAATACCTTCTTTAATACCTGTAATACCTACTTAATACATTTACTACCTTTAAGACCTTTAATACCTTTAGTACGTTTAATACCTTTGATACCTTCAATACCTTTGATACCTTTAAATACGATTAACAACCTCTAAACCCTACACCCTAAACCCAAACCCAATTAAACCTCTGACGCTTCCACCGTCTCGTCAGAGCGCTGGGCAAGCCATGTAGGGTTTAGGGTTTTAGGGTTTTAGGGTTTTAGGGCTTAGGGCTTAGGGCTTCGGGCTTAGGGCTTAGGGCTTAGGCCTTCGGGCTTAGGGCTTAGGGCTTAGGGCTTAGGGCTTAGGGCTTAGGGTTTACGGTTCAGGATTTAGGGTTTAGGTCTTAGGGAAGATACCCCAAGCAACGCAGCCTTAACCCCAAATGCTAAACCTGACCGTCTAAGGTAGCCTCGCAGGCCAAGAAGCCGCACCGACTCGTCATTTGCCTCAGAACCGGCCTCAGGGAAAAAGGGGTAGTCGTACCGGGCTGCAGGGTTTCTGCCTGAGGTTGAGGCTTGAGTTGTGGATTTGGGGTTTTGGGCTCCTACGGTCTGCAGCCAAGTGCTTGTGGCTTGCACGGCTCGGCTACGTGAGCAGTCGGACAGCACAGGCCGGGTGAAACCCTAAACCCTCGCGAAGGTCTCAGGCATTCAGGCTGCCACAAAGGCATGGGACTAATATTGATAAAGGAAACCATAAGGAAATGCCCCTGAAGCGGTCCTTGCTGCCATACGTCTGGTGCGCCAGCACCAACTCCACGCAGCTTTCCAAAGCCTGAGGTGTAACAGAGGGCTCGGAACAATTACCTAATGATCTTCCTTTATGATCCCTTTAAACCCTAAACCCTAAACCCTAAAATGGTAAGCTATGATACGCGAAAAACAACCCTGAGATTATTATTGCGGCCCCTACATTGTAGGGGTGCACCAGATGGAAGCCTCCTGGCTTCGGTGTTTGGAACTTCGGTTTCAGGTTTTTGGGGTTTAGGGTTTGGGGTTTAGGGTTTGGGGTTTAGGGTTTAGGGTTTAGGGCTTAGGGCTTAGGGTTTAGGGTTTAGGTTTTAGGGTAGCAACATCGCGGAAGTGGTGCAGGCGCACCAGGATCCCAGACGCACCGAGAGAGGTTTGCACAGCAGCCCGTGATGCTGGACTCTACATCTGAACCCTAAACCCGGAAGCCTTCTTCGCACGTGTTCGTATCAAGACAGAAAGGGTGATGTAGTTTAGACTACTACAATGATTGTAGAGGTTACTCAGGGTTCGAGATTTACAGGATCGAAGCTCGACTTTCACGCACACTACGCGGAAGCTGCGAACCCTCTGACCACTCGCTCGCCTAGAACCCGAAGGGGTGAGGCTTGTGGTGTGGGGTTTGAGCAGGCGCTGCATCCACAGCTGGGCATGCCTTAAACTTAACCCTCCTTTCCTGCGATCAAGCGCTGCAAGCAAGCGGAAACAACCATTCGGCTGAGGCTTTTGGGCTTAGAGGCTTTGGTTTTTTGTTTCTGGGAGCTTTGTGCGCAGCTCGAGTCAGAATGTTTTAGGGCTGCCTGGGGTCTGAATGTTTAGGGGCTTTGCATTTTGGCGTTTTAAGGATCCTGATGGCTTGGGGTTTCGAACTTGCTGCCGGGCACCTTCCCCGGATTTTCGGCAGACTGTACGCTCGGCAGCATTGCCACGACCTGCACGTTGCTTTGGACCGCTGTGCGTCTGGGAATCTCTGCAAAGCTCTCAAACGCTCGAGATTCGGGGCCAGGGGCTCAGGAGCTTAGGGCTTGTTCATCTCAACTCGGGAGGGTGACCAGAAACACCAGAAACAGCATCCATTAACAAGGAACATGCGCCCGAAACTCGACTCGAATCCGAGCTCACCCGCAGAAGCACGCAGAATCTGCAGACTGGAAGCCAACTCTCTAAAAGCAGACCTGCCTCCTGGTACTGCATCGCACCAACCACAGTCCTGGCTTTGCTTTTAGGGACTTTAGGGACTTTAGGGACTTTAGGGACTTTAGGGACTTTAGGGACTTTAGGGACTCTCAGGGGCTTTAGGGTCTTTAAGAGCTTTAGGGATATTTAGGGACTCTCAGGGGCTCTCAGGGGCTCTCAGGGACTCTAGGAGACTTCAGGGATGCCGATGTCATCCGCCCTACCAAAAAGAATAGTGATTTCCTGAGTTGGGATATTCCCCCCTCTACTAACAGTCCTTTATAGGGACTATAACAGGGGGTCTATAATCCCGAATTCTTAAGGACTGTTAGCATAAGGGAACACATCCCAAATGATGAGGCAGAGATGATGCAGAACGCCCTCGAAAGTTGAAGGTCGGCAAGCGAGGTCAACCCGTGTGCCTTGCCACAGTCTGCGAGCGCATAGAGGCCCACATTCGGACCTGTCAGCAAACCGTAGAGGCTTGTGGGGGGTGCAGAAATTAAGCAGGAAGCGGGTGGGATGTAGGCTGGAGATAGGAGGCAGTCATAACTCACGGGCCTGTGCTTGGGACCCTGCCGAAGCCAAGGCCATGTCAAGATAGTACTGAGCATTACAGCAGCTACAACAAACGGTCCGAAATTGTAGATGGTGTCACATTGGCCATGATGCAGTTTAGGAAGGGCCCAGGACTTGCAGAACGCCCACCCCCCTCCCCAACTTGGCCGGCGGCCGTTTTCCTTGTGTTCGTGCGCCCTTGCTGGTTTGCGCTCAGGTCCCAGCAATGGCCGCGTCAGGAAAACCGCGGTTTTGCAGTGAAACTGAATGTGACTCTGTAGTAAAGTTCCCTCAAAATTTCAAATTGCACCGCTGCAGTCACCCACAGTCAGCAAAGCACCAAGTCATTGCAATGCGACCGGCAACGTACTCACCGGCACGCCTTCTGGGGTGCTGTCGCGGATGGAGCGCAGCGAAGTCGGAATCGCCGCCCGGAACTGTGCCACGGCAACGGTCAGGTCATCCATGAACTCAGGATCAAAGTCCGATCTTCGGATGAGAATCCCAAGAAGTGTGTGCAATGAGAGCCGCTGCATCGAGCGCGCCAGCTCCACAGGAACCACCCGCACACTGAGGTAGCTGCTGAGAAATTCCACCCGGCGCCGTATCAAAGTACACAAGTTCGTCACCTCCCGCTGTAGGCCACGTTCAATAGCCTTTGCGTGGATGCAGGGCAACAGCCCCGCCAGCAAAGACACCTCGTCCAGCTGGGTCTCAATGAACTTCTTTTGGTTCTTAGCGAGCTTGCATGTCTTCTCATGGTCGAAGTGGCAGTGCGTGCAGAAGGCCTCGCGCTTGCAGCTTCCCTTCTCAAGGTACACGCAGGGCCGGTAGCACATGTCGGGATGCCCAAAACTTCCGATGCTAGGTATCACCAGCGGGTTGCTCTCGCTGAGCTCTGAGGGAATGTTACTTTCCCTCAGGCTCTCTCGCAGGTGCCGCATCAGTGGTGGCCGGATGTTGTCGCCCTCCAAGGTTGAACCTATACTCCCCTTAGAACCTTAAGAAAAACACTATTTTTGATATCCTCTTGGGTTTTATATATAAACAAAATTCAAAAAAAAAAGTTCCCAAGGGGGAGATAGGAACGTGCTGGTGGAGGAGGAGGTGGAAGCCCAGGAGGAGGACACGGAGTCGGAGGCATTGGCACTGGCAATAGGGCTGCGAGGCGCAAAGAGGCGCACAATGCGGACGCCGGCACATTCTCGTTCAGACCCATGGGGTCCCAGGCCAAGGGAGCAGAGGTTTGGGGATTTGGGGGTCGCTCTCCCAGAGTGCGCCTTTGAAGCAGATCCAAGTCCCAATCCTTCACAGAGTCCTTGCGTCCATCTTGGGACAGGCCCGAGAGATGCTGTGGATGCTGTGTATCCGCGCTGGTTGCGAGCCGGCGAGGATCCCTGAAAGTTGCCATGAGAGGCACGGGCAACCCAGACAGCGACGGGACTTCCTCGGCGAGCGGGTGTGGGTACTTCCCAGTGAACGGCAGTGGCCATGCTCTTGGCTCTGGCGCCGTGAGCCGCTCCTGCAGATCCCCGCCAAGATGGCCAAGGTTCTCGACCTTCTTCACCTTCTCCTCCTCGCCACGCTTCCTCTGGAATGGCATTGGCGGAATGCCCGCTGGCGGCTCCGGGTGCTCAGGGCCGCTCTTCTTCTGAAACGGCAGGACATCCGGCAGTTCTGGGGAAGTCCACTCACCAGGCTCCTCAAGATCGCGCCTTTGGAAGGGCAGCACCTGCGGCTGGCTTGGAGCCTGCGGCACTTCGAAACCGGGCTCTTGATCCCGGCACCTCTTCTGAAATGGCACAACCTGCGGCAAGTTCTCCACGGAGTCCCTGGCTCCCTGCGCATCCTGCACATCCTTCCCATCCTGCCTGCCTTCCGAACCTGCTTTGCATGTGGCTTCGCCGGCTTCCTCGCTGAGCGCCTCCGAACCTGCTTTGCACGTGGCTTCGCCGGCTTCCTCGCTCAGTGCTTCAAGCCGGCGCAACCTCTGAGCTGCCACCACCTTCTTCTTCTGGCGATGGGACGCAGACTGCGAAGAGTCCGGAGGCTTGCGCTGGGGGTTTTCAAACTCTGTGTTCGGTGTGCTGAGGTCATCAGGGGCTGCCGAGTCCACCCACCAAGTCCACCAAGCCAACAGGCCTCTCTGGCCTGTAAGGCTCACGTGCTTGGCCTTGTCTGAATGCACTGACTGCTCACGGCTCTCACGGCGCAGCCTGCTAAGTTGGAAGTCTGAGTCTGGAGAGAGAGGAGAGACTGCTTCGTTCGGGGCAGTCCACCCTCCGGCCCTTCCAGAATCACACCGCTCCAGCATAAACCGGTACAATGCTGAGAGAAGCGTCACAGTGCATGAAGCCAAGAGGAGCACAGTCTGAAATTGGGATAAGCTGGTTTCAAGATTGTCCTTTTCCACCACCAAGTTCATGGCAGCAGCATGCATGGTGTACGAAGCTAGTGTGGAAGAGGCTCCTTGGCCGTGGCCCACACTAGCATGAAAGAAATGAAAGACGGAAGACGGCCACTGCACTATGGCAGAAGCCTCCAAGATCATTCAAGATCATTCTTGCAACCTCACATCTCAAGCCGAAATGTGCGGCGGTTACCTGGTTCTCCAGCACGGAGCAAAAAGCCAGGGAGCGCTCAAGATTTCTGGGACTAGGGGTTCTGCAGGTCTTGCTGCACTCGAAGCTTTCAAGACTCAGGGCGTCACAGCTTCAGAGGTCCAGGGAACATGCAAGGCCTGCTTGTCGGGCCGAAATTGCATCTATGGACTACGAATAGGATGTAGGATTTGGGGGTTTACGAAACCATACGGGACCTCAAATATAGTCCCCCAAAGAGTACGATTCCCTTATAATAAGGACCCCAAGGAGGTACCCGTAATTTCGGAACCCCCATTTCGGGTGTCAGGGCTTTCAGGGCTTCGGCAGCCATTGAGGTCTGGCATCGAGCCACCGGGCCTCCATCACCAAGGCGGGCTTCAGCATGTGATCGCTGCGGCCCATGAAGGCATCGTGCATGCCCTGTCCGTATGTCAGGGTTTGGTGGTCAAGGCTTGTCGTATGACTTGGGCTTCGGGCCACGCTGACTGTTAGGGCGGGAAGTGTGGGACGTGGATGGTTGGTTGGGACAGGGTCGGGAAAATTGGCATGGCTTATCAGTAGCGAGCTTAAGACGCCTGTTCACGAAAGTATGGGTTCACAGCTTCTTCAGGAAGTTGAAGGTGTTGATGGGGTATATTGAGAGACAAGGCGACAGAAGGACCGGATGAGGGCTCAACCTTGTTTTGGAAAAACGCTCAGGGTCCTGGTAGCCCAGTAACCATCTTACAATAAGGCCACCCTTTTTTTGGGGGGGTTGGTTACTTTATCAGGGAATTTCAGAACCCAACAAAAAGGGGTAGTAAATGGGTACCACTGGGGCTGCCAAGGGGTTCTCACCGACTCCCAGGTTCTTGCTCGTGTGCCTGTGGACATCTAGGGCATCCATCGACCCCAAAGCTGGCCATACCCAAGCTTTGCTTATCGAAGGCTTCTCGGAATTGGTTCTTGAGGTCGTGCGCAGCTGTGTATGATCACTGCTACTGGCTTGTCTTAAGAGGAGAAATGAAAAACAACACCCGTGACATGCTCTCGTGATTGTCTACAAACATGGCATAACCGAAACTTGTTTGCCACTTTGCTGGAGCAAAGGCTACCTAGGGATCTTAAAAGGATGCTACTTAAGATATACCAGATCTTGTCTAATCAAACTCTATGCGATTCGGATGCCCGTTCAAGTCAACTAAGATCCGAAGATGCTTCCAACCCCACCATGATGAAAGGAAAGCAAGTTGAGCTGACATCTCGTCACAAGGCTTCGAAAACCTACCAAGTCTACCAAAACTGACAAACCCTACCGAACCCCGCCACAAAACTACCGAAAAGAACGAAACACCGGCTTAGAACAACTTACAGCTTCAAGAGCTCCGAACCGATTTCCCCCACCCGTAGAGATGAGCTCAAAGGCTCGGAGGATGCAGGGCTTAGGCCCTTTGAGGGTTTAGGGTTTAGGGTTTAGGGTTTAGGGTTTAGGGTTTAGGGTTTAGGGTTTAGGGTTTAGGGTTTAGGGTCTAGGGTCTCTCCGGAACGGCTGTGCTACTGACCCAAAAGGAGCACTGGCAGCTGGCTCCAGCTCCATGAGTGGGACCCGAAGACCCTCCCAAAATCGCAAACTCAAATCTAACCCTAAACCCTAAACCCTAAACCCTGAAGCTGAAGTTCTCAGAGCCCCAGAAGACCCCAGGTCCTTGTTCGTGAAGCCGTGCCGCTCACAGAAGAAGGCCCACCTGGCTGATCAGGGCTCATCGGAGGACCGTCCTGAAATCCTGCGCCCGAGCAAAACCTCGGAAGTCCATAACCCCCCGTTTAGGGTTTAGGGTTTAGGGTTTAGGGGTTGAGGGTTGAGGGCTGAGGGTTGAGGGCTGAGGGCTGAGGGGTGAGGGGTGAGGGTTGAGGGTTGAGGGTTTGAACCCCCCAAACCCCAAACCGCTCCCAGATGTGATCGGCTGGAGGCTTGAGGGGGGCAAGTGCTCTAACTTGCTCCTCAACCCTACCCCTGTCATCCACCCCGAGTGGTCCCAGCAAGCCTGGGCTCGGCCAGAGCACGTGGTGATGCAGGGCACATGGGGTTTAGGGTTTAGGGTTTAGAGTTTAGGGTTTAAAGTTTAGGGTTCAGGGTATGGAGGGGGGTACATGGGGGATGGCCAAGATAATTTCCATCACGGCCCCCAACAGCCCTGGCCACTCTTCTGGGAACTGCGAGATGATGAAGGCGAGGTTGCTATTCAGCCCGTCGTCCTTGTTCAGTAGAGGGTGTAGGGGTTCGGGGCTTAGGGGTTGAGGTTCTTAGTGGTTTTTGCTTCTTCAGGGATGTGGGAGCTTCGGAATGCACCCCTCAGGGCTTCGTCTTCTGGATCCTAACGGATTCAGGCTTCGGGTCCCTATGCGTCTAAAGTCTAAGCGCGCGAAAACTGCGAGAAGGGTCTCCGCTTTAAAGAAGCTTTACGAAGCCCTCGGTGGGTTCTGTATAAAGGTGGGCTCTGTACAAAGGATGCGGCTGGCCCTTCTGTAAAAACTCTCAACTCTAAACCCTTCACGGGTCTGGTCAGCAGGACCCTTGCTCCTCGGGCCCTCGTGGTGCGGTCTTCGGTTGGAAAACATCAGAACGAAGGAAGCAACGTTCGCGACAGTACACCACTTATGTTGTTGTCAAACTACATTAGAAACGCGACTAGCTAAAGCTTACCATACATATATATATATATATGTCAGTTTGAAAAACATAAGAATGAAATATACAAGTTGTGCATGGGTACTGCTTTGTAGTTAGACAGTTAGATAGTTAGTTAGTGCTGAAGGGTGCGCAAGTCAATGTTGCCAAAGTCCATCCTAGGTGTTGACGACCAGGGTCCCTTCAAACTCTTCCCGCCCCTAAACCCTAAACCCTAAACCCCAATCCCTAAACCCCAAACCCTAAACCCTAAACCTTGCGGGTTTCCATGAACCTGGTGCGCGATGGTTGCTCGAGCGACATCCCTTGCTTGTGCTCACCTCGCAACCTCCGTGGCTGCGCGCACCACCCCGCACATGCGGGCGTTCCCTCACGTCCCCGACACTTCCCGCGCTTTCTTCCATGGCGTGTATCGACTTAGGGTGGACAGGGGTAAAGGCGTACTCTAAACCCTAAACCCTAAAACCTAAACCCGAAACCCGAGACCCTAAACCCTAAACCCTAAAACCCGAAACCCAAACTCTGAACCTGAAGCTTTGAGCCCCACCAGCCGGTCCTCAAGTCCCTAGCGCCAAGCCACATCTTGCAGGAACTGCTTGCTTAAAATCACCGTCTCGTTGTAGCAGGGGATGACCTGGCGCAGAGGCCGCTGGTTTGATAGGTTGCAAAGTTTTTGGCGCTCAGGTCTAGTTGACGTTTTGTCTGGGCCTCGCTTCAACAGCCTTAGCGTTAGAGAGTTGGATACCTGAAATTCCATTGGGGGGTGTTGAGACTTTGGGGAGTCGAGTAGACTCAGACTGCAAGGTTTTTTAGGCTAGCTCCAAGCGCTCTCCGGCGCTCTCCAGCGCCTGCGTCAGGGAGGGCACGTTGCCGATGTGGCTATCCAGAAGCGTGTCGATGCCCGCACGGATCCCTTTGGAAGTGAGGCTTGCGTGTGGGGTTTGCATCGGCTTGAGGACAACTAGGGGGGGTTTCAGGTGCATGTGGGGTGCGAAGGGGTTTAGGCCTAGGCAGTTTTTTTTTCGGTTGAGGCAGTGTAGGCAGCGTCGCCCCATCACGACCCCAAGTTCCTTGAAGGCTTGCAGCCGGTGCTTCGGGTTACTTCGGGTTGATACTTGGTCTTGGATCCAGGTTTACCCATCACCCCAAGTTGAGGAGTAGGGTTTAGGGTCTAGGGTTTAGGGCTTTCTTGGGTGAGCTGAAGATTCTTAGGTTTCGGTTTTTGGCAGCTTCTCGAGGCTCACAGCATCCTGACATACGCACTCAAACTCTGAAACCATCTGAAACCCGAGCTTCCAGATGCCAAGTTTCTTGTTTGCCAAGGTCCCCCTAAGCTCCCAAATCCTGGCAACACAAAGCGGATAAACTTGAACACAACCTCACTCAGCCGGCGGCCATACTTCTCCGATGACCGGAGGAGGCTGCGAAGCGAGGCCGTGAAGAAGCTCAAGCGCCTCGGGTTCTGGATTCCCCAGTAACGTGGAAGCAACGAGGATTCGTGATAGCCTGTTTTCGCTCCATGGGGATCATCAGAGAACCAGTCCCCGAAACGAAAGGCACAAGCGCACCACGGGCCACGGCTCGAGTAAACAGGCACCCTAAACCCTAAACCCTAAACCCTAAACCCTAAACCCTAAACCCTAAACCCTAAACCCTAAACCTAAACCAGAATTCCCCAAGGTTCGCGCACCGAGGCACTCCTGCACCACCGGCAGGAAAGACTGGAGGGTGATGCTGCCCACCTGTCGGCTCGAAAGCGAGAATGTTTTTTGACAAGTTTTAGGTGGTTTCCGGGGGCTCAGGGGCTTGGGGCTCTCAGTTGTGCAGGGGACCCAGGGGACTGTTAAGGAGAACTTCTGGGGCCTCTCTGCCCAGATTCCCTTAAACCCTAAACCCTAAACCCTAAACCATAAACCCTAAAAACCCTAAACCCCCTCAAAAGAGTCCCCTCGGGCGCACCTTTGAGTTCCGCGCACGGCCTCCCGCCGCCTCCACCCTCCAATGCTCCACGTCGAAGACGACGCAGAGCTCGGTCCTCAGTGGAGCGCCAGACAAGAGAGCGAGAGAGAGGGAGCAAGAAAGAAAGGAAAGAAAAGTAAAATAACAAAAAACGAAAAGAAGTGAAAAGAAAATAGAAATAGAAAAAGAAAGAAAGAAAACTAAAAAACAAAACCTAAGAACTAAAGAACTGAACCCTAAGACTCCGGAATCCCGAACGCCCATAATCTCGTTAACTCCTAAACCGCACACATGGGCCAGGCGGCTCTCGCTTGAAGGGGGGCGCGTACGGCTTGTCTTGCCAGACCAGATGCTTCCAGCAACCCTCCCCGTTTGCGTCCTCCACGAAACCCTCGACCTGGAAGGAATTGCGGGTCTCGGGCTTTCGGGTAGGCTTGGGCATTCTGACTCACAAGGTTTCAGACGGGGCTAAGGAGCTTGAACGTTGTTGGCGGCCGAAAAGATTGGCCTTCCCGGCAACAACAGCTGACCTCGAGTACGGGCAGAAGCCAAGAACTCGATGGATACTGGGCCCGGTTTCGAAGCTTGTGGCTAGGGGCACCCGTGACTTTCCTTACCATAGTTGTGACCGCACCACGGCGCGCCCGACACCACCCTAAAGAGTTCGGGTGAAGTGTTCAAGGTTGTTCAAGGGCGACAGCAGCTTTAGGGCTCTAGGCTTCAGCCGTCTCAGCTGGGACGAGAACGGCGTCCCACGAAAACTGCCCCAAGAGGCCTTCCAGCAGACGGGATCCAGTCCGGGAGCGTCCTCGCGACATCTAAGCGCCTAAACCCACACATCCAAGGACTCCATCTCAAGCTTCATCAGAAGCAGTCTAGAGAACCACAGTAAAGAGTTATTCTGGGAACCCTCCCTAACAAATGCTCAGAACTGCCGCACGGTCCTGAACTTGCGAAATCTCCCAAGCCTGAAGCCTAGATTCCTGATCCCTGATCCCTAGACCAGGGGTGCGTAAGATTGGGACGAAAGCTACGAAAACCATGCCTGTCTGCGCACGAACCCACAACCCTAAAGCCCCCCAATCAGAACGCATATTCCTACCAGGGACGATTGAAAGGCATGCCGGAACCCGGCGCTTTAAAATCTGAAAGCCTCAGGGCCCTACATCCTGAAAACGTTCGAACATCCTATGGAAGACCTTGAAACCCTCCGAAACCGGTCTAGGGTTTAGGGTTTCGGGTTTAGGGTTTAGGGTTGAGGGTTTAGGGTTTAGGGTTTAGGGTTTAGGGTTTGTAAGGTGTGTAAGGTTTAGGGCTTAGGGACAATAGCCTTGCCCGTCATGAAGGACATGGACTTCACGCTCGCGGGCGGGTTCAGCGCCACCTCGACCTGCCAAGATGCCGGGGCCATGCGTTGGGCTCTTTCTTGCTGTGGTTCGTAGGGAAGGAGGGAACGAGGTACCCTATGCAATCCCTTAAAGGGTATAGAGGGGGATATAGGGTAGGGAATGGGGTACCCTATGTAATCCCTTAAAGTGTAGAGATAGGGGGATGCAGGGTACCTCAGTCCCTCATTCCCACCAACAGTAAGCTTTGGGCAGTAGGGGGAGGGGGGGGGGGGACAAAAGGGTTCGTGGGCTTTGGGGCTTTAGGATTTCCAGCCTGGGCTTGTAGGTTTCAGGATTTTGAGGTTTGGGGCTTGGAATTCTAGGGTTTGTCGGTTCTTGGGCCCCTAAACCCTAAACCCTAAACCGTTCTTTCAACCTTGAGCTTTGGTTGGGGTGTGGGGTAAGGGGGCTTCGACGAAGCTCTGAAGCCCAAAAGATGGGGGTTACCCTAAACCCTAAACCCTAAACCCTAAACCCTAAACCCTAAACCCTAAACCCTAAACCCTAGACCCTAGACCCTAGATCCTAAACCCTATCTTATGGTTTCTGGTCCACGCGTTCCCAGAGACACACAAGCTGCAGGCCCCTAAAACTCCTTGATGCAGTATGCATTGTAGCAGAAATCGAAAGAGAGGCCCTAAAATCGAAACCCAAGAAAGCCAAAAAGCCTCCAAGCCTCTGCTGGGGCTATTCTGCAGGCCAGTTTAGGGTTTCGGGTTTCGGGTTTAGGGTTCAGGGTTTAGGGTTTAGGTTTAGGGTTTTGGGGCTTAGGAAAAAACCTGGCTTGCGGAAGTTCAGGCACGGACGTCTGGAGAGTTTAGGAGCTGAAAAGAAATGCTCATGTAAACCTCCAACCCCGAAAGCACTAAACCATATAACCCTAAGCCCTGAAACCATAAGCTTCGGAGGGAATAGGGAACCCCAGCTCCCTCAACAAGACCCTCGCCAACCCAAGAGAGAGAGACCTCGTTGAAGAGCGTGCCGGCGCGCTGGAACACCAGGAGTGCCGGCAGCGTGGCGTTGCTGAGCTCCTCGATCATCTCCTCCTGTGGCGGTGAGGGGTGGGATGGGCCGGGGGGCTCGGCTGGTAGGGCAGGTTTTGGGGAGGCCTTCCGGGCATGAAAGGGGAACTTGGAGTTTCTGGTGTGGCTTCAGGGTGTTTTAACAGTAGGCTTAGACTTCATTTGGGCACCCTGACACCTTAACCCTAGACCCTGAGCCTTACATCCCAACTCCTGAACCCCAAACCCCAAACTCTGGATCCTAAACCCTCAACCCTAAAACCCCAAAACCCAACCAAAACCACTAAACCCTTAACCCCAACACCCCAAAACCCCAACACCCCAAAACCCCAAAACCCCAAAACCCCAAAACCCCCAACCTCTGGATCCTAAACCCTGAACCCTAAAACCCCAAAACCCCCAACCTCTGGATCCTAAACCCCTAACCCGAAACTCTCAACCCTAAACCCTAAATCCTCAACCCGAAAAACCCCCAACCTCCTGGATCCTCAACCCTAAACCCGGAACCAAACCCCAAACCCCAAACCCCCAAACCCAAACCCTAAACCCTAAAACCCTAAACCCTAAACCCCAAACCCCAAACCCTAAACCCTAAACCCCAAACCATGAAGTTGGGTCTCTTTCAGCACCGGCCAGCTGTCGTTCACCGCAATGAGTCGACTGCGGGGGCTGAGGTCGAACACCTCGGGGCGCTTCTAGTGGGCAGTGAGGGTTTAGGGTTTAGGGTTTGGGGTTTAGGGTTTGGGGTTTGGGGTTTAGGGTTTAGGGTTTAGGGTTTAGGGTTTAGGGTTTAGGGTTTAGGGTTTAGGGTTTAGGGTTTAGGGTTTAGGGTTCAGGGCTCGGAGTTTAGTTTCGAGCTTAGGGATCAGGGCTAGGTCTTTAGGGAGCTGTTTGACGACTTATGCTGGGGGCTTGGGGTAAAGCTGGTCCTGAGTGATCTAACAGCCGAACCCGAAACCCTAAACCCTACTCCCCAAACCCTAAACCCTAAACGGCAGCTTAAACAAGGCGTTCTTCCCGCCACTCTTACATTCTTGACACAATGCACCCCAGTCCACAACCTCTCGCCGGGTGGCGGAAAAAGGGATCACAGCTTGCATGCCCTTCTCCTCCAAAGTGATGGGGACTGTGCGTTGAGCCGGGGAGTTCGGGCTGGTTCTTGAGGGCTCAGGGCCTTCAAGTTTGCCTCAGGTCTGGATTTCCGGGCCGCTCACTTCCTGGGCACAGGTGCCGCGCGAGCTTCGAGCTCTGCGCCCGATAAGCACGGCAGAAACTGGGCTGCCTGCGGGTTTCGGGCCCCCACTCAGAAACAACTACCCGAAACCCTAAACCCTAAACCCCAAACCCCCTTGAGGCAAAAGCACGAAATTCCGAGAAGCTCTTTGCGAACCTGCGCCTCCATATCCAAAGGACTTAAACTGCTCATCGGGGTACGGAGCTTGCAGAAGTTGAGGCTTTCAAGCTTTAGGGGAATCGCGGTGTAAGGCTGTAGCTACTGTATGGCAACTTGGAGAAGGTCACGTCTTCCTCTCCTTGGTCGCTCTTGCGCTCTGGGTGGGGGCTGAGGCTTGTTTGGGCGCAGGCTAGCTTCTATGACCACTTCCAGGCCGGGCGGTTTCGCCCAGCAGTCTATTGTAGGAGCCTCCAAAATTAGAACAGGGTTCCGGGGGGCATTACAGTTTTATTCTAAAGGGACCCTAAGGGAATACTATAAATATTCCGACCCCTACAGTATCTCCCCGCAAAGCGGGCGTCCTCCCGCAGAGCCTGGACGAGAGATCGCCGAAGGTCCTGCCCCGGCCCATGGGGGAATTGCGAAAATAGGAAACCCTAAGCCCGAACCTTAAACCCTAAACCCTAAACCCTAAACCCCAAACCTCTCCTACCCTTTTTGGGGGTCCCTTGAGGGGATTCTATTCCACTCGGGGTATAAAAGGGGTGCCCCCTATGTTTGGAAATGCCCACATGGCTTACAAGTCGGGAGCTGGGTTTCCGAAGCAGGGCATACTGCTTGAACTGCTCTTGTGAGTTCGGAGATAAGGACTTTTGGTCTTGAGCACCACGAACAGACTATGTGACATCGCTGATTTTTTGATTTGCTGCACGGTGGCAAAGGTCTCGGGAGTCGCTGAGTGCTTGGCAATTCCAGAAGCTGAACCGCCACTCGAACATGAGCCTACTTTTCCTTCGGTTCTGAATTAATTCTAAACAACCCAGTTGCCCCGAAATGTCTCGCCTGCAAGGCGGTCGCAAAAGCGATCCTCATGTAGGAATCCCAAAACTTCTTAGAGTTCAAACGTCGTCAAGGCCTCAGCCCTAAAGGCAGACCGGTCCTCCTGATCCTCGGATGCGACAGGTTTAGGGTTGAGGGCTTTGCAGGGTTGGTGGTGCAGGCCTGCGGGGTCGAGCTTCGCTTCCTACAAGCTCAAGTTGTCAACTGTTGAGCTGCACCAGGAGTTGGGCGGCTCTGGGTTCACAGTCTATAGCTATCTAGGGTGGCCACGCCGACAGCAACGCACCGGCGCCGGAAGCGTGCAGCTCAGAAAGGTTCAGGACTCGGGGTCGGACTCAGTCGGGCCTGCTGCGCGGCGCACATGCAGGGCAATCCCACCACCCCACCACCACCCCACCACCACCCCACCACCACCCCACCACCACCCCACCACCACCCCACCACCACCCCACCACCACCCCACCACCACCCCACCACCACCCCACCACCACCCCAACACCACCCCACCACCACCCCACCACCACCCCACCACCACCCACACCATCGCGGGTACCATCTGAAAGGGGTGTGTGCGCCTCGTAAACAAAGGGTCTTTGTAGAAGTCTCAAACTGAGGAAGCACTGCATGCAATGCGGGAACGGGGTCCGAGTTGAGGGTCGGAACAAAACACCGCAAACCCTAAGCCCCCGACGGCTTCCAGCACGCAGTCCACAGTGAAGTCCTCGATATCCTGGAGGAGGCGCCTCGATACGAGCCTAAGCCCAAAGTCTTATAAAGTCTTACCGAAAGCCGAAGCCACTGGCTCTGAGGTTTATGTTGACAGCAAAGAGGCAAATTAGGGAGTCCAGGATACGGTGTGTGTGAGAGAGAGAGTGTGAATGTGAGTGTGAGTGTGAGTGTGAGCGCAATGTGAGTGTGGGTGTGAGTGTGAGAGAGTGCGTGTGAGTGTGAGTGTGTGAGAGTGTGAGCGCGTGAGAGTGTGAGAGTGTGAGAAACTGGCGTAAGGTTTTGTGAGCAAAGCCTTCAGGTGGCGGACCTGAGTCTCCCGACCCTGTGGTTTTGGCGACTGAGGGGCTTCGCCTTCTGGCTGAAATCCCCAGGTGGCCAAAGCCTCAATCCAAGTCTTCGTAGCTCAGGAGATGTCGAAGCCGAAGGTCAGGCGCTACGATGAGGAGGACAGCTTTCAACTGCAGCAATGGGAAGACTTCGACAACTGCAGCCCTTTGGCGGATGATTTGCCCTTGAATGAACCCCAACACGACTTGGACAGGGGTGTGACGGCCAGCGAGGGAGTAAGGGACTGAGGACTGAGGACTTCAGGTTCGGGGGGCTGGTGACCTGGGTGTGAGAGAGTGTGAGTGTGTGAGAGAGTGTGAGTGTGAGAGTGGGAGAGTGCGAGTGTAAGTGTGTGAGTGTGAGTGTATGTGTGTGTGTGTGTGCGTAAGAGTGTGAGAGTGTGAGAGTGCGAGAGTGTGAGAGTGTGAGAGTGTGAGAGGGTGAGAGGGTGAGAGTGTGAGAGTGTGAGAGTGTGAGAGTGTGAGAGTGTGAGAGTGTGAGAGTGAGAGTGTGAGAGTGTGAGAATCTGAGTGTGTGGGTGAGTGTGCGTGCGCGTGTGAGTGTGAGTGTGTGTGAGAGTGTGAGAGTGTGAGAGTGTGAGAGTGTGAGAGTGTGAGAGTGTGAGAGTGTGAGAGTGTGAGAGTGTGAGAGTGTGAGAGTGTGAGAGTGTGAGAGTGTGAGAGTGTGAGAGTGTGAGAGTGTGAGAGTGTGAGAGTGTGAGAGTGTGAGAGAGTGAGTGTGTGAGAGAGTGAGAGTGCGAGTGTAAGAGTGCGAGTGCGAGTGTGAGTGCGAGTGTGAGAGTGCGAGTGTGAGTGTGAGTGTGAGTGAGTGAATGAGTGTGTATGTGTGTGTAGGTGTGTAGGTGTGTAGGTGCGTAGGTGCGTAGGTGCGTAGGTGCGTAGGTGCGCAGGTGTGTAGGTGTGTAGGTGTGTAGGTGCGCAGGTGCGTAGGTGCGTAGGTGTGTAGGTGTGTAGGTGTAGGTGTGTAGGTGTGTAGGTGTGTAGGTGTGTAGGTGTGTAGGTGTGTAGGTGTGTAGGTGTGTAGGTGTGTAGGTGTGTAGGTGTGTAGGTGTAGGTGTGTAGGTGTGTAGGTGTGTAGGTGTGTAGGTGTGTAGGTGTGTAGGTGTGTAGGTGTGTAGGTGTGTAGGTGTGTAGGTGTGTAGGTGTGTAGGTGTGTAGGTGTGTAGGTGTGTAGGTGTGTAGGTGTGTAGGTGTGTAGGTGTGTAGGTGTGTAGGTGTGTAGGTGTGTAGGTGGTAGGTGTGTAGGTGTGTAGGTGTGTAGGTGTGTAGGTGTGTAGGTGTGTAGGTGTGTAGGTGTGTAGGTGTGTAGGTGTGTAGGTGTGTAGGTGTGTAGGTGTGTAGGTGTGTAGGGTGTGTAGGTGTGTAGGTGTGTAGGTGTAGGTGTGTAGGTGTGTAGGTGTGTAGGTGTGTAGGTGTGTAGGTGTGTAGGTGTGTAGGTGTGTAGGTGTGTAGGTGTGTAGGTGTGTAGGTGTGTAGGTGTGTAGGTGTGTAGGTGTGTAGGTGTGTAGGTGTGTAGGTGTGTGTGTGTGTGTGTCTGTGTGTCTGTGTGTCTGTGTGTGTGTGTGTGTGTCTGTGTGTGTGTAGGTGTGTGTGTGTGTGTGTGTGCGTGTGTGTGTCTGTGTGCGTGTGTGCGTGTGTGTGTTTGTGTGTGTGTGTCTGGTGTGTTCAAGCCGTATTGCATATTTGCCTTGGACTTGCCCTTCACAAACTGAGGATCGCCAGGAGACACAGCAATGGCTGTCTGGCGTCCCTCTCACCAAGAGTTTGATCAAGGCATTGATCAAAGGGGTCCCCAGCCTGAAGGGGAAAGCCCTCATCCTGCACAACCGCTACTGCTACGAAGGGCACTTTGAGGAGGCAGCCCAAAGCTCGCCGGGGAAGTATTTACAACCTGCCAATCAATCAATTATAATAAGTAAAGACATGATGTTGTCAGGCTGTGCTCCAGCTCATGACCAGCAGCCCTGACTTCTACTTGGCCGTTCAATCCGAGAATGAGAACCCCAACATCGTGGACTACTGTTGCCAGTCTGTCAAGGATTGCATCTTGGAGGGTTGGAAAAATGGCACCGGCGTTGCAGGCAAGTGGCATCCGGCATTCCGGAAGGAACCTCCAATCGAGTCCTTGGAGCCAATCCCAACACCGCCAGAGTTGAAAGTCTGCGTGCGGGAAAAGAACCAGTTGGTGATCCCGCAGAACCTGCGTCAGCGATGGTTGAAGTGCCCAGTTCGCAGCGTCTTGCTTGCATTAGTTCACTGTTTTATCTGTTTTTTTCTAGGGGGGAATTCTTGTTCGGGACCAAGACCCGGACTGGCGTGAGAAGTTGACGGCCTTCGACTCCATCTTTGGCCAGCCTGAGGCCACGACCACGACAGATACGGTGGCAGCGCCGCCATCGGAGCTGCCACCGACTGCGGTGGTGAAGAAGGAGCCGCAGGAGTTCGACATCTCCAAAGAGCTGACGGCGTGGCAAGATGCCAACAAGGAGAACATTGCCCACAGCTTCTTGCTGGCTCAGGGCTGCACGTGCCACATCCTGAAGAGTGGTGAGGTGTGGCTGGCATCGGGCGCCGTGGACTCAGTTGTGCCTGGCGTGGATTCCGTGAATGCCAAGCCGCTGCTCATGTACTCTGGCGGCACGTGGCTCACCGACGCCGCGAAGGCATTCTCGACACATGACCTGAATGAAACATGAGAGCGTCGTGACTCATGAGTCATGCCCCCATCCTGAAGTCAGAAGCCCTCGCCGCAAGGCGGCCGATTTCCTGCAGAAGCAGGCGGCGAAGGCGGTGGAGTTCCATCTTCGCGGATCAGACGCCTGGGCACCCTGCCTACAATTGGACTTTGATGCTGCTGTTCAAGCAATGTCATGTGGAACGTGCCCTAGACCCTACCCCCTACACCCTAAACCCATGCTTCTCCGTTATTGTCGAGGTGGTGATGGAGGAGACAAATGCCGATGGCGTCACTCAGGATTCCCGGACAGGGTCCTTCTTCCACTTCTTCGTGGGTCTGGAGAAGCTCGGAGCAATGCTAGCAGGTATTGATGTGTCTAATTACTGCACTGGAACTTCAGGAAAAAGGGCCACCTGGACGTCAAGCTCGCGGGGCATGACGTGGCCCGGCCGGCAAGCGTCCAGCAAGGCCAAGAGAAGGACCGCCTGCAGCTCACGAAGCAGGGCTGCCACGTCTTCAAGTTTGCGCCTCCGACAAAGGGAGTGAAGGCCAGCAACTGTGCGGGACTGACGCCTCACAGCCAGTTGGAGAACAGCAAGTATCTCTGCCTGGTGTGGCGCCTCTCGGACTGAGCATTTCCGTAGGGATAGCTTGCCCAGATCCGAAAAATTGTCCCATGCACAAGCCTGTTGATCTTTAACCGCTGTTTCCGCCACCAAGGCATGAGGCACTACCTGCGGGAGAAGACGGTGGGCCCTGCGAAGCCGCTCTGGTATGCAGCTCCTGGTGGCTTCCGAATCCCCGCAAGCACTTGCGTTCGCCTGGTCTGATCCAACCTCCGACGTGCTCTACAGCCGCCCCAGTGTTTTGCACGGGACCTTTGAGCCCAGCGCGGTTTTGCAAATATCCTTAGAATTGTTCAGTATTACCTAGATGAGCATAGTGAATGTCGTTGCTGTTTGTGTAGCCCAGTGCGGTCGTGGAGATACCCATGTAGAATTGTTCTGCAGTACCTGGATGAGCATAGAATGTCGCTGGCCTGGTCCTATTGCTGGTGCGCTTTTGGTCTTTGAAAGAGGAGCCCCCACTAGTGTGGCAGTGGCAGAAAAGACGCCCAGACAGTTCCAAGCTTGGAGTTGACACTGCAGAGGACCTTCCACCCAGTGCTTTTCAGTTCCTGTGTGCCTGGACGGTGATCTGCTTTTCACATGCCAGCGTGTGATTGCCAGAGTTTTGGTTCAGAAGCTAGTGCCTGGTCCCAGCTCGTAATCATGATGCGCAAGGGGTCCAAGCCTCAAGATACCCTCGTCAACGTCGTGCAGAACAGCATGTGGCAGGCGCAGCCCTGCGTTTCAGTCAGTGTCTACAGAGTGTCACGCTGAGGAACTTTTTCGTTTCTGTGTTTATCCTGAGAGGCAAAGCCTGTGAAGCCCTTTAATCCGCCCGTTGCTCGACCCTTGACGTCACGCAGCCGACCACAGGCTGCCAGAAGTAGTGCGCGACTTCAGCCACCCTCGTTCCGATTCAATTCCCTAGACCTTAAAATCTTCCCAGGCGACAAATTCGCCTCCGGCTTTGACGCGAAGTCCTCCTCAGTTTGCAACGCCTACAGGTGCCACGCCGTGCCTTGGCTCTGGACACCTGTGTGTTTCCCATGTCAATGTGAAGCCCAAGCTGAGCCACGCAAGGGAGCTGAAGAAATCACGGGGCGAGGGGCAGGACAAGGGCCAACAGCCGCCATACAATCTGTGGTGAAGTCATGGCAAGATGTGACGTCGTGCGTACTTCTAGGAGACAGCCGTCACCAAAATGGCTTCAAGAGGGGCCTCGACAGGACAGCGCCGCATCACAACCAGCTCATTTTCGCCAGGACACTTTCTCGTCCATGGCGGACCTTTCTTCTGAGGCCTGGCTTGCCCGAAAGCACGCTTTTGGGCTCTGCTGCATTTTCAACACAGGCCAGCAAGCACCACGTTGAGCTTGAGGGCAAGGAATCGGAGGCTTGCAAGCACGGCAACAGAATCCACACTGAGTGTCACTGAATGTGCTCAGCGCAACGCATCTGGAACAGGAGGAAGCGGCGCACACGGCACGCAACCTCCTGGAAGATTTTGCTGCCGAGGCTACCTCCTCGTTCATGCTGCTTTTATTTTGCTGGCTCGACAACTACGAGAATGGGTGTATGCTGCCTTTGTGTCTCATGTGCTGCTTGCACCGCGTAAACACAACATTAATTCAGGACCGTGTCGTATTGGTGGCATGGTCCCCGGAAAGTTCCAAGGTCACCCTCCTTTCTTCTTTCCCTCGGGTCAGTTTATTGGTGCCATGGTCACTGGAAAGTGCCAAGGCCACCGAGGAAGCCTCGGTGGCAAAACGAGTGTAGTTACTACAGGAGTCCTAGTTGATGCTCTTTTCGACCATGATATTCATCACCGAGGAACCCGGAAAGTTCCAAGTTCACCCTGGCCTCCCTGTGATCTGTCGTGATTGCGTCTCATGTGCCACTTGTGTCACGTAAACTGAAAATTCAGGAACGCGCAGTGGAGAATGACGGCCCTGACGGCCCTATGTCTACTGAGAACGGGCGTGAGCTGCAGGCCAGGCTCGCTGCCCTTGTGGCTCATATGTGCCATTTGCGCTGTCGTGGAGAAGGAGGGCCTTTTCTCCACAAAGGAAATCATCGAGCTGCAGGCCGGGCTCACTGCATTTCTGTCTCATGTGTGGCTTGCCCGACAATTCTGCCTGCTTGTAACGTCGAGTTTCCAGAATTTCGCAGGGGTATGCACATGTCAGGACTCAGATGTCGATCAAGCCTCTCCGACTGCGACTGTGCTTTACGATGTGACGGACGCAGTCTCCCAGCAGGCCCGGGTCGCGAGATACAAGCTGCGGTTCAGCTCTTAGTACACAGTGGGTTCTTCGTGTTCTTCGCTTGGCTTTGTTCCCCGCCTGATTTTGCTGGCAAGGCGCTGCTTTTCAAAGAAGACGCGGAAGGGAAGCAGGACAAGAACGAGTCCGAGGATCCTGAACCCTAGAGTTGCAGCAGCAGTTTCCAGTGTGGACGTTTGTAACAGTGTCAGCTGTGTAGTACATGCTGCGTGGAAGGACCACGAGAAGACAGCCAGTGCCGAAAGGGAGCCAAGCAACGGAAAGGCTGTCCACCATAACCGAAGTGTACATGGAGCGAGAACGAGATGGAAGTGTCCTGACCGCAGGCCGAAGGAAGGGCCGACAGCCCCGAAAGCAAGCCATGCGTCACAAATGCTGAGGCAATCAGTCTTGGACTGCAGTTGGCAGGACTAGGCAAGATGTAGCAGTGTGGGCGTACGTATTGTGTCCACCGTAACCGGAGTGTACATGGAACGAGAACGATTTCAAAATGTCTTGACCACAGGTCGAAGGAAGGGCCGACGGCAAGCCATGTGGCACCAAGGCTGAGGCCGAAAGCAAGCCATGTGGCAGAAAGGCTGAGGCCATCAGTCTTGGACTGCAGTTGGCAGGACTAGGCAAGACGTAGCAGTGTGGGCCTATGTATTGTGGAATGATAAGGCACATTCCGGCAACACAAAAGAGCATTGTGCACGGAGCAGCTTAATGTTGCCATTCCTGCCATTCCGACCGTTTGCAGGGCGAAGGAAAGACCCGGAAGGCGAGGACTGACAGGATCCAGCCTGGAATGAGCAAGAAAAGGATCCAGGAGATCATGGAACAAAGGCGGCTGAACAAGATTGCCTCGTCGAATGCGTGGCATGCCAAGTTCGTGAAGAAGGGCGTCCCGCAGCTGCAAGTTCAGCACTTGTTGTGACGGGCGTGCTGAACGTGAGTGTGCCGCCTGGCAGCTTGCGCCTAGGTTCTGAGAGAGGATGGCAAGAAGCAGCCGAAGAGCGACGAGCCTGAGACCGATGAGAAGCAGGAGACCGCAGCTCAGAAAGTGAACCCTGACAAGGCGAAGCAGAAGCAGGAGCCGTCTTCCAGCTCCGGCTCAGTGAACCCTGACAAGGCGAAGCAAAAGCAGGAGCCGTCTTCCAGCTCCGGCTCAAAGTTCAAGCCGTCAGCTCTCTTCCATGCCAAATGGGACTTTGTCTCTGGGCGGACACAGTTGGCTACCTGTTTCTTTATTGTAACTGTACCTTTTTTTCAGTGTCTTAGTTGGACTGCAAACTAGTTTTTTTACTGCCCAGGTACGTGCCTTCCAGGCCTCCAACACCAATAAGAACCTCAAGGGCCAAGAGCTGGTCAACGAGGCCAACAAGGCCAGCGCACTAACATCGTGGTTTACACACACGTCACACCTGCAAACTTGATCCTGTACTCCTGCTTTCAGCAGCAACGCTTCGGCAAAACAGGCATGGATGCAGAGCCGGCAGCGAGCTGCTGTTATGGCGGGCCACAACTCAAAGCAGACTCTGAGCTGAAGCCGTGTCAGCAGCTTGCTTCCGAAGCAGCTGCGGCGTGCCATTGCTAAAGGCGTGGAAGCAGCCATAGTAGTTTGACGTTGAGCACAGGGGCTCAACATGATTTTGATATTCAAGTTCGGGAGTCGTGCCAGCGCTGTGTGACTGACGGCTCCCGTCATGTTTGAGCTGCAGCTTCCTTTGGCCACTACCAGGAGAGTATCATCTTACAACTCCGCCATCCTTGGCCAGTTGAGAAAACCAAAACCGAGTGGCATGCCGTACTGGATACTGGTAGCGTGGTCATGAGCTGCAGCTTCCTGTGGGCGCTACGATGAGTATCCATCTTAAAACTCCGCCATCCTTCGCCAGCTGAGGAACCAAAAACCGAGTGGCATGCCGTACAGGATACTGGTTGCGTGGTCACGCATGATAGCTGGCTTCCACTGAGGCCGACGCACGTCTCAAGGAAGCGCGAGGATCAGACAGGCTCCGCCGCCTCACAGCTTCCATCCCCCGTAAGCTTGGTTTTGGTCGTGTCGGTGCGTGTGTCAGAGCACATGATTGGCGCTGGGAGTGCAAATTGCGTCCTCAGAGTTCTTTCACTCCAGCTGCCAACGTGCACAAAACAACCTCAAGTAAGCATGCAAAATTCATCGACATCAGTGCTTAGCCAGGTCTTGAGGACTCCAGGGCGCCACAGTTCGCAGCTCCTGACCTCAAGAGAAACATGCTACATGCCTTTGGTGAGACGTGACTGACGCCACCTTGAGACTTGTTTCTGTCCTGGGTGGCTGTCCAGGTGTGAACTGTGTCATTCTGTGGCCCTCCAGCTGCCGGGCCTCGCCCGCAGCTAGGCCTGCATAGATGTGTCCTGTTAGTCCAATTCTACTTGATTTTTCCCAGTGCAACTTTTTTGTGCTTGGCAAGTGACTGGTTCAGTCCTCTGTGCTTGTGCAGCAAAGCAGAGGCTTGCTGGGCAGTCAGTCCTCCGTACCCTCTGTAAACCTTCGGATCCTTGATGCGAGCGTAATACATTCCAATGTTCTCTGGAACACCAGATATCTTTAGAGTGTTCACCATGGAGTGCCTGGCTGTGTGGCTCCTGATATTTCCATCAGTGGGATACTGAAAGGAAACACGCAAACGAGAAATGGCTTTGCAGACCGTATCTTTGCATCTATGCTCTGTTTTGGAGTCAGGCCTTTCTGATGGAAAAAGAAGCCCCTTTTTGGGCCAGACCCATTTGTCGATGAACACGACTCGGCCGCGACCCCCTTGCTGCACTGCTCTCTTTTTTTGAATCCCAGACCGACGAAGACTCTCCAGGATTCTTTTTACGTTGGCTAGCAGTGGCTTGCGCACAGCTGCCTGTCGTTTCAAAGGTGCGATCAAGACGGATTTGGACTTCATGTCAAAGTCGGTGGCCTCGAGCCGAAGGCATTCCGTCACTCGGAGACATAGTAGATGCGATAGGACACAGGCCACAAACAACCAACACCGTCCGTGTTGCAGGACGTGCTTGATCCACAGACCCCACAAGTCCGCAGGCAGTGTTGCAGCCTTGCCCAGCTTCACCCCCGCGGTCTTCTTGCTTGACTTCTTTTTGACACCCTTCTTCGTTGCTTTGTGCTTGAAGGCACACTTTTTGTGAACCTTCATGGGGCTCAGCTACACCGGTATCGACGGAATGTACTGATCGCACTGCAGGGTTGAGAGCCCAAGATGGCTAGCACATGAACTGGTTTTGTTAGAGTGGCCTCTGTCCTGACATTATTCGGCATGTTTCAAATTCCAGCAGGTTGTGTGCAGCCACGAGCCCCACACACTGAGCATTCACAGAGGAACACATGCGCTTTGCCGCCGTCTTGCCTCGCAGCCCCACAGCCTTCACAGGAATTCACGCGGCAGTCCGCCCCCACAGCCCAGCAGGAACCCCAGTCCACCTCAAGCCCCGCTCTATTTCCATAAAATCCGCTTGTACCTGGCCGGAACCCAGGCCTTTCCCCCTCTCTCGAGCCAGACAGTTTGTGTTTCTGCCCCTGTCCCTCTTTCCCCCCTTGGCTCTCCGTCTCTCTCTCTCTCTCTCTCTCTCTCTCTCTCTCTCTCTCTCTCTCTCTCTCTCTCTCTCTCTCTCTCTTCTCTCTCTCTCTCTCTCTCTCTCTCTCTCTCGCTCTTTCTCTTTTTGTCTCTTTGTGTCTTTCTCTTTGCCTCTCTTTGTCTCTTTAAATTATTGTCCTCCCTCTCTTTTTCTTTTCTGGCGTATTCTTTCCATCTAGTTCAACATCTGGTTCTTTTATCTTTCAAATCCTCGGACTCCTACGACCCCAACTTCCCGCATTTAACCCAAGCAGTCCGCCTTCCCCCAAAACTCCCCCGGCCGAGAGATTAACCAGTGCCAGGCAGTCCACCTTTACCCCCGAGCGGTTGCATCATCGCCTTGGCCCAAAGGGAGTCAGGGATGCAGCTGATCATGTTTGGGGGCCAAGACGTGGCTGAAGCTGCAGGGGCCCTCTGCGACTGCCCAGGCAGTCGGCCTTTACCCCCGCCCTCTGCGACTGCCCAGGCAGTCGGCCTTTACCCCCGCCCTTACCCCCGCCCTCTGCGACTGCCCAGGCAGTCCGCCTTTACCCCCGATAGGCGGACTGCCGAGGAAAGCGGGACGGTTTAGAGTTTAGGGTTTAGGGTTTAGGGTTTAGGGTTTAGGGTTTAGGGTTTAGGGTTCGAGGAAAGCGGGAGGGTTTAGGGTTTAGGGTTTAGGGTTTAGGGTTTAGGGTTTAGGGTTTACCCCCGATAGGCGGACTGCCGAGGAAAGCGGGACGGTTTAGAGTTTGGGGTTTAGGGTTTAGGGTTTAGGGTTTAGGGTTTAGGGTTTAGGGTTTAGGGTTCGAGGAAAGCGGGAGGGTTTAGGGTTTAGGGTTTAGGGTTTAGGGTTTAGGGTTTAGGGTTTATAATTTAGGGTTTAGGGTTTAGGGTTTAGGGTTTAGGGTTTAGGGTTTAGGGTACCCCGATAGGCGGACTGCCGAGGAAAGCGGGACCCCCCAAAGTTTACCCCCGAGAGTGATAGGCGGACTGTCGAGGTACCCCCGATAGTGATAGGCGGACTGTCGAGGTTTTACCCCCAAAGCCGGACCCCCCCCCAAAGTTTGACCACCCAGCACAAAAACACAACCCCCGATAGGCGGACTGTCGAGGTGTTCCCCCCAAAGCCGGACCCCCGCAGTTTGACCGCCCAGCCGTCAAAAACACCCGTTGTGACAATCTTTGAGGCTCGGCCTCCATTTCGGCTCGGCAGCTCGAAGGACAGCGGGCCCCAGCCTAAGTTCGGAATGCTTCACCACGGCGGACTCCCTTGCTTGACCAATCGTGATGATGAGCCACGCATGTCGACACGCAGTGCTTCATGTTCACGTCTTCGGCTTATAGCGGGCTCTCAGCATAGTGCACAATGCACAGCAACATACCCAACGTCGAAATGCAGTTCTGTGTGTGTGCGTGGGGACTTTGTGATGATGCAAGGGGGGGGCAAGGGGTTTGTGCACCCTCAGGACTTTGAGATGATTCAAGGGGTGGGCAAGGGATTTGTCTACGTAGCAAGCGCACTCCGTCTCACTCGCGGGGGACTCCTATAGCAGAGGATGCCATGGACTTGCGTCTTGTGTTTTCAACAGTCCACCTACCGCCGAGATAGGCAGTGCCAGGATTGTCGAGGCTCAGCCCGTGGAAAACACAACAAACTCGTGGCCTCTGTCCGCCTGAAGACCAAGTCGAACCTGAAGTCTCTTCCAAAGAAGCATGTGATCTATCAGCAGCATATGCCACCAGCGCAACCAAGCAGCAGGGAAGTGCTTCGGGAGAAATGGCAGCAGTCTGTGGAGGGGGAGTTTCCAGAACTGCTCTCTGACATCACGTCGCTCTCGGGTAGACATTCGGTTCTGAGCCACGCGCACGCGCTGGTCGAGGGAGCCGCTGCGCAGCGTTGTGCCTTGCCACCAGTGGAGCCCGCGTATCAGCTGGCTCTTATGTTTTGCGCCATGTCGTTCTCGACCCGTCTATGCAACCCTGACGCTCTCAGACCAAAGCTGGCTAAGACAAAGGCCGTGGACATGAAGAAGGTTGCAAGGGCACAGAGTGAATGGGTCAATATCATGGCACAGCTGGACCAAAGCTTCATTGATTGTTGAGACTTTCCAAGGCTGGGCGACGCTATAGCGTGCGCTGAAGCTAGTGTTCTTTGCGTTGTTCACGTTGGTCTAGGTGTGGTTTTCGAGTAGACGAGGCACAAGGCCTCTGGGCAAAAACAGTGGCATGGCCGACTGATATGTGGCGGGCTGTTTCAGAAAAGGCGGCTTCACATTGCCTAAACCACATTCCCTGAAAGAGTGCGTTCGGAAAACCCGGAAACCAGCCCCAGAAGCCGCAAATCCGTTGAGCCCCGCGTGACTTCATGACTCCCTGTGCTTCCAGAAAAGACTATCCGCTGAGGACCGTGCGACGTCATGAGATTCCACTGCTGTGCTCTCAGATCAGAAGTCAGTAGCAACAGAGAACATGACACATCGGGAGTCGGCAGCTGGCCATCGGGGCCCAGACATTGTCTCGATAGGCTCATATCACGTAGGTCTGGTGCAGCCTGGACGCTCCATTGCGATCTGTGTTGTTTGCATGCTCTGGGGAGTTTGAGTTTGGTGCATGACTCACTTGACAAGGTTTCCTTGGCTTAGGCGAAACAGGGTTTAGGGAGTTTAGGGTGTTTAGTGCTTGGGGTTTCAGGTGACACAGAAATATGGGCATGCTTGGTTGGAAAAATACAGCTCGCACACAGTTGCGTTCATGTTACGCAGGCGCTTGACATGTGACTCACTTCACCAGGTTTCATTGCCTTCGGGTTCAGGGTTTTGGGTTCTAGGGCCTCCAGGGGCAGGTGTATGGTTCAGGGTTGAGGGCGTCTAGGGTTCCAGGTGACAGTGCAAATAGACATGCTTTATTGGAAAAATACACCACGTGAGGCAACTAGTCTTTTGTCCTGCAAAAACACAAATCGCAACCGGTTGCGATTTGTGTTTTGCCACTGAAAAGTTAGACCTGAAAGCTCTCCCCGGACCAGGCTAAGTGCTGTTGAGGCTTTCCATGCTTCAGAGGGCCCTTTGGGATGTAAGTTTTCTGGCGAAATACAAGTCGCAACTGGTTGCGACTTGTGTTTTTTCAATGAGAAACGACTTCATCCTAACAGAGTGATCTGTGCTGTGAACATGCCAGGTGTAGCCTCGAGCGGGGAGACCTTGGAGGTGTAAGTTTTCTGTGGCAAAACACAAATCGCAACCGGTTGCGATTTGTGTTTCTGCATGACAAACGACTCACTGGCAAATGTGCAGTGTGCTCCAACACTGAAATCTCAGTCCCGTCCTGCGCCAAGCACGCTGCCCAGCGAGTTTCGCCCAGAATGATGCGGTAGACCTGCCAGTTGCTCAAAAAAGCGCAGCTTCGGGTAGTGTATGAGCGCGCAGCCCATGCCAGATCACCTCATGATGCACTCGCGCTGACGCTGACAAGCGCTGTTTCCTTTTCCAGCACGCCGGCCGGCATCCCACTGCTGGGAGATCTCGGTGTGGCTTGCAGGCGACCCCTTCTGTGGAGTAGCCCTATACAGCCTTCTTTCTGGGCTTCGCGGTTTGTGTTCCACTTGCAGGGATCGCAGAAACGACGCCTAGGGATGACGTGTGCCCCATCTCAGGTCAGGAGGTCATCTCGCAGGTTTGCCTCTGCGCAGGTGTCTTGAGGTTTGGAGGGTTTAGGGTTTAGGGTTTTGGGGTTTAGGGTTTAGGGCTTAGGGTTTCGGGTTGTGGTTCGGGTTTTGGGATTCAGAGTCTACGCTCAATTGCTGAGGGTTTAGGGCTGTGTTTCTCTGAGCTGCTCTTGGCCTGCCTCCACCCGCTCCACGCCTGGCGAGCTCCAGATCCTTGTTCTTGATTTGCAGCTCCAGGTCCTACAGGCCAGACCATATAATCACGAGTGAGGCCGAGGCATCAATCTTTGAGTGATCTTGACATAACAGGAGCAACAGCCAAGTTGGTCAGGTCGCCTCAATTTTGGCGCGCATGACTCGGTTTTGTCGCTCGGTCTCGTTCTGGTCACGCCTGGGGTCCAGCACGGATTGGAGAAAAAACGGCATTTAGCAACACTGGACTTTAGAAGCTGGGCGTCACGTGCGAAAAAACAAAGGCTGCAAGCACATGTCTGCTTTCTACAGCGAGCTGGGAGCATGAACAGCAAGAGAAGCACAAAAAGGAAGTGTTTCTGAGCAGCAGCCAAGTGTCTGCATGGTTTTGATCTTCGTGTCTCTTTCCTCCAGCTGCCGCTTCAAGTTGCGGCTCTCCTCCGCGAACTCGCTGTTCGCCTTTGTAAACGCCTGCAGCTGGGATTGGCAGGTGACCAGCTTCTCCTTGTCCTGGGTATACATATGCAAGTCTGCCAGGCCCTTCGCCAGTGTCTCCTGCATCTTGTTCTGCTGCTCCTGCATCTTGTCCTGCTGCTCCTGTATCTTGTCGACCTTGAAAGAGACTGTCTCCACTTGTTTCTCAAAGGACAGCACCTGTCCGCCAAAGGACTCCCGGAACGTCTGGTTGCGCCTTTGGGCAGCGTTCAGCTGGCCTTGCTGCTGGTGGCCTTGCTGCTGGTGGCCTTGCAGCTGGTGGCCTTGCTGCTGGTGGCCTTGCTGCTGGCCTTGCTGCTGGTGGCCTTGCTGCTGGTGGCCTTGCTGCTGGTGGCCTTGCTGCTGGCCTTGCTGCTGGTGGCCTTGCAGCTGGTGGCCTTGCTGCTGGTGGCCTTGCTGCTGGCCTTGCTGCTGGTGGCCTTGCAGCTGGTGGCCTTGCAGCTGGTGGCCTTGCTGCTGGTGGCCTTGCTGCTGGCCCACCTTCCAGGAAAGGCCCTGTCGGCTGCCAGCCGCTTCAGAGCTCTGCTGCGCAAGAGGTGGCGGAGGCGGTGGTGGACAGGACATCGTGGCACTTCAAAAAAGAGCTGGTGCTGTGTACATGTTAGAACTTTTGCGTGAAGGCCATGGGGCCGTTGTACGTGTGTCCACATGGCATAGAAACCATAGCCTCTGAAGCCTCATGCATGACAGGCATGATTCTGACATTGCGTTATGTTAATCGAGAAGAAGCCCTAAACCCTCTCTAAGCCAAGGAGCTCAGGGTTTATTCTTTATCATGGGCCGATCCTTTCACTGGCAGCAAGGTGCGAACACAAGCTGACCACAGCAGGGACAAGAGCAGTGATGCAGCAGGCAATGCTTGTTTCCCGGCCTCCGCCGCAGAAGTAGCTGCCGCTGCCAGTTACTGGACCTACAGAGACAGCGAGGGCGAGAGACCGCAGAGTTTGTGACAACAGGCCGCGGGATAAAGGAACTTCACATGGGGTTCAAGGGTGGGGGAAACCGGGCGGGGGGGCGGGGGGAAGTCTGTGTAATTGTGTTGGCCCTGGATGGTTTAGGGATGCTCTGGGATCTAGTGTTTAGGATGGCATAGGGCTCACTGCTTGGGACATTTAGGAACTCATCTTGTCTGCCTATCATAGCAAAAGGCTTAGGGGGAGGGAGGGGGGCTTAAGGCTTAGCATGGTTTAGGTGTTCAGGATGGCATAAGGGTTCAGGGTGTAGGGCTCAGTCTGCGACGCATCCAGGCGGATACTGAAGCCTGTTGCAAAAGGGCTTGGTTTGGGGCTTGGAATGGCGCAGTGTCCAGGGTTCGGGGTTGTCCTGGCACAGTGTCCAGGGTTCGGGGCTGTTCTGGGATTGAAGTATTTTAAGGTTTAGGGGTGTTGCAAAAGGTTTAGCGCTTAGGCGTTAGGATGGCTCTTGATGATCTTTTTGCGCATGATAGCTAGCCACCGAGGATGCCTCGGTGGTAAATCACCGAGGAAGCCTCGGTGGTAACACGAGTGTGGCAACTACGGTAGTCGTAGCTGTAGGTCTTTTCGCGTGTAATGCTATCCACAGAGGAAGCCTCGGTGGTAAAACGAGTGTGGCAACTACGGTAGTCGTAGCTGTAGGTCTTTTCGCGTATAATGCTATCCACAGAGGAAGCCTCGGTGGTAAAACGAGTGTAGCAACTACGGTAGTCGTAGCTGTAGTTCTTTTCGCGTATCATGCTATCCACAGAGGAAGCCTCGGTGGTAAAACCAGTGTAGCAACTACGGTAGTCGTAGCTGTAGGTCTTTTCGTGTCTAATGCCATCCACAGAGGAAGCCTCGGTGGTAAAACGTAGTCGTAGCTGTAGGTCTTTTCGTGTATAATGCTATCCACAGAGGAAGCCTCGGTGGTAATACGAGTGTAGCAACTACGGTAGTCGTAGCTGTAGGTCTTTTCGGGCAGAATGCTATCCAGAGAGGAAGCCTCGGTGGTAAAACGAGTGTAGCAACTACGGTAGTCGTAGCTGTAGGTCTTTTCGCGTGTAATTTATTAATGCTATCCACAGAGGAAGCCTCGGTGGTAAAACGAGTGTAGCAACTAGGGTAGTCGTAGTTGTAGGTCTTCTCGTGTATAATGCTATCCACAGAGGAAGCCTCGGTGGTAAAACGAGTGTAGCAACGACGGTAGTCGTAGCTGTAGGTCTTTTCGTGTCTAATGCCATCCACAGAGGAAGCCTCGGTGGTAAAACGTAGTCGTAGCTGTAGGTCTTTTCGTGTATAATGCTATCCACAAATCTTTTCACGTATAATGCTATCCACAGAGGAAGCCTCGGTGGTACAACGAGTGTAGCAACTACGGTAGTCGTAGCTGTAGGTCTTTTCGGGTATAATGCTATCCACAGAGGAAGCCTCGGTGGTAAAACGAGTGTAGCAACTACGGTAGTCGTAGCTGTAGGTCTTTTCGCGTGTAATTTATTAATGCTATCCACAGAGGAAGCCTCGGTGGTAAAACGAGTGTAGCAACTATGGTAGTCGTAGTTGTAGGTCTTCTCGTGTATAATGCTATCCACAGAGGAAGCCTCGGTGGTAAAACGAGTGTAGCAACGACGGTAGTCGTAGCTGTAGGTCTTTTCGTGTCTAATGCCATCCACAGAGGAAGCCTCGGTGGTAAAACGTAGTCGTAGCTGTAGGTCTTTTCGTGTATAATGCTATCCACAAATCTTTTCACGTATAATGCTATCCACAGAGGAAGCCTCGGTGGTACAACGAGTGTAGCAACTACGGTAGTCGTAGCTGTAGGTCTTTTCGGGTATAATGCTATCCACAGAGGAAGCCTCGGTGGTAAAACGAGTGTAGCAACTACGGTAGTCGTAGCTGTAGGTCTTTTCGCGTGTAATGCTATCCACAGAGGAAGCCTCGGTGGTAAAACGAGTGTAGCAACTATGGTAGTCGTAGTTGTAGGTCTTCTCGTGTATAATGCTATCCACAGAGGAAGCCTCGGTGGTAAAACGAGTGTAGCAACTACGGTAGTCGTAGCTGTAGGTCTTTTCGCGTATAATGCTATCCACAGAGGAAGCCTCGGCGGTAAAACCAGTGCAGTAGCTAGAGTAGTTGTAGTTGTAGCTCTTGAGTTTTTTCGTGTATGATGCTGTCCACAGAGGAAGCCTCGGTGGCAAGACCAGTGAAGTAACCAGAGCAGTCGCAGTTGTAGTTCTTGAGCTTTTCGTGTATGGTTTTACCACCGAGGAAGCCTCGGTGGTAAAACCCGTGAAGAAAGTAGAGTAGTCATCGTTGTAGATCTTTTTTGTGTGTGACACTATCTACCGAGGAAGCCTCGGTGCTCAAACGAGTGCGAGAAGTACAGTAGTCGTAGTTGAAATTCTTGTCGTGTCTGATGCTATCCACAGAGGAAGCCTCGGTGGTAACACCAGTGCAGAAACTAGAGTAGTCATGGTTGTAGATCTTTTCGTGTACCATCCACCGAGGAAGCCTCGGTGGTAAAGCGAGTGTAATAACTACAGTAGTCGTAGCTGTAGATCTTAGCCTCGCTGGTAAAAACCGCGAAGTACGTAGAGTAGTCATAGTTGTAGATGTTCTCGTGTGTGATACTATCCACCGAGGAAGCCTCGGTGGTCAAACGAATGTAGAAACTATGGTAGTCGTAGCTGTAGGTCTTTTCATGTATAATGCTATCCACAGAGGAAGTCCGGCATGCGTTTGCAGTTAATTTCAGGGGCTAAATTTACTGAGGACCCCATAAGACCCTAAAACCCTCCACATGAGAGTCACATGAGTGCGCGGCGACCAGCGGCTGGCAGCCTCGGGCACTCCCCCGGGTCACACACCCCGACAGTGTGCCCAGGTATCATCACCATCGACCTCAACGAGCTGCCATATCCTCCCCAAAGTCTCGGCCTCAGCACAGAGTCCGGGCATATGAAAGTAATTTGTGGGCTTCGGGCTACTTTGTTTAACACGACTTACGCCCTCAATATTGGCCGCCTTTTGCCCAAATGCGGCCGCGGCGCCCCGGATGAGGATCAGCATGAGGTGGCCTGGGCACGCTGTTGGGGTGCGCACCCGGGCTAACTAAATTGCGGGGTTTGGGCTTAAACCCATAGGGTTCAGGGGGACTCACGTCCAGCGACGGTCCGTGTCTAGGATGCTGGCCCCTCACTGGCTTGACTGTGAGTCAGCGATCTGGCGCAGAAGCTTGCCATATAGTGCCACACCATTGTGGCCTTGGGGACCGAAATGGCCCGAGGCCCTGTTCGTCTAGCTCCGCGCGAACGCTTGGATGAGCTTCGCCGGGAGAGGAACCGCTCATATCTGTGGTTGCAGAGCTGCTGGTACTGCCTTTGGGGCGTTTGTCCTGAACTTGGGTCAAGCCCGAGATCCTTCGGCTCCACAGATCCACTGCCACTTCGCTGCCAGCTGCCGCCACGAAGTTCAGACAGAAAAAAACCCACAAGCTTAAAGTCCGCCCTCTTAAAAAAAAAAAAAAAAACATGCTCGGGCCCCAACTGACACGGGGCGAGGTCCACCAGCTCCCTGCGAGGCGGCCTTGGGGGAACACCACTCTCTGGATTACATAGACCAAGTCTTCAAGTTGGGAATTGATGTCGGGGCATCAACAAACAAAGGTTTTTGGGGCGGGTGGGGGGGGGGTGGGGGGGGTGGAGGGGGGAGGGGAGGAGGGGGAGTGGGGGTGTGGGGTCAGGGGGGGATTTTCACGTTTGCAAATTTCCAAACCCTTACAGAAACCCGTGAAGACTCTGTCAGTACAAGAAATGGAAAACACCACTTTCTCAATTAAATAGAGCATGTCTTTCTTTTGGGAATTGTTGCCGGGACCCGGCATCAACAAACGTCCTAGTTGTGTGTCTTTTCGTGTCTGATGCTATGCGCCGACAAAGCCTCGGCGGTCAAACGAGTGTGATAAGTACAGTAGTCGTAGTTCTCGGTCTTTTCGTGTAGGATGCTATCCACAGAGGAAGCCTCGGTGGGAAGACCAGTGAAGTACGGAGGAGTCATGGTTGTAGATCTTTCGTGTATGAGACTATCCACCAAGGAAGCCTCGGTGGCAAAACGAGTGTAATAACTACAGCAGTCGCGGTTGTAGATCTTGTCGTGTATGATGCTGTCCACAGAGGAGGCCTCGATGGTAAAACCAGTGACGTAACTAGAGTAGTCGTAGTTGTGGCTCTTGTACCGAGGAAGCCTCGGTGGTAAAACCCGTGAAGTAAGTAGAGTACATTAGTCGTGGTTGTAGATCTTGCCGTGTGTGATACTATCCACCGAGGAAGCCTTGGTGGTAAAACGAGTGCAGTCCTATCCACCGAGGAAGCCTCGGTGGTAAAACGAGTGTAGTAAGTAGAGTAGTTAGTCGTGGTTGAAGATTTTTTCTGTACGATGCTATCCACAGAGGAAGCCTCGGTGGTAAAACGCGTGAAGTAGCTACAGTAGTCGTAGTTGTAGATCTTTTCGTGTCTGATGCTACCCAGCGAGGAAGCCTCGGTGGTATATAGCGTACTTGTACTAGTCGTACTGGTGGTAGTAGTAGTCGTCGTCGTCGTTGTAGATCGTTTCCACCGAGGAAGCCTCGGTGGTAAAACGGAGTGTGGCAGTTAAAATACTAGCACTGTTTGGAATTCTAGCGCTCATCACCCTGACTTCCGGGTGTGCTTCTACCGAACAGACCAGTCATAGCAAAGGGCGCTGAGGCTAAACCGGGCTGACTGACGAACCAACTCATCGTCAACGATGGAGGCGACCTGGGGGGCAGTCAGAAGGAAACCTACGTACCGGGCAAAGAAGTTCAGGCGACAAACCCAGGACTCTGCAAGAGGTGTTTTGGCAAGTGGCAGTCCACGCGCATTTGCGATTACATTACATTGCAGCCCTTGCGTGGAACCTAAACTCTGAACCGCCACTGCCCGAAAGGGGAACAGCCTACCCAAACCAAACCTTTTTTCTCTCTCTAGGGCTGACATTGGCAGAGGAAACATCGAACAGCGGCTTGCAACTCAGGGAAAGAATGCAGACAACGAATAGTGGCCGCTCGGAAACAGGAGAAGCAAGCCGAAGTCCAAACCCAAACCCAACACTCATCAAAGCGTAGGCGGCCAGACGGATGCCTCGAAACCGTTGCGCAGGATGATCTTGTGACCTGGGCAACGGCAGAGCAATCCAAATGACAGACATGACATGCCACACGGGAACAATCAACGGCTGGCGGCAGTTCCTGGCACCGAGGACACCTCAGTGCCAGAGCCTAACGACACCCAGACCCGTGGGGGTTGTAGGATCTACTGAGACCGGGGCCCCATTTGTGCGACCGCTTGGGATGCTGGTTTTTGGGTTGGTTCGGGTTTTGAAGCCTCTGGCCCCACCCCCCCACCCCCCACCCCCGTCAAAATCACCAACAGCCTACAGACCCTGACGCACCATCAATGACTCAAGTTCAGAACATAACAAACACTCCCGAATCGTTATCCCATGCCAACTCAGCCGCTTCTCCTATCTGATGTCCCTGAAAGTCAAAGACTCCTCTGCCTTGGAGTCTGACAATCATTGGCGGCAGCCAGCACGCAAAGGACCTTTGCCAGCAAGAATGAGGAAAGTTAGAGGGCATGAGAAACATCAGGAATGACGATCGGTTCAGTGCCACAGCAGGGTATTCCAGAAGGAAAGAGACGCGGGCCAACACCAATTATATCTCAGTCACTGATTAAACCCAACCGCATTCAAGGGGAAGAGGGTACGAGAGGGCCAGGGGCCAACCCTCAGTTCCGTAATTGATGCTACCTCGACATCAGGCCGCGCAAATAACCCGAAAGGAGGTTCACGTACTCAGGGGAAGAGGGCCTCTGCGTGTTTAGGTTGCATGGCTGCATGGGTTGGGTTCACAGGCATTATTGGTGCATTATGACGCTCCAGTTTGGGAACCCTCAGGGTGTTTAGGGTTTAGGGCTAAAGCTTAATTAAGGCTTAGGGGCTGAGGGGTTTGAGGTTAAGTTCAGGCTGATCTCGAAAACCCTGGGCTCGGGAGCACTTTTGGAGCCGCCGGTGCAAGACTTGCCAGACGTAGTACTTGTCATACATCCTCCATATCCTGGGATGGCTGGCACTGGGGCAGGGGTGATGGCAACGAATTTGAAACTTTACTAAGCACAAATGTCGGTGGTGCTAATAGCCGTAGAAGTAGTTGTCGTCACTTTAACCCCTAAACCCTCGACCACCTAAGGCCTGAATCTCCCTCCAAACCCGAAGTTACCCAGAACGCCTGAACTGGCATAAACCCCCTCTGATGTCCCTGAAAGTCAAAGACTCCTCTGCCTTGGAGTCTGACAATCATTGGCGGCAGCCAGCACGCAAAGGACCTTTGCCAGCAAGAATGAGGAAAGTTAGAGGGCATGAGAAACATCAGGAATGACGATCGGTTCAGTGCCACAGCAGGGTATTCCAGAAGGAAAGAGACGCGGGCCAACACCAATTATATCTCAGTCACTGATTAAACCCAACCGCATTCAAGGGGAAGAGGGTACGAGAGGGCCAGGGGCCAACCCTCAGTTCCGTAATTGATGCTACCTCGACATCAGGCCGCGCAAATAACCCGAAAGGAGGTTCACGTACTCAGGGGAAGAGGGCCTCTGCGTGTTTAGGTTGCATGGCTGCATGGGTTGGGTTCACAGGCATTATTGGTGCATTATGACGCTCCAGTTTGGGAACCCTCAGGGTGTTTAGGGTTTAGGGCTAAAGCTTAATTAAGGCTTAGGGGCTGAGGGGTTTGAGGTTAAGTTCAGGCTGATCTCGAAAACCCTGGGCTCGGGAGCACTTTTGGAGCCGCCGGTGCAAGACTTGCCAGACGTAGTACTTGTCATACATCCTCCATATCCTGGGATGGCTGGCACTGGGGCAGGGGTGATGGCAACGAATTTGAAACTTTACTAAGCACAAATGTCGGTGGTGCTAATAGCCGTAGAAGTAGTTGTCGTCACTTTAACCCCTAAACCCTCGACCACCTAAGGCCTGAATCTCCCTCCAAACCCGAAGTTACCCAGAACGCCTGAACTGGCATAAACCCAAAAAAGTTCTGATGTCAGCGGAAGCTTCTGGGCATTCGGCCGTCTGGAATGGATGAGCGCTTCAGCAGCGTCTGCGTCCATCTTGGTTTTGCGGTTTAGGGTTTAGGGTTCAGGTTCAAGACTTGTACACCCACACAGACAGAGAACTACCCCCATAACCAGGTACCATGAGAACTGTGTGCGCCTGCGTGTCTTGTGGTGAGAACTGTGAAAAACATGAGCCGCAAAAAAAACGAAAGCGAGCACAACTAGGCCAGGCAGCACCACGGAAGAGCACCAGGTAGACCAGCAATGCCAGAGGGCTCCTGTGCCGCCCTTTCTTGCAGTAGAAAAGGACGGACTGCTTGTGCGCCAGACAAGTGTCCACCATCTCCAGCCTGGGAGTTTATCAGGACTATAAAATAAAAACCTTAGGAAGTTAAGGATAATACCCAAAGTACCAACATTGAAAGCTGAAGGAAAATGCCTGCAAGGGACACATCCTGATAGTTATCGAGGAAGGACCGCCTGTGACCGATGTTCCTGGGCGGACAAGGGAATATACGGGCCGAGTATAAAAAGGAGAGCCTTAAGGGGTACAACCTTTTGGGTGCGAGTCTTAATCCCTTGCTAAACCCAACACCCTAGCAGAAACCCTAAACCCGTCCGGTCCGGTTGGTTGCCAAGCATCAGCTGCTTGGTGCGCAGGTCCTTCGCTGCCGATGGCAGGCACCGCACGAGCAGCGCGTGCCGATCAGAGTCAGCATCAGCTTCCGTGCCCAGATGCAGGTTCGGGATGATCTCCTTAAGGGCATCCAAGTCTACACACGTTTACAGCACAAGGGCGGTATAGGAGCAAAGCTAAAATGTTGAAACAGCGTGCAAAAGTAGCATCCCAGGCGCATCGGCTGGCCGGAGCTCCGAGCCGTCCTCACCCCAGTCGTCCGCCTGGTGGTTCCAGCTGCTCCACCAACCGCCCCATCTGTGATCCTCTGGCGGCTTGCGCTCTCCCCACTTTGTAGGGTTTAGGGTAGCATCCCAGAATCACAGTACCCCTGAAAACAACAACTCTTAAGTGTGCAACCTCAGTTGAAAAACCCTTCCCCTACACCCTAGACGCCCCATGGCCTATTCCCTAAGGCACTACTCTTGAAGTATATAAGAAAGACATGAAAATCTTGATGGCAATGCCATGGGACCCTCTGCTTGGGCTTTGGGCGGGCCTTTTGCTTGGGCGTACGCGCCAGCTCCATCGCCTTTACCACAGGTTTCCAAACTTCCCAAAAAAGAAAGCCCAACCCACCGTGTCCCTGAAAATTGCAACCTCAATATCCTTAAGTGTAATGAGAAAGGCATGAAAAATATTGATGGCAATGCCATGGGACCCTCTGCTTGGGCTTTGGGCGGGCCTTTTGCTGCGGCGTACGCGCCAGCTCCATCGCCTTTACCACAGGTTTCCAAACTTCCCAAAAAAGAAAGCCCAACCACCGTGCCCCTGAAAATTGCAACCTTAATTTGAGAGCCCTTACCCTAAACCCTAAACACCCTAATCCCTAAACCCTAAAGCACTAATCTTGAAGTATATGAGTCGACATGAAAATGGCAATGCCACGGGACCCCCTGCTTCGCCTGCTTGGGCTTGGGGCGGTTCGGCGCACATGCCGGCTCCGGCACCTCCACCAGGTTTCCAAATTTCCCAAGCAAAAAAAGCCTGAATCACAGCGTCCCTCAAAGTTGCAACTCCTTAAGTGTGCAACCTCAGTTGTACCCCAACCCTAAACCCTGGATCTTGAAGTTTATATTAAGTATATTCGAAATAAATAAAAAAGAATCATGTCTCCCGACAGTGCCAGGTAACGGAAGAGGAGGCTGGGGCCTCCTCCTCCTCCACCTCCATCTCTTCAGTCAGATCCCAGGTGGCAAAGTTGGATGAGGCTGCTTCCTCCCCCTCCACCTCCTCCAAAGTGGCAAAGTTGGATGAAGCTGCTGCCACCTCCTCCACCTCGTTGGCAAGGTCGGATGAAGCTGCTGCCACCTCCTCCACCTCCACCTCAAAGGATGAGGCCTCCTCCACCTCCACCTCCACCTCCACCTCCTCCGCCTCCTCCTCCAAGTTGGCAAAGTTGGATGAGGCTGCCACCTCCACCACCTCCACCTCCTCCACCTCCACCTCCACCTCCTCCGCCTCTACCTCCTCCTCCAAGGTGGCAAAGTTGGATGAGGCTGCCAACTCCCCCACCTCCCCCTCCTCCTCGTCCACCTCCACCTCCACCTCCTCCGCCTCCACCTGCTCCAAGGTGGCAAAGTTGGATGCCACCTCCTCCACCTCCATCTCCTCCACCTCCTGCCAGCTCCAGGAGGCTTCCTGGGAGGGCTCAGAAAAGCCATCAACCCAATTCCAGCCGAGTATGAACCCCAGAAACAAGGACCACCACAAAGCCATTATTTCCAACTCGAAACCCGACGATCTCCACTCTTTGAGTGTTTATACACCGTGAAAAACACAAAAGCTTCTCGAATTTATTCATGTTGCCTCAGCGAGCATTGCATCGAATGCGTCCTGCACCGGGCTGGCTGCTTCCTTGGAAGGGGAACTCACGATAACGAAAAGCCTTGCTAAGACCACTGAGGCCTCCTCAGTGGTCGATAATGCCTACGCCCCAGAAAACAAAAAAACCTTCTCACATGATTCCATGTTACCGCTGGTACCGTCGAGGCGGCATCAACTGCGCCCTCAGAGGCAAGGAAGCGCCAGAAGACCCGAACCCCAGCACGTTTAGAAAAAGCCATCAACTTAGAACCAGGATTTAAGTGTGGGTGCCCTGCTATGACCACTGAGGCATCCTCAGTGGTCCCAAAGGCTAAGCCCCTGAAAAGAAAGTTTTAAAGGCTTCCCACATAGTTTGGTAAAGGAAGATCTAGAACACCCATAAAACCGGACTAGCCAAAGTTGAGCGGCTGCCCCTGGCACCATGGAGGCCTCGGCTGCCCCTTCTGCCACAGAGGCCTCCTCAGTGGTGTCTGCTGAATGGTCAACTTACGTTAGAGCCTTGAAAGCCACATCCACGTCACCTCCACCTCCGACAAAGCCCGCTCCCACCCCCCCCCCCCCCAAACCAAACCCAACTATTCTGGGTTGGGTTTGCCCCAAACGACTTGTTCCTCTTCAATTGGCACCTGCGCGTCAGCCCCCACCCCCCACCCCCCCCCCCCCCCCCCCACACCCTCTGACCCCCCCTTCCCTGCAAAGCCCCCCAGCCAACCACTTCCCAAACCTTCCTTTGGAGACTGCAGGGGTCCCCGCCGGGGGGCTTAGGGGGGTCGTTGGTTTTCATGTCAATAATTCAGTGAATTGTTGACGCCAAAATGGGAACGGGTTTGGGCAAGCGAAGACCTCCCACTGCCCAAACATCTGCCTTTTGAGCCAGGGGGTGGCAAGATGTACACCACGGATGTGCGTTTGGATTTGGCCAGATTTGAAAACTTGAAAAACCAAACCAATTCTTGTTTCTTTGCAGACAAGAGCAAAATGCTAACTTGCCTGGATGGATCTCAGGGGTTGATCTTGAAGGCAGAAGCTGAATCTCGTGATTTCCCTGAAAATCAGACAATTTCGCCTTGGGCGGAATCTCGGGTTTTTCCTGAAAAACCGACAATTCGGCCTGGGGCTCCTCAGCTGAGAACCCAACAGGAAAGTTTGCAGAGCAAAACGCACATAGACGTCACCGATGTGCGTTTTGGATTTGGCCAGATTTCTGAACTTCTAAACCAAACCAGGTCTTGTTTCTTTGCAGACAAGAGCAAAACGCACATAGACGTTCTGCGTTTGGCCAGATTTGAAAACTTCTAAACTACACCAATACCCCCAATGCAAACAACCGAGTTTTTGAAACTCAGCTGTTAGCTGTTTGGGGGCTGTGGGAGACCAGAAAAGAAGAAGCCAACGCAAACCGATTTTTTTGGGGCTGGGCTGTTTGGGCGGGTCCCTCCTCCCCCCTCCCTGTCCACTGTCTCCCGCCCACCCCCCACCCCCCCAACCCCACAACTTGCCAATAAAGAATCCAAAAAAACAGCACACTGTGCTAATATCTCTTGAAGCCACCGCCGCTGCGCGAGCCTCCTCCGCTGCCGCCAGGGCTAGACGGGCTCCTCGGTGGATGTGTGGGATCAGAAATAAGGTCACATAAAATAATAACCTGAACCAAAGGCTAGGCTTAGGTCAAAGCTAGTCTTTCAAAAAATTCTGTAACATACAAACCAGTTTCGCTTTGGCGGCCTCCTGCCCTCGCGGCGGATCCGCGAGCCGTCCTTGTGGTAGAGGCCCGCAGCCTCCCTGGACGCTTGCACGGCAGTGACCCTTGCAGCCTGCTCGACGCGGTCCATGGCAGCACAGCGAGGGAGGTTTATGTTTAGGTTTAGTTTATGAGTCTTAGGGTTTCTGCTAGGGTGGCTTAGGGTTGGCCGTAGAGCAGTGCTCGACACTCTCGAATTTATATAGGGTGTTTACAGTGGTCTATAGGTGTGTCTTTGGTTTCTAGATTATTTAGATTCTATTTACAGGATTCAAGGCTCAGGCCTTCGAATTAATTGCCATAGCAGGCAGTGTCTTAGGGTTTGGGGTTGAGGGTGAAGGGTTGATGGTTTGGGTTTAGGGTTAGGGTTTCGGGTCTGGGGTTCAGGGCTCAGGGATTAGGGTTTAGGTGGAAGACGTGGTGGTCTTGGAGCCAGGGACCACACCACCACGTTCGAAGAGATCGTGGGTTGGTTCTAGGGCATCCCAACTCTTCGATGTCCAGCGTTCCACAACAGGCCCGCAAGACGCACAACCACGCGCAAGGTTCCGAAACCAGAATCAGGGGACACAGCGACGGGCGTTTGGTCAAACCGGGTTTAGGGGGGTCTGGCATTTTTCAGGGTTTCACGACAACTTCAACCCTTAGCCTTGGCACGGGGACGGGTAGAAGCAGTTACGAGCCCAGACACACTCAAGAACTCACACCCCGAACAAATCTCCGGGGAGTGCGGTAGACCCGACTTTTAGAAGACCTGGGCCCCGGCTAATTGTCTGCTGGCAGTGTGTAGGACGCAGACCTCGGAAGAAGATCAATCTTCATGGCATCAGGCGCTTTCTGATAGAGTCTGAAAGAGGGCGATAGGCGAGAGGCTAGAGTTCAAGCTTGGGAAGAAGCCCTAGACCATTGTGAACCTGCAGTTCAGGAGCTTACCTTGAATAGTCAGCATGGCTACTGCTTGCATTCTCATGCTTTCCATGTTTGCTTACATTTGTTCAAGGTGCCACTGAGGCTGCCTCAGTGGCACCTTGAACAAATACACGTACATCCTTGCAGCACGAAGCCACCAAGCACCTAGCCGCTTCAAACCCACTAGCTTGTGTTCTGGTTCATGCCACGGAGGCCGCCTCCGTGGCACGATCCCGAAACCTGATCCCGAAACCTTACATTCCCGAAGCCTCCCCCCCAACCCCTATTGCCGAGGCTGTGACCCGGACACCTCGGTGCCACCGCCTAACGACACCCAAATCCTGGCAGCCCAGACCCGAACCCTAAAGCCACAAGCTAACTGGCTTCTTGTAGCCAAGACGAGTAAACCCTAAACCCGAAACCCTAAACCGATATAGAGCGGTGTCCTAGGTTGCCAGCTTCTTGCTCACAGTTACAGTTTGGCACCGAGGTGCCCTCGGTGCCAGATTATTGTGTGAGCTAGCTTACATGGCTGTTGAGGGGTCTGGTTCCATTGCTGAAGGGTCTGATTTCCTTCTGATGGAAATGCCAAACTACTTCTTACATATCCTCACACCCAAACCCTTGAGCAATGAAACTCCTGACGACAACGGCGAGCAAGTGCCTGAGCACACGTGCCTCTTGGAAGTTCTTGCTGATATTGAGTGGTAGCTCCCCCGACGGGTCCACATCTGATTGCATTGTTAAGGTTGATCAGGGGTGTTGGGTGGTTACTGTTGAGATTTGTCACAGGCACGGACGCCGAGGAAGCAAGGGTGTTTCCACATACTATGTTTCTACGGCTTGGCGTTTCAGGGAGCTTGGCTTGACAACTCAGGGTCCAGCAAGGCCTCCAAGCGTTGGTCGGGTATCTGAGTTTATGCTTTTATAGAACTTTTCTTAATTTAATGATTTATAGCCTTTCATGCATAGGTTTCCATTGGTGAGTTGAAACCGGCTCTTCACCAAACGCTATTCTCGGGGCGTCTTCGGCGAGATGTACCTGTTGCCCCCCGATAAGCAGAGCAACAAACCCCCGGCCCCAGAAAGTGTTCTTGAGATTGAATTTTCACGGAAGTTTGTTGATATATTTTGCTTCTCAAGTGGAGGGAGGGAGGGACTGAGCCTCAGGATTATTGTTGTTTGCAGTCTTGACGACTTCACATGTATATAGGCGATGTGTGGAAAGTGCCATAAAAAGCTATAAGACTATGTGAGTTCACGGGTGTCTCGCACGCTTTCTTTTCACCTCGAGAAAGTCTGGACCTGATTGTAAAATAATGTTGTTTCGAAAAGAATTTTCTCGCCACTTGAGCAGCGGCGCCGCTTGAACAGTTATCGAAAAACATGTGCATGACTGTCAAAGCCACTTGATCAGTGGCACCACTTGAACAGTGGCATATGTGCATGTCAATGCCACTTGACCAGTGGCGCCACTTGAACAGTGGCACATGTGCATTTCAGTCCATGCTCTAAACCCTAAACTTCCTAAACCCTAAACCCACTCATTCTCTTTAAGCCCGGCGCCGGACGAGTGTCTGCCAAGTGCAGGATTCAGGGGCGGGCTTGAGGCAGGTGCTAGGCTTTCATGAGGCTTTCTGGCTTTCTACCCTATTGCTATCAGGAAGGGGGAAGCGGGGGTTGGTTTCAGGCCTCACAAGGGGGAAGGTAGGGTTTCAAGCAGCATCCTAGCCTAGTGCTACCAGCGTTAGGGGGTGGGTTCGAGGCTTCACAAGGAGGGAAGCTGGGGTTTCATCGTAGCCTAGTCTATTTACTCGAATTTTGGGGCGAGGGTCAAGTTGAGGGTTGAGGTTGGGTGCTTACACAATCCCGTCAATCCCAAGAGACGCCAAGCCGCCAGGCCACTTGCAGAGGTAGCTCCCCCGGCGGGTTCTTCTCTGACAGCATGCCAGCATGCATCAAACAGAATGCCCACTCAGGCTTTAGGGTTTGGGTTTTAGGGTTTAGGGTTTAGGGTTTAGGGTTTAGGGATTGCCCCCACCCCCCCCCCCCCCTTCTTTGTCGGAATTGCAAGCATGAACGGCGGAGATGTTTACAGAAAAACAAGGCTACCCAAGTCCTTTTTGATACGTCTGCTCTGTCCTCCCTCCACAGTTCTTAGTGTAATCTGTTGCCTGGCTCGACACCCGTTGAGATGAAATTGACACCCGATTGCATCGAAATCTACTTCATATCTAAAAGTTGGGTAGTGAAATCTAGCTAGGCTCAGCGGAACCTTCGATAGTTCGTACCTGGACAACATCACGCAGTGTGGCCTCAATCCAAACTCTTTTCAGGTCACTGTGCAGGCTCGGCGCCGAGGCGTGCTTGAGGCCGGCCACATTTATAAATCCCGAACCCGAAGGACGTAAGATGTGAGATGCGTGTGACTGCGGCAGGCAGAGGCTCGGCTTCGCCAGGAATTGGCGCAGAGGCGGCGGCGGCTGATGGAGGCCAGCATCAGGTGATTTGGAAGTTCCGTTTCCGTGTGATGTTGTGCTTATAGGCCTGCTGGGTGGCCTGGAGAGGGCACGCGGAGAGCTGCAAGCTCATGAGACTGTGCCCCAGAGCAGCGCCTGTCGATGCTTTGTCGCTTGCCCATTCTTCTAGACGCTGCATTGTGATGGCCCGGCAGGTACCGGAGCTGGGCGGACGTGCACTGGCTGCGCTCGCGTCTGGACGCGGCATGGCAGGTGGCATGGAATGGGATGGAATGGGATGACTCGGAGATACTGGCAGCTGAGCACATCTGAGCAACGCCTGTTCTCTCCCTGCAGGCCTGGAAGAAGTGGTTTCACAAGCGGGGGAAGGCGCCTCCTCCTGTACTGAATTTCGGCACCAACGGAGCCGCTGCCCGCTACGCTCGTGGACGAGGTCGCGGCCATGTGCAGCGCGCCTCAGCTGCTGGCCGCCTGGCGCTGGCTGCGGGTCCACGCCGCGCGCTCCGGGCACGGTGGGCGAAGGCCGTGGCTCTTGCTTTCTGGGAGGCAGATTCCTTCATCTCTTCTCCCGCAGGCTGCTCCTGCCCGCCGTCGCCGCCCCGTGGTTCCGGGCCTCGGCGAGCCTCTTTCGAGAGCCGGCCAATTGCACGCCTATGAGAAGAATTCAGGCAGCCGGCCGCAGATTTGCTCTTCGGGCTCGCCCCCTTCGACGCCCACCCGCACCACATGCAGGCACAGAGAGTGACACAGCACCGACGGCACAGCATCCTTATCATGTGCATGATGCCCGTGTGCAGAGGCATGTGTAGAAATAGGGCGTTTATTTCGTCTGTGCTGCATGCGCTGTCGAACAGAGCCGTGGCGACAAAATGGCGCGGTCTTGCATCGCAGGCTGTCCACGCCCGAGTAGTCCAGATGTTCGCACACACCCTGCTGAAGAAGATGATCGACGGCTGGCTGGTCGAGGTGCGCTCCTACTTGTGGCGGGTGATGCCAGGCAGAAGTGCAGAAGTTTACGGTCACATCATGCGAGGTCCTCCAGATCCGTGGCATCATGCAGAGCAGAGCCTGGCGATTCGCAGGAAGATTGCTGAGCGCATGGAAGGCTAAGACACACACGCACATGCATGGTGTGTTCGCATGTGCAACACTGGGCGTCTGCTTCCTTGTCAGGAATCTTCGCATGTCTTCGCGTTCCTTTTCGCAGGCTGCTGCAGCCAAGTGCAGACGTTTGCGCGCCTCGGAGCATAGAGTCGCCGCCTGAGAAGTCTTGCTCTCGCTGTCTCGCGCGCTCTTATGCAGTACGAGTTTGCTTCCCTTTTCTCCGTGTTGCAGCGTGGCCTTTCATGGCTATCATAGAAGTGGACACCTTACAGTCAGCTCTTCGAGTCAGCTGCCAAAAGTGCCAGAGTTCGCGCATGCCAGACAGAGACTTGTAAGGAAGCGGGCGATCGAAAAACTCAAGGGGATGGCCCATCACCGCGCACAAAGAACATTAATTAATGTGGAAGAACTTCCGCGATGAGGGCATGCAAGTCCACATCGTCAAGATTGCATTCTAGACTGGTGTTCGATGAAGAGATTTGCGGCACACTCACGATGTGCATAGGTCATTTCGCTTGGAATAGTACGGGTCACCATACGCCTTTGCAGCTCTGGGCTGTAGGCTACAGATGAGCAACAAAGACCATCGACATTCAGAAGGGCATGGGTCATCCCACGATGTGAGTAGTAGCATTAAATACCAGTAGCATCACCAGTGGCAGTAGCAGTAGTAGTAAAGCTCCAGTGCGACTGTTATTTCTAACGTTGATATCGAACTCAGCACCAGCAGGAGCATCAGCGGTACCAGTGGAAGTAGCGTAGCGGAAGGCGCTTTTGTACTTGATTTAAAATCCCGGACCAGTTGGGACGGCCACAATCAGCTTCGACTGTTCAGCGGGAGCAGAGATAGAGACAGAGACGGAGACAGAGACAGACAAAAGCAGCCTCAGCCCGTGCGTCGGACCCTTTCGACCCTAAACACCCTATACACATAACATCGGACCGAGCCAGGTCCGCCGGGAGGCCCAACGGCGAGCCCTGCAGAAGGCCATTGGAACCCGCGGGTTTTTTCAATTGCCGGAACCATCGTAACCTTCGCTTAAAGGCAGATTGCTGCACTTGCGGAGGTTCGTGACGGGGCCATTCTGGCTCGCCGGCAGCGGCTGGAGGAGCTGCCGTTTGATTCCATAATGAAATAGAGGTAAGGCAGGTAAGGCAACGTGTGGGGCAATGGGCGCCTGGCAGGTGTGCTGGGCAAAGCTACTGAAACACACCGAGCAGCAGCGGCTCATGAAGCTGCGCCTCTCCACCCGCAATTCTCGGATGAGTTGTGATCATGCGAGCTTACAGGTACCAGAGCTCGGCGGACGTGCAGCGCCTGCGCGCCATGCTAGCTGCGGCGTGGCAGGTAGGGGGGCAGTCGGCAGACGCTAACGCGTGGTTAGTGCATGTTCTTGCACTCAGCAGTTGGGCCCTTTGGCCTGCAGGCATGGATCAAGTGGTGGCGCAAGCGTGGCAAGGCCGCAGAATTCGAAAGTCGAAGAAGGTCGTGGATCGATGACCCTTGTGGATGCGCGAGGTCGCGGCCATGTGCAGCGCGCCTCAGCTGCTAGCCGCCTGGCGCTGGCTGCAGGTCCACGCCGCGCGCTCCGGGCACGGTGGGCGAAGGCCGTGGCTCTTGCTTTCTGGGAGGCAGATTCCTTCTTTTCTTCTTTCTCCCGCAGGCTGCACTTGCCCGCCGTCGCCGCCTCGTGGTTCCGGGCCTCGGCGAGCCTCTTTCGAGAGCCGGCCAATTGCACGCCTCTGAGAAGCTTCTGAGAAGAATTCAGGCAGCCGGCCGCAGATTTGCTCTTCGGGCTCGCCCCCTTCGACGCCCACCCGCATCACATGCAGGCAGGCACTCAAGGGTCCAGAATGACAGTGAAACCTGGCCACAGGAGGCCTGAGAGGCGTGAATGGTGACTTTAAGACTCGACCATCAGCCCATATTACAATATGTATACGCTCAATCCGCAGATTTTGTTTGTCCCAGAAGCCATGGCTGTGCATGTTGCCTTCAGGTGGTGCACTCATCATTGCTGGTATTGTTCGCAAGCGCTCTTCTGAAGAAGATGCTGCTTTGCTGGTCCGCTCAGGCCTGCTAGATTGAATTTCATTGAATACTATCCAGAATCTCTCAGCGCATTCGGCACAATTATCCTGATGACCTGGATCAGGTTCATGAGATCCATGATCTCAGCCAGCAAGCCAGAGACAGAGCACTACAGCGGTGCATAAGAACATGGAAGGCCATCAGATGTAGAATGATGTAGAAGTGAACACGAGACAAGTCAGAGTCCAACGCAGAGGGCGAAGAGAAAAAGAGGGCACGGAGGGAGAATCCTGGACAGGCTCGGTCGCAATTCCGCAGGCGTCGTCGACACCTGGAGAGCGCCGTGCAAGCCCAAGTTTGTGTAAGTTGGCATACGCTGTTTAAGCGGTTTTATGCTTCATCCGTCGTGCAGCCACCATGGCTATAATTGCAGTCCTTTGTAAACTTCGTCGAGGTTTGCACGAGGCCGCTCTCGGAACATTTTATATTCAATGAATAGTTCATGCGCGACTTCTGACATTGCTAGATACACAGCGCTCCGCTTTTGAAAGCTCGCTGAAAATACTGAGACTGCGAGGTTGCAACCGCTCAGCAGCGCAGCAGCGAGCTCTTCGCGGAATGGAAGTCGGGGCCTCCCGAGTTGAGCATATTTGAGCAATATATGAGCTGAGCTGTGTTAGCAGTCAACCCCCCCCCCCCCCCCGCGCGTGTGTCACTTAACAACACGACTTAACACGACAATTCACACGACTTAACACGTGACTGAACCTCGCGGTCTCCGTCAGGCTGTCCTGTGGCGCGCAGATCCTGGCGGGCTGGGCGGAGGCCGATCATGCAAGACACGTCCACGAACAGACTCTGCTTCACAGGTCCGCTGTTTTTGTTTTTTTGCTTTTGCTTTTCCGCTAGTCTCTGCGGAAGGCCGCGCGCTCCCTCGCTGTACAGGTGCGCTGTTTACTCGCCCCCCGCTTCTCTCCATGATGCCGTCTCCGTGTCTGACCAGGAAACCCGCAGGATCTTGCAGGCGCGGCAAAACGGGTACACGTTGTGCACTAATATGTGTACATTAGTGCACATTCGCGCACATGACTCGTAGTTCCCAGGCTCCAGAGGGATTGCTGTGTGCAGGCGGATGACATCCGCCGGCGCTCCCGCCGAAAGGAGCGGAGCTCGATTTGAACATGCCTACACGACGGTCTGAGACTGTATCTTATGACCTTGACTCTCGTTGACTCTGGACTGCGGATGGCCCGACTTAGACTCGTTGTGGGCTGTTTGTGGGAGGCGTTGACCGGCATCTTAAACGAGTGGCGCGCGGAAATTCAGCTGCGACGGGAGGCTGCCAATGCTGCCCGCATGCGCAAGGCGCGAAGCCGAGCAGAGATGGCAGCTGGCACTGGCGGGATTTGGGCGGTCTTAGTGTGGGCGAAAGATGCGCACTGATGCTGCGCCTCTCAGGTGCTTGCGAGCTGGCACTTGGCCGTCCAGGAGCAGGCGTTGCTCCAGAAGTGCGCCCATTTAAGTGTAGCACGTTGTAGCACATGCCACATTGGACTGTCTGACTGCTTGGGCGTAGCAGGCAGCCATGAAAGAATGTCAACAGTAATGTCAGAGCAGCCGCCTATATACAGCGCATTCGCGAAAAGCAACGCTCAACATGCACGCAGCACACAGGCTGGAGGCCGCTATATGTGTGCAGCTGTTTCAATGTCCAACAACACCTCAATGCTTCTGTAAAACATCTTCCATGCCCGGAAATTGTCATCACATTGACTAGCTTCCAGCACTTGTGGGCCCATCAGCAAGCTGCCCTCCTTGAAGCAAGTACAAAGAAGGCACGCGCATCCACTTCACAGGCCAATAAGCCAGCGTTGGATTAATCTATATGTACGAAATAGACAATTCAGTTTTTTGTTTTGAGGGAGTCCCTAATTTCCCTAGGCAACTAGTGTCTGTGTCTTTTCTGAGCAACGTGTGCTTTGTTTAGGAATTAGTAGCACATTTAGTAAGCCAAGTATTGATCATTTACTAGAACGAATTGCGAGTACAAAATCAAAACGAAGGACCTGATTTCGTTCCACGCCGAGCAAATACTTTCTGCATGCGAATTACATATTCACGTAAGAGTTCAATTACGAGACCGCTATTTGCAGGTAGGCGTGCTAAGCGTAAGCTTATTTAAGTAGCACGTGCCCTCCAGTCCAGCCGGGAGCGAGCGCTGTTTGAAACCGTGCAAAATAAACTAAACTGTTTGAATGAATACCAATATTCATGCCTGAAGACAGTTAAAAGCTTTAAAAGGAACTGCTTATACGACTGTTTTGGGTACCCATTACGGCCAATGAGCATGGGTGCTTCTCGCTTTCCCCTTGTGCTGTTGCGTCCTTGCGCCGCCCTCAGAAGTAGGGACGGCGTCTTTGCCGTTTTGTTTTGTCGTGGCTTCCAGGTGGCCTTTGTAGCCTACGAGTGGCCATTGTAGTTCAGGTTGCATGTCGGGCCCCTTGCAAGGTTGAGGGTACCCCAAATATCCTGAAGCCCGCAATTGGGTATGCCATTACTGTATATGCTTTGCCGAAGAGAAGCACAGTTTGCAGTTGAAAAGCCGAGAGAAGCACACTGTTCTGCGAAACGGATGAATGGTATATTTGTCTCGGAACGGCCATACAGTATTGAGATAAATCCAATTATTCGGGCGATAGAAAACCTGCGAAAACTGCAAGATGTTCAGTCTTCTGCTTTCCCCACTTCACAACCCTTCCTTTGATTTGTAAGACGTGTTGCATTGTACAAGCACTACGAGAAATGCATCACGTGTCTAGTGCGTTCAAGGGCTTTCATTGCATTCACTAAATCTTAGCAATGAAACGACCAAATCAACCAAAACAAAAAGCACATCACAGAGCCAAAGGAGCTAGAAAACCAAAGCAAGCAAACAAAAACAAAGCATTTCGGGACATTTCCAGAACTCTTGGAGCAGTTTGGAGGAACAGTCGCATCAGGTACCTGCAGGAGTGTGCGTCGGTCACCTTGCAGGCGGGAAGCCGCCACTGCTACGTAGAGATGGAAGGGAGCTCTGGTGGCAAGAGTCAAACGCAAGCAGCAGAGTGATGGCGGAATATGAAAGTGCCACGTCCCTGTCGCTGTTGTGAGTCTGGCTCAGGGAGTTGAACGCGCGCCGCAGCCAAGTGTTCGGTTCGGGGCCAAGCGAAGGGAATGCCACTTCGCCTCGATGCTTTTCTTCGGAAACTTCGGCTTCGGAGGCCCTCGGACCTCGAGCAAGTTTATCGCGAGATGGCTGAACTCCGGTGGGATGCACCTTGGCAAAGAAATTCGCAACATAAAACAAAAGGATAGAAGGCAGAGAAGCCCTGAACCCTCAAGGGATCACGTCGGGGTTCTGTCGAAGGAAACCTGCTGTTCCTTTTTGTTTGTTGACGTGCTGGCAAGTCGGGGCCTGGCCCGGCAGCTTAGAAGCATGGGTATCTTGTGGTTCGGAGAAGACACGCCTTTTTGGGTAGAACAGGCCAGAGCCCTCTTGAATCACTTGAGTCCAACTCCCACACAGCGCCTCCTGCCCGCCTCCTGCCCACCTTTTTCAGCGGTTTAAGGCGGACGTGGAGGCTGGAGAGGCATGGAGTGCTGGGCTTGCGCAAATGCAGCGGCGCAATGCCATATCACCAGATCACCTGGGTTGCCTTAAGCCTTAAGATGCTCTTCGGAGGAGTTGCTGTCCGACTAGACCTCAGCCTCCTGAAGCTCCACAAAGCCTTGGTGCCAAAACTGTATCTTTACTCAACCGTCTCACAACCTGACAGCCTGGAGGGGATCTCACTGGCCAAAGTCGCCAGAGCCAGGCAGAGCCAGAGTTTTAGAGAGAAATGGCGGAGGGCGGGCGAGGCTTCAAGGGCGCATGGTGGCGCATGTGTGCGTCCTGTCGCACGTCCAAAACCGTGGCCCTCCGCTGTGCTTTGGCTCCGGGATCTGGGACTCCCGCAGTGCTGACGCGGCAGGGAGCTCAATGTTGGAGCGCTCTTCTTTGGAGCTCTCGCATTAGTGAAGACTCATAGTACTCATAGTTCCTAGAAGCTGGCGTCAATGAAGGCCATGACACGGAGGCGGGCGCTGGCAGCTCTGGCGCTGGGTGTTTGGATCCGGTGCGCCGAGGGACGGAGAGGGGGAGAGTTCTTCTAGTAAGTCCTCCCCGAATGTCAGACTTCAACTCCTGCTGATCTTACGAAGAGCCTCCGAGTCTCCGAGGTCCGCGGGCTTCGCGAACTTTGTGGGCTCCCCACTTGGAGCCCGTGGCATCCGGGGCATCTCCCAGGTGGGCCGCCCCACGCGGCGGCCAACTCCCAGGAGAGGGACGAGATCTTCAGAGGTGTTTATCATGGCTTCTATAGTTTACTAGAGTCATTTCTGGTAGCATCATGGAGGTAGCCCGGCCATCATCTGGCAGCGTGAGAGCTTTGACAGGTTGCGCGAAATGCTGTGCATACCCCCAATCCTCGGCCATGGCATTCGCTTATTCCCAGCACGGCTGCTTCCGCAGAGCTAGATCCAGTTCAGTAACCTCAAGCAACGCGATGAATGACTGCCTACAATGGCTTTGAGTGGGGGGGCTGCTGTCTGCCTGGTCTACGTATTCTCACCGAGTCCCTGCCATTGCAAGAGGACTGGAGTTGCCTTGGGAGGAGCGACCTTGGCGTGCCGCCCTCAGCCGGCATGCCGCATGCCTGTTACACTCGTCTCTTAAGTCTACCTTAGAAGGCCTTTCTGGGCACTTCTGAGGTTTGGTCTGTCTGCAGCTCTGCTCCTAAGGCCCCCAGGGCCTGCAGGGGGGATCTGCATGGTGTGCATAGCGGCTCATCATGCAACATGTTTTTCACACCCCAATTGGCTCCTCATTTATGGCTTCCTGGGAATGGACTCGAGCCCTCCAGTCGTTTTCCGGAGGCAGCCTTCGACCCAAACCCAGTTACTTCAGAACTTCGCAGCTCGACCCGTCACAATTGGCACACACTCCCAAGCCAAGCAAGTTAATTAATCGCACCCCAGCAGTGCTCACTTTCCTTTGTCTGTCCTCGTGATGGCCGTGTGCCCCATGGCAGCGACATAGTGGGCTTGCCTTCGAGGCGCCCCGCAGGCGCCAAGCGTGGAAGACAGAAGGGTGCTTGGCTGCTTAAACTCAACAAGATTGTGCCAGGAGCATATGGCGCTTGACATTTACAGATTGTACCCCTATGGTCTTTTGATGTGGTGGAGTCAAGTCGGAGGGCTTTTTTCTTCCAAAGAAAGAAAGGTGCTGCCCCCCGTGCTCTCCCTCGCTCTCTCTCTCTCCCTCCCTCGTCTCTCTGTTTGCAGAAATGGCTGCGGTGGCCGTGCCCAGTGGTGGCCCTGGCGGCCCAAAGCCGCCGGCTGGCTGCGAGGCTCTCAATTATAAGGGAGCCCTTCAATGGCTCTCTACACGGATTGTTACATGGCAAAATCTTTGTTGTACACTCTGACAGTTAATTCAGATGGTAGAAATACTCTCCTTCTGTGAGAGGTGCGCGCCGCCACTCCTCCCAAAGGCTTCGGGCTCTTCGCCTGCGCTGCCTGCCCCGCCTATACAGAGATGTTCACCGAGGACGCCATCGTGTGCACCTCGCAGGAAGGCTAGGAAAAGGCTCTCTTTCCGTGTCCTCAGGAGCCTCTCTTTGCCATGCAGCACTCCGGAAACCGTCGCGTGGCTTCACCCTCACTTTGACACCAGAGCCCCAACTCAGATCCCCAATTCTCACTTGGATCATGCTTAGGTTGCTGCTTGTGCACGCTGCTGTGGCTTCGTGCGCTCCGTGCCTCTTCAGCTGGAGGCATGTAGCAGCGTGCTTCTTGAATCACCATGCTGAAATTAATTTGCATCAATGTTGACTTCGAATCAACCCCCTCCCTCCCTGATTGATTCAATCTCTCTGGAGGGGACCGAAATTTCGAATTGTAGAGGGGTCAGGCGTTAAGGGGCCGCAGTCTTGTTGGGGGGGTGGGGCCTGTTGTTGAATGGGGTGTCGAGAAAGGGAGCCTGGAAATGTCAAGAGCCCCCAAAAACCTCTGGCAGAGGGCCTGTGCTCGAGGCAGCTATGTTTCTCTCAGCTGACACTGTGAGCTGCCCATGGCAGCCAGTCTCTGAGTTAGGCAACAACTCTCTGCAACTGCATACTTAACGCCTGAACCCGGAATCTGCCTGCTGAAGCATGACTAGGTTGGCAGGGTCTCTTCTGTTGTTCCTCCGGATTAATTAGGGTGCTTAACTGAGGGACAGGGGGGGGGGGGGGTGTTGATAATTAAGTTCCGCGAGTGTTTTTCACATTGAAGCGGGTTCATGAATGCCAAGTCACCGTACAGGTTTAAGGCAGCAACGCAACAGGTGTTGTTTGGCGAAAGCCGCTTCGCACCTCTGCTCGCCGCCCTGGGGGACTTGCCAACTAGATGGCAGGAGCCGCTAAACTTCTTTCTACAGTACGCGTTGTCACGGATGTCACTGCTCACAATACTTTTTGCAGCACAGCTCCTCGAAAAAAAATGAGTGTAGGTAAACTCTTTGCTGTAAAGAACCGACGATCCAGGAGAGTGCTGGGGAAGGACAGGCTGTGGTTGTGCGATGCAAGCAAGGTCCGGATGCTCAGTAAGATCAGTCTTGAAGCGTAATGTCACCTGCCATGAATGGAGAGTGCCTGGCGAGTCTGGCAGCAGCTGTCAGGCTGTGGTGAAATCTATTGCTCCGAGGCCAAGCTGCACACAATCAGAGCCCTCTGCTTCTGTAAAAAGAATTTCCTTGGAGAGCTGTAGAGCTGAGTCTCTGAGTTTGAGTTGAGCCAGGCTTGCAGAGATTTACATTTTCAGCACTCCCACAACCTCCTTTGCGCCGCCCACCGGCGTTGGTGCCGCCTCGGGTCATTCGAGGTTTCCGGTTGGGGTGTGTTTCATTGCGCAATCATCTGTATAGCTGCGCGCTCTGCGCTGCGATGGCGCTTGACACAACTGAGGTCGGGCCCCTGACGGAGGACAGCACTTACCGCCTCTGTCACAGACTCACACGACTTGGAGACTGTAGAGACTCTGGAGGGCCCCCATATTGGAGAACCATGGAGAACCCATGACGCACAGATATGGTAATGTCCGTGTAGACATGTGTAGAGAGAGGACCACCCGCTTCTTCGCTTCAAGTACCACGCTCTGGAGCACGCCGACACCCTGCTGCTCGCGGCCCAGGCTCTGGGCTCCTCTCGGCTCTTTGTGGTGCGGTGAACGTGGTAGCCAGAAGCATACAACATCAGTGAGCTGAGATGAAGACTCAATTTTCCATAAGTATGCTACTCGGCTAGTTTCAGCTTCTCCATTTCTCCCTCTCTCTCTCTCGCGCGCTGCTTTCCCTGATGTGCTCTCCTTGCACAGGTCTTCGCCTTCCTGGTGAACCGAGCGCGGGCCTCTGGAGGTGGTGCGCAGGCACGGAAGCGACAGCAGAGGTACTTGAAGAACTATGTGACTACATATGACTGTCAATGACTGTCAGGAGTTTCTTCATTTCTGACAGATGAGAGATGAAAGCATAGGATAGTCTTTCGATGTCATGGAGCCTTTTTCGATGGCCGTAGGAAATATCTCATAGGATCATCAAGTGCTAAGTGCTACCTCCTGGGACCACTGGGATGCAGGTTACCAGCCACTCTTGCCACTTTGCTTGCAGGTGATGCAGGAACTCATGCAGGAGCTCTTGTGCTTCTGTTTGGGCCTCATGTCTGACATGACAGCAGTTTCAAGACAGCATTCAACACCGGCTCAGAGTGACTCAGCGTGAGGTCATGCCCCTTTCAGGGAAGCGTCCGGCCCCCGCCATGGGCAACATGGGCACCACAAAACCGAGTGCACGTGGGCCCCTGAAAAAAACCCCCCCGACAGCGTTTTGGGGGCCTTTTGTGAGGTGCCGCCCACCGCCCGGCCGGTCCAAGGATGCCGAGTTCTATGCCGCTCTCCCGGATTTTATACCTCCTTTAAACGAAGCGCGGCATCCGGAGAGTTCCAGTCTTTGACCTGGTGGTTTCAAAAGCAATCAAATCTATGAAAATGGCCGTTCAGCGCTCCTCCTGAAGTCATGTCCGCAAGTTGCTCTCGGACCATTTTTCCAGAGGCGCACACGGACGGCCTGGTCCATGAAGCGGCCGCGCTCCTCCGCGCCGCCCTGGAGCCCCACGCGCCCGCAGAGGCCCAGAACAATCTACCTGTAAATAAGAGGTTCAACTGCAGTACTGTGTCTGACTCTGTGAATTGGCTTTTGATGAACATCCAAATTATATATATATATATATATATATATTTAAACATATATACATTTTTTTATACACATATAGATTTTCCACACTTAACAAGGACAGAAACACTTCTGATTCTTCATCTAGACGATCGCAGGAGTTGAGGATTGTTGAGCTTCAGAGGGCAGTTTGGGGTCGCAAGCTTCTTAAGAGAGCACCACACGAGAGCACCTGTTGAGGTGGGAGCTCTCTTCGCATCGGGGCTGGATCCCCATGGTTTCAGAGGGTCCAATGCGTGGGGAAGCAGAGCTGCTGCATGTTGCGGCGACGGCCTCACTGTCATGAAGGCGGCAATGCCCTGTCTTGTTAGGCCGAGCTTCTTCGCAGAAGTACTGGGGCTCTTTGCGCCTTGGCACAAAAAGTGCTTGTGGGGAGCTGGGGGGAACCTCAACAATCTCTCAGACTCAAAGCCTGCCCCTCTCCCATCCTCGCCTTCTCGGCTTCTGGGCCAGGAGTACAACAACATCGACCTGGAGGCTCCGAGCCGAAAGCCTCCGCAGGACTCAGCAATCGGGTGTTGATGGTCATGGCTTCCGTAACTCTAGACTTGATATGTACATATATATATACATACATGTATATGTAATTGAAGACATCACTCCATGACTCAAAATTAGTCTTGTACAGCTCCTACAAGTCTAGGAAACACTTCTACACGAGGCAAGAACGTAATTCCTTAATGTCAAGCACTCCGCAGGGAGCTCGGGTGCCAGGAGTTGTACCGCATTTGGGTGACTCACAGGGCTTCGAGGCTTCGAGGCTTCGAAGCTTCGAGGCTGATTCTTACCTTCTTGTAGCAGCTGGCCAGGTGCACTCGCCCGTGGGACCACTGCTCATCAACCGAGTCGCATCCTGAGCCAACTGAATTCAGCAGCTGGGCTCCCAATGAAAGGGGGGGGGGGGCAGGCCAAAGCACTGGCGGCCCACATCTCGACGCCACAGGCTCGGCCGCTCGGCCCTCTCCTTCCCTGCACCTGTTAAGAAGGGTTGTGCTCAATCGGCGCAACCCCATGAGCCTCTACGAAGACTCTATGAGTCTATCAGCCCTACAATGCCCTACAAGCCCAACAACAGACTCTGCACCATTAAGATGCCTGCGCAGCGCAGGCAATGACTGAGCTCAAGCAATTGGAATCTCTGCTCCGAGAGAAGGAATGGGCAGCTCAGTCCGATAGTCATGGCCATGAAAGCTGCATGGCGCGTCTGCGTGTCAAGCGTTTGGGGGGTTTCCCATGCCTCAGGTAATGCGCTGCGTCTGGGGCGAGGCTGGCTTAAGTAGTGCTCGTCATCAGAACGCAGTCCACAACGATGAAAACGACGAGCATGTTCTGAGACGTTCGGTGTCTTCCTCTGTTCATTGTTGCCAAGAAGATAACTGCAACACACTCGGCCGCAAGTATTTGCAGTGCGAGATGCGCAGCATTTTGGATTTTGGGGCATCGTGCTGAGATGCCTTGCAGATCAAGAGCCAAAATCACGCACAAGCACACAAAAGCACAACTTGGTACAGGCTCCTAAATTCAAAACATATATTCAACAAATGAATTGTTAATAAGCCAGGAGACGACGGGCATCTTCGGTTCCTTGCTTGCAATGACCAGATACCATGTGTCAAGCCATTGATACATGTCTACTACATGTCCTCTATTTCTCCTACGAGGGACTGGCTGTAGTGATTCGGAGGGACATAATGTGGAAACCTCAGTCTCATCCACTTAGGTGATGAGGCCGATGTCGCACAGGATGGGGCAGACGCTGAGCCGATGGACAGTCTCATGAAGGTGTCTTGAACATCTCCAAGCCTCAAAAAAGGCCCCCTTTTTGAGGGGAGATTTGATTAGATGGCTCGGGTCCCGGAGGCAGCCGAGCAGGGCAACGATGCGGAAGTTGCAAGTGTCCGGGACCTGGGTTCTCTGCGAGTGCTCAGCCAGCTCCCTCCAAACAGCTCCCCATCCCCCCCCACATCCGTCAAGTACTGGTTAAGCTCAGGCGGCCATGGCGCAAGCCACCGCAGAGGTTGCCCAAATGTCGCTGGAGCAGTTGCTGCAGGCTGCAGATCCGGGACTTGTAAATGTGGCAGTGGAGAGCGGAAGGGTTTTGGGTCGAGAAGGCTTTCGTCTCCACTAGCACAACCCGACCTGTTTGGCAGGGTGCATGGCCTGCCATGCATGGAACAGCACTCTTTGCGTCGGTGCCTTGCTCAGTTGGTTCGACCAGCACTTGAGAAGGTCTGCGCGAGAAGGTCCGCGCGTGGCAAGAATGCAATAGCTTCTACAGCTGTCGATCCACTAGTTTGCAATGTCGATCGCACATGGAGTGCTGAGTGCGAATCCTGATCGCAGCAAGGTTGCTCGAATGAACCATTCCTGCTGCTCGGCCAGAAATATACAGCAGTTGGAGCGCAGCTGTGGCAGTCCGGCATGCTGCATGCTGCCAAGTGTGTGCCACCAAAGGTGCGCCAAACATGAAGGTGACTTGGCTACTCTTTTCCGGTACGTGACGGTGCATTTTTGTACTTAAGAGCTGCATTGTTTTTCTGAATGTTGAGGTGGCCTTTCCTGGAAACTCAGCCCGCTTGACTGCCACCTCGGCGTTGGCCACAGCAATTCTTCGGGGCTCAGACTTATATGCAACCACGTGCTGCCATGTGCGGCGTGGAGCCGCATGTTAAGGTGTTGAACATCTCGCCCGGTGACGAGCTGTGCATCTGTTACGTCAACCAGGCAAGATAATCGCTGTCTTTCTCGATGGAATCTGAGAACCTCTGGGGCGCAGCTGCGAAGCAGGAAGCGGACGTGCAAACTCGAAGGCGCAGGCCCATCTCACATGGACACTCAGTTGATCCCAAAGCTCTTGAGAAAGAAAAAGGTTGCGCGGCAGCAAATGATGCAGTTGTCACAGGCTGCTGGAATATGGCTTCACCTGCAGCTGCAGCAGATGTTTGTCTGAGGTCCTGCACTGAGATGCGGCCCCCCCCCCCAAGCAGTGTTTCTGCTCGACGATCCCTGCGCCAGGATTCTGCGACCCTTCGCAAGGCACAGAAGCGTCTCAAATGAGACCGGTGCCAGCTGGCGGAGGGCAAAAGTCCGCAAAAGGTGCTCATGTGCCCCCTGACCCCTGAGCCCTTGCATGCGATTCTATAGGGCAAGGAACAAAGGTTTGCATAGGGCTGGGGTTTCCTTGGCCTCGGACCCTCACCGAGCAGGCGATCGCCAGGCGTTGCGCGCGAGCTGATGGGTGGGGGCGGCAGCAAGGCTCCTGACGTGTGCTGTGACCTCAATCAGGTTCAGAATAGTTTTCGGAAGGTTCTCGGCGTGTGGGGTGTACTGATGTGTACTGTAGCGCGTTGTGTCGGTGATGTCTCGGAGTTGGAGTTGTCCGCCTCAGGGGCTCGTTTGGGTTTATCGGGTTTCATTGTCCGACCAGGCCAGGGTCGTCTCGTGCAGCTTTGCGGTTTCAATCGCAACTGCAGGAAGTGCAGGGCGACAGCATTTACGACTTCCGGGCCTAGGCCTAAGCTAGGCCTAAGCAAGGTCGAGATGTTGTTGCTCTGTTCGCCTCCACTGAGTCGCTGAAGAAGATCCTTATAGGGGGCCAACTCTCGAAGCAGGTTCAAAACATCGACGGCCAAGAAGTGTCCCTGAACGAGTACGCCGGCAAGGTTGTGCTCATCGTCAATCTGGCAAGCAAATGAGGCGAAGCATTCAAGAACCAATGAAGCCACTGCGCTGTGAATGCTGAAAGCAAACAGGTTTGACCAAGTCCAACTACGCTGAGTTGTCCTTGACTTACCAATTCTGTACTGTCCTGTAGCAAGTCGCCTTCTGAACTTTAGATGCCGAACGTTGAGAGCTCAGGTGTGAGCTGTATGGCAAGTACCGATCTCGAGGATTCGAGGTCCGGCGCCAAGGTTATCTAGAAACTCGGTTGGCGTTCGGGATTGGGTGGGTTACCCTTCGAAGGGTGTCAACGTGCCGCAAGCATCTGCAAAACAGAAAGTGTTTCGCCATTCCCTCTCCAAGCTTGCACTGGCCTGCACCGCGACAGTTCATGAAGCGATCGCGACAATGCACTGCGTCGCAATAAGTTCTTTGCAGGCACGACGTAGGCCGACAGCACCAGACAATGACTCACAGTAGGCATGTTGTGGAATGCCTATCGGAGATATGATATGATATGCAGTTGTTAAGGCATGAAATGATTCGGGTTACATCGTTGCGCTTTGCTGGTAAGTTCGATTGGGAATGTCTAGTCAAGAATCCAGTCTTGCACGCACAGCATACAAAGAATCCCCATAGTGCAGCATGATGTTTCTCTGGAGCCCACAGGTACTGGGCTTTCCTTGCAACCAATTTGGTGGCCAGGCAGGTCTAGACCGACTCAATGCACATCACAACTAATTCACAACACATCGCAATGGTTTGGCGTCAGGAGCCGGGCACCAATGCCGAGGTGAAGGCGGACGTCTTCAAAACCAGAGGGTGTCGAGTTTGTGCGTCGGATGCCTTCTGGGAGCTCTGCGGCCTGCGACGGCAGGCCTTCGCCCAATCCAAGTGCCCGGACACCTTTCCGCTCTTCGCGAAGATCGACGTCAACGGTGAGAACGAGGCCGCAGAGCTGAGGAGAGCCGAGGAGTTCTCCCAGTTCTCCTCTCCGTCTCAGGCTCCCCTGTACACCTTCCTCAAGAACCGAAAGGGAGAAATGCTTCCATCCGAGCGTTGTTTTGTGTAGGCTTTCAGCACACTGTGGCCAGACCAAGCACAAGGGCCACAAGGGTTCCCCGAGGTTGGGAAGCGACATCAAGTGGAACTTTGCCAAGTTCCTTGTGGCTGCTCGGCTATGCATTGAACGCAACAACTCGTTCAAACCGCCAGTCATTCGCAGAGGAGCCTGGAGCCTTTACACTTTACGCACTCACGCACAACCTCTCTCCACCTGATGCCGCAAAAGACGACGTGCAAGTTTGGTCGTTATGACGCAATATGGGTTTCCAAACATCCATATTCAGCTCTTACGAATATAGATTTGTACTGTACGGACCTGTAGAGCAAGGATCGCCAGGGACAGCCCGTTGCGCGCTTCGGACCGCAGCAGGCCCGGGAAGTATTCGGGTTCAACGCTCAGTTCTCTAAGTTCTGGCCTCTTGAACTAAATTGTTTTGGTGTCTCTGACTTCAGCTTCGGCCCTTTACATACCCGGTTAAGCATGCGAAGAAGGGACTATGACGGAATCGGCCATGTAGGGCTTCCACGACCCCCGGGTTCAATGCTCATCCTGCAGTCGCCGCTGTCCTTCGAAAAGGAGATCGTGAAGCTTCTTTAGACGTCTTTAAACTCATGCTCCGGAGCGTCTGGAGCACATTTTCGGCCCTGTGGCCCCCGACACAATTTTTAGTTCCACTAAAGACACGAGTTTCGTAAGGCTTTTGGTGTGAACAGCAATGCAAAAGGGGTTGCCCGCGGAGCTCATGATTCCTCTGGCCAAACGCCGCAGAGCCGTAGCAATTGATGAGCCCACCAAGCAAGCTGCTTTCTCCACACATCCCTCCTGCACTGTTCCTATCATGGCACTACAAGCCACACAATGTTGCACTATTGCTACAGTCTGCTACAGTGTTGCAATACAGCAAGACAGGATTGTACAGGAGACCGGCAGATGTGCAAGAGGGATGTTGTGGCGGTCTCGGAATGCTGTAGCTGCTGTAGCTTTCCAGTGTGGGATGACCGGAGCCCGCTGAAATCCCAAAAGAAGGAAAAGGAAGGCCGGCACTGCGCTGTCTTTAGCGCAACTGTTTTGAGCAAGCTGAGTCAAGATTTTGAACGTGCCCAATTCCACGACCTGGAGCTTAGTGCCAAGAATGCAGATCTGGAATTGAACCATGTGGAGAATGTGGACCGCAACTTGGCAAGTGCCAGCAAACCGGAGCGTGTGTTCACATCGACTGAAGCATCACCTCAAGACACACCCAGCGGCTGGGGACCCAGCGTCCAGGCTGCCAGATCCAATGGTAGTTTTCACAGTGGTCAGGACTCCGTGATCTCTTCTTTCTCGACCTGACTTCCTAGCCCTTCTTCGGCCTATATCTATAATATATCTATCTCACCCAAGGGCAAAGCCCAACTTGAGCCCAGTAGACTGGACTCTTCCATCTTCGGCCCTGGGTTCCAAGCATCCATCCACCCTAAGGCCCTAAGGCCCCAACGCCCTAATGTTCCCGAACTCCCAAACAGACCCTTGGCATTTACTGTAAGTTCCCCACTCCACTCTCCAAACATCCCGCTGCCTCCCAGCCCCTCAACCCCAAAACCCGGATCAGGCCAGGCCGTGATGCCAACTTTCAACGGGGGAGGGGGGAGAGAATAACCTGAGTGTCGAAGAGTACTGAGGGGCTGCTTCTGCCCATGCCTCACTCAGCCGCCCAGATGCTGCCAATTATCTGGCCCACGGCGATGCCCTATGGAAATGGTACACTTCTCATGAGAAGTATAGGAGCCTGAATAGTCATCCGTATCATCGCCCCTATGATCCCTTTATTTCATCATGGCAGGATTTAGTGCCCGGATTGATCCTTCCAGCCTGAGGGGGCCAGCCGCAGCGAGGCCATTGGAAAGCGTCTGTAACAATCATAAGTACTCCGATTTCTGATAACGATTAGCCAGTGGTGTGCTGCCCAAGACACGCGATTGCTGAAGCCGTACCTTCTGGCAAAGCCCGACGGTTGTTTTGAAAGCTAGAGTTGCAAGCCGCCGGAGATAACGATTGCTGAAAGTGACTTCAACAACCTCTTAGTAGCTCGACGGCCGTGTCTGAACTGCAGCTACTTCGCTGAGACCCTTCGCATCAGAAACACTCCTCATGTCGCATGCGACCAGTATTTCTGGGCTCAAGCTGGAAGGAAGCTCAAGAGGGAACCGTGCAAGTGTGAGACTTGCCCGGTAGCTGCAGGGCGGATGCTGGCACAGGGCCATGCCTTAGACTCCCTCAGGGAGCCTTGGATCATCTCTTGGACAGTTTGTCTCATGATTCTCCGACTGTTGGTGTAGCCTTCATTGGACTCTGCCTAACTTTTGGATACGACCACTTGTTTTGCGTGCCTTTTGATCACAAGGAAGTCTCGAGATGTCCTTCCCCCTGCCGCCAAAGCCTCGTCGACGCCTGGCAGACTTCGAGGTGGAGCCAAAGGCCAGCGAGGGTTCTGGGATGTTCTGGGTTTTAGGGTTGAGGGGGATTTGCTAAAGCATCAACAGAGGCACGATGCACAAGCAAGTCGGAGTTCGTTCGCGAGCCGGTTTGCCCAACGCATGTTGGGCATCTTTGCGGTGACGCGGCGAGGTCATTGGCGATGGTTCTCTAGCACTCGTGCGTGTGGCATGGGAGAAGGTCACGGGCAAGAAGTACGCTCTAAAGGCTCTACACGGGGAGATCGTGAGCAGGTCCTGCAAGTCTGCCCTGTAGCTGCAGAGGCCTTTGATCGTAGGCTGCTGCGGAGCAACCACAAAGATGCTGACGTGACCATCGAGGATTGCATCTGACGGGGGAACTAAGCATGTGCTCTCCCATTCACCTCAGATAATCGTGCATCACATGATCTGTAAATTATACTCTAATTGCAAGGTTGTTCCCTCCTACTGGCCTTCGTGAGACAGGAGCACTGCCTGCGAAGGGCCAACCACCCTGGCATCGCCAGGGAGCTCAGAGCAAAAAGCCGCATACGTCAGCATACGAGACTTCCACTAGAGAGTTCCTCCTTAGTTCTCCCTCCCCCCCTGCCTTGTCCTTCAACTTGTGGGGAGAGAGGTGAAGCTCCACGCCTCCTTCAGAGACGAGGAGCAGGGTGCACACACAGGTTCCTTCTCTGTACGCGAGAGTCTAAGCTCAGCTTGCTCTCAGCACACGCAGCACAGAGAGGAGTGGCACTACTTCACCTTGGAGCTTTGTCCTGGAGTGCGCCGCCCCGGGCGCAAGCGAAGGGCGCAAGCTTTTTTTCTACGTTTTGTAAGATCAGACACTCAAGTAGGCAGCAAACTTCCATCGATGCTTCCGCTTCTCAACAACAACAGCAGCAGCAACAACAACGACAACGACAACAACAGTTGTAACAACAAACGCCACTTCTCCTCAAGATGTCTCTATTTTTGAGCCCTCAGGGGGAGCTCTGGAGCTTGGTGCGGGCTGTCGGCTGCCCGGAGAGCCTCGGGAGGAGCGGGCGGGAAGGATGTTTCTTTTTATTCACGTGTTTCGTTGATTTGCTTCGTTTTTGTGTTTTTTTTGGAAGCGACGGATGCCAGGCATTACCTGTGTCAGGTGCTGGAAGCAGCCGGCTACCCGGCTAGCCATGAGGTGCACTGCAACGCCACGTGGTATTCTCCGGCGTCACGCTCCGTGAGGTTCAGTATCTGAGAGATGCGCAGATTGTCCACAGGGACCTAAAGTCGGAGCCTCACACAGAGCCCTAGCAGGAGCTTGCGTCTTCATGTCGCGGCTATCATGGGCTGTGACAATCCGTGCTAACCCTACTGTTGTTACTACAGGTCGAGGATAGCTTCAGACGCAGCAATGGACAGCATAAACTGGGAACAAACGCGGGTTGTCTGCAGCGTCCATCGAAGCCTGTCCCCTTGAATTGTCAGGGCGGAGAATGTGCTCATCGGACGACAAGGCAGGGAAGCCGAGACCGGCGGAGCGCCAAAGCAATTAGGTCATGATTCTTTGTCTGGCCAGGGAATTGCAAGCTCATCGACTTTGGGAGCGCAAGGGATCTGGCGAACCCACAGGCGCCTCTGTAAACATCGCGGAAGTCTCTGGATGATGGATTGTCTCAGGTCAAGGGAGCGGGGACTCGGAATTTCAAGACGGTCATGGAGGACACCCTTTAAAAGGCAGACTTGCGCACTGCACAGTGACTCTCAAGTGAAAGTTCACGTTTCCTCTTGGAAGCGGTTTGACGGAAGATGCTTTCACGCGAGGAGTACGTTGGCACCTCCAACTTCATGGCTCCAGAGGCCCCGACGAGCTTTCCCAACCCGAGACTCGCTGAAACCGTTCCCTAAGTTCCCTAACCGTTGAGCTTTCTGGCAGGTGGTGATGAATCAGTCTTCCGACTTCCGATCGGACACCTGGTCTCTGGGATGCCTGGTGCCTTGCATTAAGATCGGAAATGCTTGTCAATGAATTTCAGCGCGGTAGCAATAGATGGAGATGCCTGGGGCGTTCCGAGAGGTGTTCCAAGTTCTGGCCGGCCTCCCCCCTTTCCATGGGGGGTGCGCTCCTCAGTTGAGTCATGCAGAGTCATGCAGTCATACAGTCCCCTAAGTGACCCCTCCCGTCTTTGAATCTGTATCATTAATGTATCACCTTCGCCAGGTCCATCATTCGTGTCTATAAGAAGATTCGCCGGCTGCCAAGATCCCCCCGCCTACACACGTCTCTAAAGCGTGATGGAGCTGCTGTAGAGGCAAAGGTGTCCTCGAATTTCCGCACAAGTGGCTCGGAGATGACGCCGTGGACCTCATCCAGAGAATGGTTGCGAAGGCTCTGTGGTCTGTGGCGTGCGCTTAGCAAAAAAGAACTGCTGCGAGGTAGGACAAGAAATTTGAGATCCTGGTCAGGACCCGGATGCGAGACTTGGATCAAGGAGCTTGCGCGAGGTTGAGGAGAATGCCCCGCATTGATGGAGTCGGCTTTGTGGAGCGGCCGTTAGCATCGCAGTGAACAGCTTGAAGTTAGCGGTGCGGCTGCGGAGGATCACCCGTTCTTCAAGGAGCAGCGCTTCGCAGGTGCAGCGGGGGGAGGGGGGTGGGTGCGGGGTGTGGGGTGTGGGGGGGGCAGGGGGTGGGAGCGTTTGTTCTTCGCAATGCAGGAGCTGTCACTTGAGTTGAAAGTGCTGTCTCGCTTCAACATTCACGCCTTAGGCCCTTGAGGGGTTTCTAGAGTCCCTTGGTATTTCGCTCTAGGTGTGGCCAGTTCGACCAATGTCGGCATTTTGTTGACTGAAGTATCGCGGCTCGGGCTGCGCCCGCCAGACAACGGCCGCCAGCATCCGCCAGTTTCCAAAGCGAAAGCCAACGCCAACAACGAGATCCTGCATATTGTAGTTGTCACAGGCGTTCGTCCACAGTCAGACGGCTGTAAGTTAATTATGCAATGCAGTCCACTGTTGCACCCTACTTGGGAAGTGAGTTTCTCTCCATCTCTCCATCCCCTTCCAGGTGCTCACCGTCGGCCGGCGCCAGTCTGCACCCTGCAGGAGATGTGCCTGCGCCAAGTTGGCCTTCGATGGCAAACGCGTGGGCCCCATGATGCTTAAGGCTTAAGCAGAACTCTGAGGCGTCGGACTGAGTGCTGCGTATAGAGCCGGGCTGAGCAGGTAGAAGGGCGGTCACACCAATTCCTTTGCAGATCCTAAGCCCTGCAAGGTTAGGTCACCGGGCCTTGTCGTGGGCAAAGTCGGAGCCAACCCTGGGCACCCAGGCACAGCAGACAGCTGAGCCCTACCCTAAAGGCCCGTCAAAATTCCCCAACAATGTCTTCGAAGCCTTTACAGTACTAGGCCCTATACCCTCAACAGGATGCAAGGCATCTATGAATCTTTGCAAGCCAATTTTTGTGCAGGTGCTCGCACGACTGGAGCGCCTCGCGGCAGTCTCCGACCTCCTGGTGGGGGGCCCTCGGGCGCCATCGGGGGATATTGGGAGGAGCTTGCAAGCGGATAGGACGGTTTGGACAACTGCTACGCCACAATGCTTCCGAATGGTGATCTGCACGGCGAGCACTTACACTGGACGTTTCCATCCACACCCTTGGAAACAAGACCGCAGCTGAGAAAGTATTCCATGTTGTCGTGACTCTGCTGTTCAAAGCGGGTTCCGAACACCAACTCGAAGACAACAGTTCGAGGATCTCTGGAGCTGCGCCCTCCTGATTGCTTTGTCATAATGGTGTGGGGGCTTGAAGGCTTTTCAAGGTTAGACATTGGGGCTTGGCGCACCCCCCCGCCCCGTCCCCCCTGCTCCAACACCGCTGCCCCCTCTCCACGGAGGCTGGCAAGGACGAGGGCGAGACCTCTGATTCCGAGGCTCTGACGCTGTGTTTCGCCTGACCTAACCTGCACTCTGCAGTGAGTTGTGTTTGCAGCTCTGTGGGTATGCGAGGATGCGGAGGCTGATCGGCCTTGAGTGCAGCTTCGTGCAAAAGGTGTGCCACACGGTGTGCCTGCTTTTCAAGGGGAATGCGTGGGCTGAACAGAAGTCATCGATCACACCTGTGACCATGTGGGCGGCCTTGGGACTGACGGTAAATCTGGCTCAGCAAGGAGGGGCAGCCGCCTGCACATCGAATGAGGCTTTGATGTTTCAGAATTTGAACAGCAAGGCATAATCCATCTCATAATCCTTCCAAAGCATTCACTACACTCTCAACAATTCCCCACGCAAAGCATGACGAAGCACTCTAAATCCCACCTAAGCATTGCCAAGCATTGCCAATCGCCGTGGTCTTGCGGATTGCCACAAGTGGTAGGCTTGGAATCAGCCACCAGTGTCAATAGTTGGGTCCAGAAGACAGCGCATGACATCTCCTGCATCATGCTCATGTCTAAAGAGTCGAAAGTCGACACCTTGACGCCTTTGATGCAGGCATAATCCAAGACCTTCCTCTGGCTCATGGTCTTAAGCTGGTCCAGGGCATGCTGACGCAAGTGGTCGAGGCTCTGAAAAGGGGAGTTGAGCTCTTTGCCATCCTTGCGCACCCTTAAGCGCCGGTAGTTTGTCCACACATGTCCACACGACTGATCCGCCCCAGGGTGTTCGAGCGTGGATTTCCCCTGGCGAGCGGAGGCCAGCATCGACTTTTAGGACTCGGCATGGACGCATAGGAGAAGAAGCGAACATTGGGCAGTCTGCACCGTGAGGTCGTGCAGGAGGCCAGTGCCATCTCAGCCAAAGCAGCTGTCGGGATTGGCCCCGTACCCTTACCAGGCAACATCAGTGCGCCATGCGCTCCGCAAGCCGAAAAGAAGAGCTTCTAAGCATGTTCAATCGCCTGAGAATCCAGGAGCTGGAAGCCTGCACCTGGCAGTTTTCCCAGAGGCCGGAACAATCGACACACTCCACCACACAGTTGTCTGACTAACTGTAGCACATTGTAGCAGCCAGTATATGAGTAATTCGAGTGCAAAGTTTGGGGGGACACTAACTGAGCACCTTGCTTGGCTCCCTCTCAAAACACTCGAAGCAACCGGTGTAAAGAGGCCAAAGAAGGCACCCTCAGAAGAAGTAGCCAGCTCAAGCTATTGCACACAATTACAATCTACACGTTTACACACACACACACACACACCTGATATACCTGATGTGAATCTCCCCAGGTTGAGCTCCGGAGCAGTGGGTGCAAGGAGCCCAAGATGCCGAGCACTGGCCATTCACGCTTTTGCGAGGGGGGTGTGGCAGTATGGTCACTGATCGACTTGCTGAACATATGTGTCCAACGTTGATGTTCGGTTTCTGCTGCCCAGGATCCTTGGGCCGTTGGGGATGCTCCTTCGGTCAAGTGGAGCTTGCAAGCTGAGGTGTACAGGGGCTTCCTCCGCGGTGTGGATGTCGCCGTGAAGGCTTTTGGAATATCGGGGGTGGTTCAGGTCCTCTGGGGAGAAACGGCTCCCCAGCAGCAATTGCTTCCCGCTGCTTCCTTTATGGGCCAGGTGCTCGAAGATGCCGACGGAAGTTTCTACGACGAGGTTCGGGCACTGAGCCGAGCCGAACTTAGCAGAGAAATTGCAGACTTAGTTCATTCAGGGCAAGAGTCAAGAGTCCCCCTAACAGGGCGGCTTTTCTTGATAAGCTAGGCCTCCGCCATCCAAATCTGGCGCGCTTGCATGGATGGGGCACCCATGAGTCGGAAGCCCCGGAGTTTTTTTTGCACTCAGCAAGTCGAAAGCCAAAGCAAAGCGGTGCAACGAGGCACAAGAGCTTCCTGGTCTTCGAGCTGCTGGCCGGTGGGAGCCTTCTCGAGCGCCTGGAGCGCAAGGCAGCGGTCTGCAACAACGCCCACAAGTGGTTAATACTGCTCCTGAATGTTGGAGAAGACTTTGTTACGAAGTTACGTATCAAGCTCCTGGCAGTGCGGAGAGGAGTTCCTGTGGCAACAGCGGCTCCGAGCGGCGGCCCAGGCGCTAAACCCACGGCAATTCGGATGCTTAGTTAAGTGTGTCGGACCGACAAACCGACGCCCTTTAGAGAACAAGAGGTCTTCAGGGATCTGTTGTGTTTGCTTGTGTTGTTGGACCCTGCCACTGTACTGCAGCTTTCTGTGAGTCGGTATTGAGTCATTGACATTATAAGACATTATAAGAGTATTTATAAGAGTGCTTCGCAGCGCAGCGGAGGCCGCAGCGGGGCTCACGTACATGGTGAGCATCATCCCGAGAATCTTCCACCGCGACATCCGGCCCGCCAACGTCCTCTTCGACCGGCAGAGACCACAGAGGGGGTTTTGTCGCACAGAGGGTCTTATCCGGGTCTTTTTGTTCAAAGGGTTGCGCGTCTAAGGAGCGGAACTGCCAAAATGGCTGGTTACGGTGAGTCCGGCGCTGTGAAGGTGTCTGGCTGAGTTCCGAGGTCCTCCCTGTGTCCACAGTTGTGTCCAGTGTCCACGTGCTCGACGCTGACTCTCTCGAACGTCGCAGTTGCTGTCGTGTCTCTTTGTTACAGCTGGTTTGTGTCGCCTTAAAACTGAGACGAGTCATCTGGAGCTTTGGAAAGCAGTTTGCAATAACTTAGAGCCAACTGAAACCGATAGTTGCTTAAGGATGCTGTGGCGGCGCATCTCTCGGCGAGTGACTTAGCACCGCTCGTGTGCCCGGTTGCCTTGGGGGTTTGGCGTTTGGCATGCTTTCCAGTGTGCAGGTGACGCGGCTGAGCGGGACGCCAGGGTGCGCCTGGAGCCACATGATCACTGACGCTCTAGTGATTATAGTTGATGTCGCGTCAACGCTTGGAGGCCAGAAGTGTGGAAGATGAGCGCGTTGTGAGGTACGTCTGCCCGAACTACCTCCACACCAAGTGTGTGAGCGAGCATTCAGAAGTTGAGCTCTGAGCAGTGAGAGCGGGTCTGTTCAGCTACTCTGTGGGCTCTAAGAACCGTTTCGCCGCCGAGGTCTACTCCTTTGGAATTCTCCTCCTGGAGCTTGCCATCAACCAGCCTCCTGCCCTTGAGAAGCCCACGGGCAAGTCCCTCAAATGCCAGCATCTTCGATGGCCTTGCTTTATAATTCTACAAGCTGTAATTGAGATCTCCACTGCGCGAGCTAAGGCCAGCTGGTGTACCCGCTCTTGCAGCTCGTTCAGAGCGTCTCTTGGCCCGTCTTAAGAAGCTGGATCCCTTGAACAGTTCGAAGGAACGAAGCAAGGGTCCCCAGGCTGCCCTCCTTGCTCCGCTCCCAGGCGACTCCGGGTGCCTCTGGCCGGGTTTGGGAGCACCGAGACCAGTCGGCAAGGTGCGCTCGGAAGTACTTTGGGCCACAGCCGTCGTATGTCGCAGTTCAGGATGTTCGAGGTTTCGTTTGAGCATTCGGGATGTTTGAGAGGTGTTTCTCTTTCTTGGCGCATGTATTGGCACGTCGCTTAGCACATTTGGCATATCTTGGCATCGAACACATGGCTGGCGCTGGCCGCCGCGGCCTGGTGGTCAGCGGAAACTGAAGGAAGCAATCCTGACCCCGAGCTAAGCGAGCGTGGTCCTTTGACTTGGAGTCGCCGTTGGAGTCGCCATAATTAGGGCGGCGCTGCGCGACCAGCCTCGGCCTGCCTGAGCTTCCGTATCGAGGCAGCTCAAGCCAGAGCGGGTGTGGGGGTTTTGGGTGGGGGGGGGGGGGGGGGGTTAGTGGGGGTTTTGGTGGGGGGCGGGGGGCTTGGGTAGTGGGGGACCCTTCGCTGAAATGTCTGATGCGCTGTCTGCCCGCACACTAGGGAGGGGTAGCCATTTTGGGCCAAAAAGTGCAAAATAAAGGGCGCAAACAGTGGGGAGGGGATTACAGGTGGGGTGCCTGCTTTGTGCTACCCAGACACCTACGGCCAGCCGGGGCAAGAGAATGGAATGGACCAACAAACGTAGCTTTAGACTCGACCTGATATCCTAATTTGGGGCCGGTGGCAAATACGTGGAGGTGTCAATCGTGAAAATAGAAGACCCCTCCCTCGTCCTCCTCCAACCTTGATTTTGCGACCCCGGTCAGGCAAAGCTCTTGTTCAGACCCAAAACGCGCCAGAACAAATCCTGAGGGGGGGGGGGAGTAGTGTATTCACAAGGCTTCAACATGACACCACTTTCTCCCCCTGGTCAGCGCTTTCTTAGCTGTCACGGTATATAAAGCATGGTAAAGCTCGAAAGCTTGCTAAGGGGATGGGTGGGCAAAGGGCTGAAAAATCTCTTGACTCCGAAGGTGGCCCCGCCACGTCCTGGACAAGCTCTCCACTCTGGCGCTGCGCTGCGCCAGGGCCTCTCCAGAGATTTCTGGGAAGTTCTCGGTAAATCCAAGAGAGAGGGAAGTTTCGATTTTTGAGGTCGAGCTGCCTCCGGAAGGACGGCCAAGCTTCGCAGAACTCGCACGCGTGGGCAACTTACAGTCGAAGGGTTTGCAGAGCTTGCAGAGAGAGTTGCACAGGTTTCTGTAGATATGTAACAAAAGACATGCCGTGGTTTGTTCTCCTACTCTCCCAAGCTGAGGCCTTGGAGACAGTCACAGAGATACCTGAGCTGCCTGAGACGCCCGAGACGCCTCAGGCTGTCAAGTGCTGTCCAAGAGTCCATAGACAAACCTGTTCAAGCTATTCCACTTGTTGATAGTCGTTGCGCTGTGTTCAGGCAAAAGACTTGGCAGGCCTGGAAGTGGAGCTGTCCTACGCGCGGGCCTTCTGAAAGCGTCCCAGACCTCTTGTCGTCATTGCAACTCCATGCCATTCCAAGGGCATGGATCCAGAGATTCCCAGCATTCGCTTGGAGGCCTTGAGAGCCACTTTAGTTGTTGATTATATGAGAGCTTGCCCACTGCCACACTTCTGTGCATTCCCGGCTCTGCCAGCTGCAGTCCATGGAATCCATGCATGTGTGTGTGTGTGTGTGTGTGTGTCATTTTGCGCGGCTCACGCGTTCTCATCTCCAGCATCAGCCCAGCCTCTATGCCTTGTTTGCCAGTATCTAGTACCCGAATCAGGGCACCGTCGCACAAGAATAGGTCACGGTGCCTTGCCTAGATGTCGCTGTGCACTTGGGCCAGTGATGACTCCGACTCTGACTGCGACGAGGTCAGGTTTGATGGTCAGATACCGCAACCTCCAGTTTATCGGCTGCTGGATGCTGCAGTTCCAGATCAAAAGGTCGCATATATTCCAGGCTTCCTTGCGGCCAAAGACATAAGCCGCATTCACCGTACAGCACAGAGGGAGGATGTGAAGGTGGTCAATGATCGCGACGATTCTTTAGTGTACAAACATGAGGTGTGGAGGACGAAGGGTACAGGGTGGTACAGGGTGGTACAGGGTGGTCATTTTGAGGCACCTTCCATTTTTACTCTGGCACATAGCAGCGCAGTTCCCTGCAGGATCGAGTTTGCCTTGAAGGAGGACTGCCCGGAGGTGTACCACCGCCTCATGAAGACTGCCTGGGCCGGCAGAAGCAGAGCAGTATCTGATTGTTGAACCTACACTTCAGCCCTGTCCTCTAAGAGTTCTATTAAGCTTGTGAGATGCACCGTGCTATTTAGGCAAATTTAGGCATGACACGTGTGTTTTCTTGTCTGAGTTGTGAACCCAGGCCTTGGATGCAGAGCTTGGGTGGCAAGGAATCGATGAGGGAAAGACGGTCCTCTTTCCTGAGATCGAGTACATCGTCTACGACGTCAAGCAGCTCAAGGCCCCCGGGAGCATCCAGCGGCACCGGGACAATGGGTCTCGGGTGACGGCGGTGGTGCTGCTCTCAGACCCCAGGGCCTTCCAAGGACAAGAACAGTATAAAGGGGGGGGAAGCCAGACCCTCCAGCTGGGTACTAAGAGGGCTTTTTGCTGATATATTATGAGACTACACATAATATGTGTAGTCACATTCGAATCGTTTGGAGTTACCGCATTGGATCCGGGTTTGGGGGATGTGTCGTCTTTAGCCCCGCCAGCTCGCCGTTCAAGGAGGCGTGAATTGCTTCGATGGGGAGTTCGATGAGCCCTCGAGAAGTCTGAAGTTGGGGTTTGGCGACGCGGTCTTCTTCTATGGAGATCGCCTCCTGACCCACTATAGGCCAACGCTGTTTTGCCCGCTTTACATACCAGATGACTCCAGTCCCCGAAATCTCTCAGGCTGTTACCACTGGATTACGGATGTGGTTTGGGGCCGGCGTGTGGTCCTGCAGATGGAGCTGAGCCAAGCAGAACCTTGCGAGTGCACTCTCCTGGACTTCCTGGGCTTTTGCCGATGAGGCGCGAATGCGCGAATTAGCAACCTCCACAGCCCCAAGCGAAGGAGAAAGAAAAAGGAGTCGGGGAGGACAACTCTCGCAGCTGTCGATAGCTTGCAGTCTTGAAGCAGTCAAGTGATTTTCTGCGCGAAGACAACCCTCTTTGCAGCCAGTCGTCCCCCCAGCTCACATAGTTTCAGTTGATTCCATATCGCAGCAAGCCTTGACCAGATGTACAACGACAAGGAGGTCGCCGTAGGCCTGGCGCGTCGAGCAACTCTCACTTCTTATGGTCTCTCTCCTGGATTCCTGGATGGGATATGGGCGGCACATCTAGGACGGGGGCACCAGCCCTGGTTCTTCGATCTGGTGATGCAGAAGACGGACAGCATTGATATACAATCCATATTGTAGCTGTATGTTGTCTGCATATCTCATCTGTGTATTTCCTCAGTCCGGAACAGCCACACATGCTGGCAGGAAATGTTCTTCGTTTCAAGGGAGCACTTCAAGCTCCGTGCCAGGCGCGGAGGGAGAGGGCGCCGGGGCAACGAGGATTTTGGGCTTTGATTGCTCCGGGCAGTTTGTTCATTTCCGAGGCCGGGGGGGCCGGTGCAGCTCCGCAAACTCTCGGCGTCGGCTGCTGAGCATCTTCACACCCCCCCCCCCCCCCCACGCCATGCTAGACGCATAGACTCGTCGATGTCGGGGCGTACGTCGTGCAGTGAAGTCGAGGAATCCCTTACACCTCGATGGAGCTGCCGTCCAACAAGGCAACGACAGGCGACGTGTCAGACAACGCGAAGCCTCGCATGCTGCCAGGTGCGACAGTGACAGTCCATGATGGTGCCAAATTGGGATTCGGTCGTCAAGGCATTGCCGACTCTGTGACTCGTACCGTCGTAGAGCATGTGAGTCAGTAAGTGTGCTGACGCTTCTGCGAAGACGGGAGCGTGCTGATGTTGCTGGTCACGCTGCATCGGCAGGCCAAGACGAATGTAGAGCTCGCCTTCAAAAACAAAGACCGTTCTAACGCTCCTTGGGCACTGGCCAACAAAGGCAACCGCAGCGCTACCGCGCCTGCTTTCCCGGCCCCATGGCCAGAGAGTGAGGCGCAGATCTCTGTGCTAAGAATATGGGGGAATGGGGAGAGGATGGGAGAGACAAGGGCTTCTTCGTCCCTGTCGATTGCATCGATCCGTTCGTTTTCATGCTTAGGGGCACATTTCAGAGTGGGTTCAAGAACAAAGGTGGGCTCTGATAAGAATGTGCGGGGGTGCTATGCGGGGGTGCTTCCCTGCAGCTGGCCTGCAGGTCGGCCGGCCAGGCACGGGCAGGCCTTTCAGTGTGGCGTTTAGAGTGCCTGTCAGATGCGGATGATGCGGTTTTTGAGCTGTAATTGGCATCCGACACGACCATTTGGCCATGTGCTGCCAGTCCTCCACTGTGTGAAGTCGGCTGGCCCCAAGCTCAGGGTTAGGTTCCGCTTACGTTTTTCCACCGCTCCGGAGATCCCGTATACATGATCATGCATGTGATACCGGTACCTGAAACACACACGCACACTATATATATATATATATATATATATAGATATATATACAAGGCTACGTTGTAAACAGTATACAGATACACATCGTTCAAAAAGGCCATGGAATGACAAGAGGCACTCTTCTGAAACAAACATTCAAACATGATCCTGGAAGATCCTTTACTTCACATGACATTCCTGGGTAAGATGCGCCAAGGCGGCGTACACATGCCGAGCCTGCCGCAGGAGGACCCTTGAACTGAAGGGAGGTTCAGCGGGTTTAAGGAGAGGCTCTCGGGTTATCTACTTCTCGGTGCCGTTTATTGCATGGCCTGAATGCCCACGCAGGTGAGAGACATTCCCCTGGCACTGGGCACCACGCAGGCGCCGAAGAGCGCGTCAGCACTCTGCTGAGCATCCTGACACCCCTTGCAACCTGGAGCTTTCCGACTCTGTACACGGATAGCGTATGGAATAAGAGCCCTTCTGCGTAGCGCAGGTAGGCCGGCATCACCAGCGGCTGTTCGGGAAGCTCCTGAAGGCTCCTAAGTTTGCTTGTTTTAATGTAATAGGAAGCTGGGAAGTTCAGAGGCCGAGGAGCACTTGTCCTTCATCTCCAGAAGTCATCTTCGGGCCTGGACCCTAGCGCCGCCATAACCACTTAACGAGTTCACGAAGAAAGCGGTTCAAGAAGAAATGCAAACAAAAAGTGACAAAGATCAACGGCGGAGCGCCTTTTGTTGAATTTCGAGGCATCTCTCAGCTCAAGCAATCTTTTGTACCAGATTCTGCAATCCGGGTTGGAGAAAGGGGGTTGGGGTTGTTTCGGGAATGGAGTGTTGCTTCGCTTTCCGGTGGTTCTGTCTGCATGTGTTGGATCCAACTCGTGGAAATCCCCTCCACCTGTCGCTGGATTTATTGTGTGTGGCTGGGCTCAGGTAAAAGTCCTGGATGGCAAGGAGTTGCGAGTGGAGGTACACATGTGCTACACGCTATTACACGCTCCAAGCACAATGCCTTTGAATCGAATGCACGCTGCGGGAGCCAGGCCCTCTGTAAAGCCTTGCTTGTACAGCCCAAATTCCTGACTGAACCCGCTGACTGGGTCAACCTGCCAAGAGCTTGTGTTGGCTCGTCGCTTAAGCAGGATCATGCTGGAAGACCCTATGCTTATGCATCAGAGAGTTATGGCTAGCATCGGCAGTTTTAGGTTTAGTCAGCATCGTTGTTGGGCATCCCTGCAAATCTGGACTAGAAGCTCAAAGTGCCATTGCAACTCAACTTCACTACAGACCGGCCGGCCACGAAAATTCACGCCACTCGCAACTACGCCGAAGATTCGCGCACCAAGGAAGGGTAAGGCAAGAAGATGTAGAAGCTGTTTCCTCCCCCGCCTGCCATGAGCCGGCAACCATCCCGGAGCCGAAGTCCTGCGAGAGGCCTTACGGCCATGGGAATACGGGGATCGGACCCTCCAAACTCCAAACCCTCTAGACATGAGAGGCTCCATGCACCTTGAAATTTTCCTTAAATTGTACACTAAACCCGTTGCGTGCTCTCGCTGTCTTCCAGGTGGTGACGGCCAGACCAATGGGGTTAATGAAAGTGACTTGATCCAGGTCTCGGAGTCTGCAAAACTGTGCGTTGAGTGCGCAAATGTGATTGCAGAATGTGTATGCCTTGTTCGTGGCCTTCTTCCAAGCTTGACAGATCGGCACATCCATGGGATTGTCCCTGGAGCAGGCCTGGTTCTACTTGAAGAATTGTTAAGTGCCTTTTGGGTTTTTTGGCTGGAGGAGGGGCAGGGATCCTCTATTTTGACTCTCTATGTCCATTACATTCCTCTTTGCATTCCTTTTCATTCCATGGTTTTGATTTGAACTTGCGCGCCAGGCCAAAGGCCTGGCAGCGAAGACTCTGAACGGGGAGATCGCATGTGCCGTGGCGCGCACCAGTCCAACATCTGACCAATCTGCAAGTTTCTGGAGAACAGCTGATGTACCCCTGCCCCCCAAGCTCTGCCGAATGAGGGGGCCAGGGCGGCGCCGTAGTCGAGACCAAGCCGCAAAACAACGCAGAGGCGCCTTTGATGGTGTCCATGCGTGTGTGACGATGTGTCAGGGATCACTGTATGCTCCGTCTACATTTTACCCTTCGGCCTGCACACGCAGAAAACAACGGCACTGGGGGCCCCGTTTTTTCATGACTCTACGCCTTTCTCTGCACCATAGTGACTCTCAACAAGTCATACGAAGATCCAGAGGCAAGCCAGAAACACATGTGTAGATATGTTGTAAAGCAAGTTCCCGGCCGGAAAACCGCAGTCAACTGGGCTGTCAGTTGTTGTTAATCCTTGCTCCTTCGGACTTTGGGGCGACTTGACTATTGCAAATCCTTGTTCCATGTTCGGCTCCGTTGGTGCAGGTGCCACAGGAACAGGCGCCAGAGGTGATGCCACAGGCGCCACAGGTGCCACCGGTGCCACAGGTGCCACACATGCCACAACAGGTGCCACAGGTGCAGCGAGCGCCACAGGTGCCACAGGTGCCACAACAGCAGCAAGTGCATCAGGTGCCACAGGTGCCACCGCCGCCACCGGTGCCACAGGTGCCACACATGCCACAGGTGCCACAGGTGCCACAGGTGCAGCGAGCGCCACAGGTCCCACAGGTGCCACAACAGCAGCAGGTGCATCAGGTGCCACAGGTGCCACCGCCGCCACCGGTGCCACAGGTGCCACACATGCCACAGGTGCCACAGGTGCAGCGAGCGCCACAGGTGCCACAGGTGCCACAACAGCAGCAGGCGCATCAAGTGCCACAGGTGCCACCGGTGCCACAGGTGCCACACATGCCACAGGTGCCACAGATGCAGGGAGCGCCACAGGTGCCACAGCTGCCACAATTGCAGCAGGTGCATCAGGTGCCACAGGTGCCACCGCCGCCACCGCCGCCACCGGTGCCACAGGTGCCACACATGCCACAGGTGCCACAGGTGCCACAGGTGCAGCGAGCGCCACAGGTGCCACAGGTGCCACAACAGCAGCAGGTGCATCAGGTGCCACGGGTGCCACAGGTGCCACAGGTGCCACAGATGCTACACATGCCACAGACGCCACAGGTGCCACATTTGCCACAGGTGCCACAGGTGTCGCAGGTGCCACAAATGCCCGGCCCTTCCCGCGCCGAGCAGCCCACGGTCGCTATGGAGCCCTTAGATGGGTGAGGGGGCTAGGGGGGGATTTCGAGCCGGGTCGCATGACCGGTACACAGCCTATGGATCACAGCTGTACTGTGCAGGAAGAAGCCTTCGTCGTGGACAAAACGACTTTCCCTCGAAGCCGATCTCTCAAGAGCTTCTACGAAACAGTGATCTCGGAAGTCTGAAGCCCTCTAACCACATAATACATCCTACCGGAAACTGCTTCTCGTTTTTTTGAATCGACGAAAGGGATGTGCCAGGTGTTAAGTAGCTTGCACAGGAAGTTATGAGATGCACCAATCATCGGTAACCAGGGCCTGCCTGAGTGTGGAAGTGCATTTGAGTTTGCGCGTGTATCGAGGGAATCTGAAAGAGTCCCTGACGTCTGATGGTGAGTCTGAGGTCAGCCCCCAAAGGGCTTCGAGGTGGGCCTTTTCTACCATGTGGACACAACCTCGGGCAAGATGGCTCGCAGCTCAAACCCTGGTCCAGTCCTGGTGTTTTGTGAAGAGAGGGCATCATCATTGACCTCGTAAGCGACTTGGTCTCAGGATCGGACAAATCACGTGACCTGGGGCACCACTGTCCGAGGGATTTCCAAGGGGAACTATGTCCAGGCTGTCTGCAAGGGTTGCCAGATGAAGCAATTCTCAAGTCGTCAGCATGTGAGGTGGGCCATCGCTATCTGCCGCATAGATTGCGTGGCAGGAGTGAAATGAGTGCTCCAAACTGGCAGTCTGAGTGCACAGAGCGCAAGGGAGCAGACGGGGAGCAGACGCTGCACGGAGCGGTTATCAGATCTCAGTTCGGAGCGGGTAGCGGTAGCTTGCTGCGAACTCAGCCTCGCCAGGAGCGTGCTCACACCTTTGAAGGATATGGACCCGAAGAAGCTGAATGAAATGAGGATGGAGTTCTCGGACTCTAGCTGTGAAGACTGACGCGTGCAAGAAAAGGACACTATTGTGCAAGGCATGCCTCTTGAACATCTTGGACTTAGTGGTCACGCCCCCTCTCCCTCTCCCTCTCTCTCCCTCTCTCTCCCTCTCTCTCCCTCTCTCTCTCTCTCTCTCTCTCTCTCCCTCGCTTTCCCCCCCACAGAGGGAAATCGCGCAAATGCGCCTTCCTCCCTGGTTTTGAGTCTCTGTAGGCCAACGTCTCTGCCGGGTGCCTGTTCTCAGACATCTCCCCACGATTCCCCACGCAGGTCGAGAACCTGAGCTCCCACCAAGTCCTGGCTGATGGCAGGCTGGGTCTTGCGTTTTGCCTGTCACGTTTCATGTGCCAAGACTCTGCCAGCGTAATCTTACAAAAGTGTATACTACTAACTACTGGCAATCTACTGGTATTTCTGGAATACCCGGTATCATGCTTCTGGCCATGCTCGCAGACGCTGAGGCCCCTGAGCAAATGCGAAGTGGGCACAATATCGGTCGGCGGGTCCCTTAAATTCATGGCCCAGGCAACGCAAGGGAATGCATGCAAACGTTCGCATGGTGATGACTTGGATCTGTGATCACTCTGATCCATCTTGCTGCCCGTGCAGGAGAAATGCCTCTTGGAATTCAGACTGCGAACAGCGCAAGTCGATGCAGTTGGACTAGACCCAGTCAAAATGTCTCGGGGTAGATCAATATTCGAAACAAAGACCTTCGCTTCTCCGCGTGTAGGGCTTCGACAGTCCCCATGGAAGCCAGACCGGTGGATTTCTCGACAGAACCACGGACCTCCCAACATCTTCCAGGCATCTGAGCCTTCATAAAGTCACGAAAGTCACTACCTCATACTACCTCATGATCTGCACGATGTGGTGAACGATGTCCCTCTTCATTGGTCACGGCCTTGGTCTTGGCAAAAGTCCGGCATCGAGATTTTTCACAGCGGGTGCATGCCACCACGGGCGCATAGGTCGTTTTTTTTGTGACCATTCAGATCTGTACGGGTTTCAAGTCGATTGCGACCGGCAGGTCCTGCATTCTAAACACATGCCCTGCATTTAGAAAACACCTGCCAACATGTGAGAATGAAACACAACAGTATCACGTGTCCCGACGCTTGCAAAAGACCTGCAGACTTCGGGATATCGGCATGTCATTGGGCATGCTTGGGGGGGTTGGGCTTTCCTGAGACCTGAGATTCCCTCAGGGTAAGGACGCTGCCGTCCTCCTGCGATCTCACCGGCTCAGCCTGCCATTTTGCTGCAAGCGTTCGATGCTGACATGTGCTGACAGTACTTGGGTCCAACAACGACAAGATTTTTTGAACCCGCAAACAAGCAACACTACAACCAAGTCACCAACGCACAGCTTCGGTATGTGCTTTCTGTGTGAGTCCAGCCTTCCGTTCACGATGTCATCCAGGCCAGCACTTTCCTGCGTCTGAAAACAGTGAGCAGATGTGGTAAACTTGACCTTCGCAGCCCCAAGAAGTCTTGAGCTGAGGGCAAGAAACGGCAGATCTGCTTTGAGGCCGCGCGAATCTTGCGCCATGGCCTGACCTGCACAAGGTGGCATCTCCTTGTAGAGGGGTCAGGACACTCTGACCGTTTTTGGGGGGTCCGCAAGTAGGTCAACGGGTATCGTGCGGCCTGCCTTAAAGCCCAATTGCAAAATCACGTACACCTGTGGACCATTTAAAACTTAACACTAGCCCAAACCAGCTTGACTGTTCAGGGCGGGGAAGCCCGAGCCCTACTGAGTAATTGCCCTAAACGATGATGCCAGATTGCTTTCTCTTGCTGTGTTCAGGGTGTGGCGCATGGGGGTTGGGGCATGGGCAGCCGTGTGGGCTTGCAGAGTTGCAGCTCGCATGTGGCCGCGTAGTTTGAGAAGACTTGAGAGCCAAAGCCTCAGAGCTTTGGGCTTCTTTAGGCCTTTTCAGCCAGCTCCGGGATCAGTGCAGTGCCGTGTGCGCGGCATTGAGGTCATGTCTCGCTTCAGGAGACAGATCCATGTTAGTTTCCTGCTTCTGCTGCAAGCAGTTGTGGTGGGGGCCTCGGATCTTTCACGCTTCGATGGACAGCAGGGGAGAGCACATGCTTGACTTCGGGAAATTTGTAGCCGCATAGCCACGAGGTGGCTGCCATTCACGATGGCACTGGCGCGAGGCAGAATTGGAATTGACCCCATAGTAAGAAGCCAGCTCAGACCCCAAAGGTCGTAAGGTAAACCCGACTCCCACCTTGACCCTCTGAGCTGATAAAAGTGCCAGGCCAGAGGTGCAAGGTGACGAGCTCATGCGCCGGGATGTCCGGGCTGCTTGGCATCAGATTTTTTTGGTGTTGGTTCTTCCGTTACTCAGTACTTGTGTGGGGAGAGCTATCGTGACACTCGCTCTTGACAGCGCGCCCAGACGCTCTTCATGTCGGCCCACAACGTCAATCAACCCAAGATGTGTTCTCTGGGGTGGGTACATTGGAAGAAAACACAGTTTTGAGTCATTTATCAGATCCACAATTTAAGATGCAGACTGATCTCGCATGTCTCCGGCGACAGGCTCTTGTCCAAGAGGATGCCATAGGAGAGCAGCCTTTTGGCCCCTTGGGCTACGGCTCCCTGGGCTCCAGCTTCGGCTCCGTGCCTTGGCAGCGTCGGAAACCCTGAGCCCAGAAGCCCTGAGCAGCGAACCGCAACAAAATCGCAAGAATCTTTGGGGGGGCATCTCAGATGGGTTACAGCTCGGGGATGTCTGGGATGTCATCCGGGGCCGCGTCTGGGGCGCCACGGCTGCGGTTCAGCTACCACATGTTCCGACATGGTTTTTGTTGGTGAACTTTTGCTGGCAACCAAGTCGCCGTACCTGAGCTCATTCTCTAGCGCTCCTCAACTGCAACAAGCGGTTGAGCATATCTGAGCATAGCACAGCTGAGCACAGGAAGGGTGGGTGAGTTCCCCTTGGCCTCCCCAAGCTGAGGTCCTGGGCCCCCCGAAGCCTCCGCGCCTCGACTTTATTCCTGAGAGCCAACAGCAGATCATAGCAGAAGATAAGGAGTATAAAGCTGCGGGTGCAAGAGGACAGTTAGTCCGCCAGGTCACCGCCGGGCATGCCCATTGTGAGTGCCACTGCGGGCAAGGACAGCCAGGAGGTTGCAAAAGAATCCTTCCAATTCGCACCGTGCAGGACACGACTAAAGACAAGAAGGCCGTGCTCCGTGATTCAATGTGAACTCAATGTGAACTCAACGTGAACTCAATGTCGGCCGACCTGTCGCTGTTCGGCGAGTCGCAACAGTCGAAGGCCCGAATGCATTGAGTGCAGACTGCAGCGCTACTTGACAAGGACATAGACTTCAACAACATCGACTACATAGGACCGGGACACAGACTCTTTGGTGCGTTTGGGCTACGTGTGCTCCTTGTGCTCCTTTCTCTCAGAATCTAGTGGAACCAGCCGCTGAACAGGATGCATCATCCCTCAATGGACAGCCCGGGGCCCCAGGGTGCAGTGCGCCTTCCAACAACAACCCGCAACAACGACCTGAATGCCCCCGAGCAGACTCCAAACCGCTTCAAATGGGGGGGCGGGGGGGGGGGGGGGGGGGGGGGGGGGGGGGGGAGGGGGGGATCCACAGCTCCATTCAAAATAGAGAGACTGTCAGGATGGTGATTGGATTTGTGCGGAAGCTGCGGACGTCCCAGCAGCTTGGTGATGCTAAGCCCACTGCTGGCCCCAACAATGAGAGCATCGTTAAAATGGGCTGCACACTAGGGCTCTTTGGAGCTTGCGTCGCTGAGGACATGCAAATCTACGATGATGCGCAGCACAGGTCTGGGTGATAAGAGTCAACACACGACTGTGTTCGGCCTGGTGCGCCTGCTTGAATCCTGTTGAGTCATGTTGAATCGAATGTTGAATCGAATGTTGCTGTGAGGACCCGCAAGAAGCTGCGAGAGGGCGACTCCTGCACAGTGCGGTGCCCCGACCCGCGGTACTGGCAGAAGCCACAGCCCGCTGCCCTGGTTTGCAAGTCCGGGCGCTGGAGAGACCAGGCACTGCACCCTCTGGACGCCGCACTGCGTTACTCTGCCCTAGTTACTCCTTTTGTCACTCGCCTGTTTCTCCCGCCGTTCGTCGCCTCTGCTTCTGATGCAGATCTCCAGAGTGAATGTCAAGAAGATCGAGTGCGAAACCTCAGGCTCATCACGTCTGCACCGATATCCCTCACCCATGAAAAAAGAGTTCAGACCCCAGACCCAGCACCCTTCGATCCTGTTTGCAGCCCGCTGGTTCTTCTTCCTCGGCTTCCTCACCTTCGGACTCCCTTTGTGCGGCTGCTGCGGCGGGGCAGCCGTGCTACTGCGAATGAAGCTCAAGAAGAAACCGAAGGAGGCGTGGGTCGCATGCCAGTGTTGGGGAACAAAGGGCCCTTGTGGGGCCCATCGCCCATGGCCAGGACGCCGCACAGGCCGAAGCAGAGCAGCCGGCAGCGGAAGGAAAGGAGGAGCCGAAGCCCGCTGAGGCGCAACTGCTTTTTTGCTGCCTGTTTCAAATTTTCCACCAAACATGTGTTTGGCAAATTCGCGCCGTATTCAAATAACAGTACAATGTGGGGACCTTCAGTTAGAACTTAGTAAGCCCAGAGACATGTAAGCTATATCTTAGTTAGGGAAGTTAGCCGTTAGGCGACAGAAGTACAAAAATCGCGGCATTAATGAGAGAGATACGTTTATGTATATGTTTTGATGACTTCTTTACATAGATGTATAATTGACACACAGTGTTTCGTATAGATACATATATATATATACTTATCTTCTTCGGTGTGTATCTTCTGGTGGATTGGGCTTCCCTGCCTGAAAGAATATCGACACGTTCTTTTTGTGGATACTTTTTTCTGGATATTCTCTTGTAGTCCCCTTGTGGTCCGAATAGGCCGTTTTTGCTTGTGGTACGGGTCGGTTTCGTGGGATGTCTCGAGGATTTGCTTGTTGTACGCTTGTGGTCCCCTTGTGGTCCGCGTGTGGTCCGGTCGACCTCCCTTAGCAGCTGGCCCAAAAGGAAGTGTCGACCTTCGCTTTGCTCTGCTCCACGCCATGGGCACACATAGTCTATATAACTTGCTTGGTATTCAGCTCCAAACATACCAAAAGACACTGCATCATATTTCTTGACGTGACATGTTTCTAGCAAAAACATGTGAAATCCTGTAGTTTCCACGCTACCCCAGCCCTTTCTTAAAAAGTATAAGAAACATAGCCCTCGACCTCCATGTGACTGAAACCTTACACAATACAGCATTTTTTAGTTATCCAAGTTAGCTAACTGGCATGACTTAGTTATAACTGATCCCGTCCAGTTATCCAAGTTGCTCGATTTATAACTCTGACAACAGAACTTATAAGTTATGGTATAAGTTATGTTGCACAAGATATAACTTGCTCTGTAACTAGAAGACCCCACATTGTAAAACTATTCAGAAAGAGCCGCTTTCTGCCGAGGCCGCGGAAGCTGCTTCCTGATGCGGGTCAGCGTGTGCTTTGGAAAGTCTTGGAACAATGGCGCTCGGCCTTCGAAAGGGAAGAAGAAACGGGCCCTGAAAGAGAGCTCTGCTTGAAGAGACTGGAGCAAAAAGTGCTTGAGCTTCTTCAGCTTTCTGTCGCAGCTTACGCATCTTCAGAATCTTACAGAAACCTGTGCGGTACACCGCATAGTCGCGAGCACTTTTTGGATGCTCTGGCCAGGCCACCGGGTGCAGATGAACCCCCTGGGCGGGCCACTCGTGCGATCCGCCATGATCCGCAGTCGCATGTTGCTGTAACATAGCATCACATTGCAGAGGCCCGAACGGCTTTCTCATAAAGGCCTGTGGTGTCTGTCCCATGCTGACCCATCATGCGAGTCCGCCTCTGCGCGTTTTCAAGTGACAGGCGGGAGAACACCTTCCGCTTGTTGCAGACGGCCTTCGGTGCCCTCCTGTTTCAAGTAATGTGCGAAGCAGCGTGTTCCTGCGCATGTTGAAAGTGGCTCGCAGTGTGACAGAAGGTGCTACCACAAATTCAAGGGGCAGTTGGCAGCTCGGATATCTGGCCTGCTGCGGGAGAAACTTCCGACCCTTTGCCTTTTTGCAGAGTGGTTTTGAATCCCTTGAAGGACCGAAGCGGAGGAGCGAGCCAGAGCCTTCTCACTGCAAAGATACTTGGGAAAGGCCAGCGGCTACCAGCAGCTCACGATTCTTGTGAAGGGAGTTTCGTCGGAAGTGCCTTGTGCAAGGATGGGGCGCTGGTCAAGGCCGGGCGAAGTCTGGCGAAGTCTTGGCTATAGAGTCTGAAACGATCTGGCTCATATTGAGGTGGCGGAGCTGCTGCCTGGATCCAACCTCATCGCCTCTGTGCGCCCGTTAAGACGGGAGTTATGAAAAAACTGGCTGTGCAAGCTGCTGAACTTGGAAGAACCGAATGGAGACGGACTTAGAAGCCCCTTCGCCAGGCTCTGCTGGACCTGCACGGTGGGGCCCAGAAGTCCAAGGTTGTCCAATCGGCTCAGCCGCTTGCAGTGCTTTGAGTCGCCATGAGGTCACCACCAAGAAGCCCAGGAAGCCCTCAAGCCGTGGCCTCATCTCAGATGAAATGAATGACGTAAGGACGGTTCGAGTGCATTTGGGCTGCGAGTTGCGAGCTCTTGCCCACGCTCCATGACTCCATGCCTCTTTCCCCACTCTGCTCCCGGCACCGCGTGCAACGATCCCTTGCGCAGTCTACTGAAGAACTGGCAGCAGTGCGGCAGCCCAGATGGTCCATTGGCGAAGGCACGTTTCACACCGGGACTGCATACAAGAGATGTGTGCGTATGTTGATTAATATATAAAATGCGTGGAGAGAGGGAGGGAGAGAGAGAGAGAGAGAGCGCTCTCTCCGAGCTTGCCAGCTCTCTGGACAGCAACTATCACTGGACTCATTCGCGTGGCTGGGCGCGCCCAGTGCGCGGGGAGGGGGGAACCCTTCCCCAGGCCCCGTAGAAGAAGAAGAGAGAGAGAGCGAGGGAGCGACAGAAAGAGAGAGAGAGAGCGGGAGAGAAAGGCCAGGACACTGTGGACTGGCGCGCCCTCCGGGGCAGCTCCTCCTTCGGGGGGGGCTATGCGTGTGGAGAGAGAGGGAGAGAAAGGCCAGGGCCCCCATTGCAACAATACCTTCCTCAGGAACCCAAGACATGTAGCAATTGCAACGAAACCTTCCTTAGAAAGTAGCATGTACAGCGAAACCTTCCTCAGAAATTCAAGACGAGTAGCAATTACAACACAAACTTCCTCAGAAATTCAAGACGAGTAGTTATTGCAACGAAGCCTTCCTCAGAAGCTCAAAATACAGTAGCAATGGCAACGAAACCTTCCTCAGAAACCCGAGACAAGTAGCACTTACAACAAAACCTTGCTGGAAATTCAACCCGAGTCGAGTAGAACTTGCAACGAAACCGTCCTCAGAAACTCAAGAACCGTAGCATGTACAGCGAGTTTTTCCTCAGAAATTCAGGCCGAGTAGCAATTGCAACGAAACCTTCCTCAGAAATTCAAGACATCCAGCAATTACAACGAAACCTCGGTCAAAAACTGAAGCCGAGTAACAATTGCAACGGAACATTCCTCAGAAACCCGAGACCACAGTAGCAACCGCAACAAAACCGGCCTCAGCAACTCAAGACTAGTAGCATTTACCTCAGCAATTGCAACGAAACCTTCCCCAGAAACTCAAGACTAGTAGCGTTTACACCAAAGCCTACAACCAAAATTTAAGACCAGTAACAATTGCAAGGTAACCGTCCCCGTAAATTCAAGACATGTAGCAAATGCAACGAAACCTTCCTCAGAATATCTAGACTAGCAGCATTTACAGCGAAACCTTCATCAGAAAATTAAGACGAGTAGCGATTGAATCGAAACTTTTTACAGACATTCAAGACACGTAGCAAAGGCAACGAAACCTTCCGCGAAAATTCAACACACATTGCAATTGCAACGAAACATTCCCCAGAAATTCTAATTCTAATCGAGTGTCAATTGCAACGAAACCTTCCGCAGAAATTCAAGACTAGTATCATTTACAATAAAACCTTCCTCAGAAATTCAAGACGAGTGGCAGTTGCAACGAAATCTTCCTCACAAATTCAAGACACGCGGCAATTGCAACGTAACATTCCTCAAAGATTCTAACCGAGTACCAATTGCAACCAAACATCGCTCAGAAATTCAAAATTCGTAGCATTTGCAACGAAACTTTCCTCAGAAATTCAAGACGAGTAGCAATTGCAATGAAACCTTCCTCAGTAATTCAAGATATGTAGTAGTTGCAACGAAACGTTCCTCGAAAATTCAAGCCGAGTAGGAGTAGCATGTACAGCAAAACCTCCTCAGAAGTTCAAAACACGTAGCAATTGCAAAGGAGCCTTCCTCAAGCATTCCTCAGAAATTCAAGACATGTAGCAGTTGCAACGAAACCATCCTCAGAAATTCAAGACGAGTAGCAATTGCAACGAAACCAGAAAGACAAGACGAGTAGCAATTGCCACGCAACCTTCCCCAGAAATTCAAGACGAGTAGCAATTGCAACGAAGCCTTCCTCAGAAATTCAAGACATGTAGCAACTGCAATGCAATTGCAACGAAACTTTCCTCAGAAACTCAAGACATGCAGCAATTGCAACGAAACCTTCCTCAGAAATTCAGGACACGTAGCAATTGCCACGAGACCTTCCCCAGAAACCCAAGCCATGTAGCAATTGCAAAGAAACCTTCCTCAGAAATTCATGACTTGTGGCATATCTAGTGAAACCTTCCTAGAAATTCAAGCCGAGTAGTCATTGCAACCAAACCTTCTTCAGAAATTCAAGACATGTAGCAATTGCAACGAAACTTTCCTCAGAAACTCAAGACTAGTAGCATTTACAGCAAAACCTTCCTCGGAATTTCAAGGCATGTAGCAAATGCAACGAATCCTTCTGCAGAAACTCAAGACTAGTATCATTTACAGCGAAACCTTCTTAGACACTCGCGACTAGTAGCATTTTCGTCAGAATTCAAGACGAGTAGCAGTTGCAACGAAACCTTCCTCAACAATTCAAGACGAGTAGCAAATACAACGAAACCTTCTTCAGAAATTCAAGCCGAGTAGCAATTGCAACGAAACCTTGTTCAGATGTTCAAGACACGTGGCAATCGCAACGAAACCTTCCTCAGCATTTCAAGGCACGTAGCAATTGCAACGAAACTTTCCTCAGAATCCCAAGCCTTGTAGCAATTGCAAAAATTAGCATCCTTCCTCAGAAGCTACAGACTAGTAGCATTTACAGTGAAACCTTCCTCAGAAATTCAGGACATGTAGCAATTGCATCGACACCTTCCCCAGAAATTCAAAACCTGTGGCAATTGCAACGAAACCTTCCTCAGAAACTCAAGACTAGTAGCATTGGAAATTTACATCAAAACCTACAACCGAGTTTTAAGATTAAGACGAGTAGCAATTGCAACAAAACCTTGCTCAGAACTTCAAGACATGTAGCAATTTCAGCGAAACCCTCCCCAGATATTCACGACATTTGGCAATTGCAGCCAAACCTTCCTCCGAAGCTGGAGACTAAAAGCATTTACGGCATTCCAGAAGAGTAGCAATTGCAACGACAACTTACTCAGAAACTCAAGCGGAGTAGCAGTTGCAACGAAACCTTCCTCAGAAGTTCGAGCCGCATAACAATTGCAACGAAACCTTCCTCAGAAGTTCAAGACACGTAGCAACTGCACAACCAAAAACTCCTGAGAAAATCCGAGTAGAAATTGCAACGAAACCTTCCTCAGAAATTCAAGCCGAGTAGCAATTGCAACGAAACCTTTCTCTGAAATTCACGTCATCTAGCAATTGCAACGACGGTTTCCTCAGAAATCTTTTTCGAGAAGCAACTGCAACGAAACGTTCTTTCTTTTCAAGACTAATAGCATTTACAACGAGACCTTCCTCAGAAGTTAAAGCCGAATAGCACATGCAACGGTTCCTTGATCAGAAACTCGAGACTAGTAGCATGTACAGTGGAACCTTCCTGAGAATCTCAAGCCCAGTAGCATTTACAACCTTCCTCAGAAATTCAGGACACGTAGCAAGTGCATCGACATCTTCCTCATAAATTCAACACTTGTGGCAATTGCAACAAAACCTTCCTTCAGAAACCCAAGACTTGTAGCGTTTACATCAAAACGTACAACCGACATTTAAGACGAGTAACAATTGCAACGAAACTTTCCTCAGAAGCTCAAGATATGTAGCACTGGCAACGCAACCTTCCTTAGAAATTCAAGACATGTAGCAATTGCAACGAAATCTGTCTCACAATGAAGTGCAACGAAACTTTCCTCAGAAACTCAAGACTAGTAGCAATTGCAACGAAACCTTCCTCAGAAATTCAAGAGTCGTAGCAATTGCAACGAAGCCTTCCTCAGAAACTCGAGCCAAGTAGCAATTGCAACGAAACCTTCCCTCAGAAATTCAAGCCATGTAGCAATTGCAACGAAACCTTCTTCAGAAATTCAAGACACGGAGCATTTACAACGAAACCTTCCGCAGAATTTCAAGACGAATAGTAATTGCAACGAAATCTTGCTCAGAAATTCAAGCCGAGTAGCAATTGCAACGAAACCTTCCTCAGAAATACAAGACATGTAGCAATTGCAACGACACTTTGCTCAGAAGTTCAAGCCGAGTAGAAATTGCAACGAAACCAGAAATACAAGACGAGTAGCAATTGCCACGAAACCTTCCCCAGAAGTTCAAGACGACTAGCAATTGCAACGAAACCTTCCCCGGAAACTCAAGACATGTAGCAACTGCAATGCAATTGCAACGAAACTTTCCTCAGAAACTCAAGACATGTAGCAATGGCAACGAAGCCTTCCTCAGAAACTCGAGCCAAGTAGCAATTGCAACGAAACCTTCCTCAGAAATTCAAGCCATGTAGCAATTGCAACGAAACCTTCTTCAGAAATTCAAGACACGGAGCATTTGCAACGAAACCTTCCGCAGAAGTTCAAGACGAATAGCAACTGCAACGAAATCTTGCTCAGAAATTCCTTGACACGCAGCAATTGCAAAGGAACCTTTCTCAGAAACGCAAGACCAGCAGCATTTACAGCAAAACTTTTCAGGAATTCAAGCCGAGTAGCAACTGCAGCGGAACCTTCTTCAGAATTTGAAGACATGTAGCAATTGCAACGAAACCTGCCTCAGAAACTCAAGACCAGTAGCAATTGCAACGAAATCTTCCCCAGAAATTCAAGACACGTAACAGTTGCAGCGAAACCTGCCTTAGAAGCTCAAGACTAGTAGCATTTACAGCGGAACCTTCCTCGGAAACACAAGACTAGTAGCATTTACAGCGAAACCATCCTGAGAAACGCAATCCCAGAAGCATTTACAGAGTAACTATCCGCAGAAATTCAAGCCGAGTATCAATTGCAACGAAACTTTTGATAGAAATTCACTTCCAGTAGCAACTGCAGCGAAACCTTCTTCAGAAATTCACGACGAGTAGCAATTGCAACGAAACCTTCCTCACCAATTCAAGGCATGCAACAATTGCAATGAAACCTTGCTCAGAAACTCGAGACTAGGAGCAATTACAGCGAAGTCTTCCTCAGAACTTCAAGCCGAGAAGCAGTTGCAACGAAAACTTCGTCAGAGATTCACGACACGTAGCAATTGTAACGAAACTTTCCTCAGAAACTCAAGAACAGTAGCATTTACAACAACACCTTCCTCAAAATTCAAGCAGCAATTGCAACGAAACCTTTTCAGAAACTTAAGACTAGTAGCATTTGCAACGAAAATTTCCTGGCTCATAAACTCGCGACTACTAGAATTCACAACGAAACCTTCCTCAGAAATTTAGGACACGTAGCAATTGCAACGAAACCCTCCTCAAAATCTCAAAGCCAGTAGCATTTACAGAGATACCTTCCCAGAAAATCAAGCCGAGAAGCAATTGCAACGCAACCTTCCTCAGAAAACCATTTCGCGTAGCAATTGCAGCCAAATCTTCCTCAGAAATTGAAGCCGAGCAGCATTGGCAACGGAACTTTCCTCAGAAGCTCAAGACAGCGAAACCATCCTGAGAAGTTCAAGACATGTAGCACTTGCAACGAAACCTTCCTGAGAAACCCAAGACATGTAACAATGGCAACGACACCTTCCTCAGAAACTCGAGACTAGTAGCTTTTACAGCGAGGGAGAACTTCTCTAGAAATTCAATCCGAGTAGCAATTGCAACGAAACCTTCCTCAGAAATTTCAGCCGAGTATCATCTGCAAGCGTGCGGAGAGAGAGACAGAGATCGTTTTCACCTCCGACTGGATCACTGGAGCACGTCCTTCGGGACGACCCCCTCGGGGGTTAAGTGCTGTGGAAGGAAGGAAGAGAGAGAGAGAGAGAGAGAGAGAAACAAAAGGGGGTGCCAAAAGTGTGCAAAAGAAAAACAGAAGAAACAACGAAACATCAACTTGTGCCTGTATGGCTATAGATCTGAATCATACGAGCTGCCATGAACCGGCCAAATTGCTCACAGAGGAAGCGAACGGGCTTCGGCTGTGATCGCAGGTGGCTGAAATGCTGCCTGGCGTGGATGTGGGATGCTGAGTTATCCGAAGATCTCCGAAGTCTGGAGAAGCTCGGAATCTTGGAAGGTAATCGCCTTCGCCCTCCACGTCCAATCCGGGAACTTCGCCCAGGCCAGGTCCACGCATGGTTCTCGTTGGTGCTTCTTGTAACCCCTGCTCAACCCTGCCCAAGTAGAAAGCAAACTCGGCTCCGTCGGAACACTATGCGTGAAATCAGAGTCTATTTTACGGTCCACCCCCGAACCAAACCCCTTATGTCAAGCAGGTTCATTCGGCTGGGTTTGGGGGCTCTGGAGAACACAAGAACGTATTGCATCGGACATATCGGGGAATGGATTGTCTCACTGAGGATTAACTTACGTATAGGAGGACACCAACCGATGAGGTTTAGGTTCATAGCGCGAGGCTCTGCGATCGATCTCGAAGACACGATGGACGACCATCACGGCCGGGGAGAGAGAAGGAGTGTGCAACAAAACCACCGAGCAGGTGTTCGCGACGTGTTCGCAACTTGATGCCTGAGGGCGACTCCCTTGTCATCAACATGGTGAGTGAGACGCTTCATGATTGGACAATCACAAATCTGGAGGATCGGGGGGGGTTTGCAGAGTGTAGCGCGCAGCACCGCGCAACATGTCTTTTCACGCAGCGGGATCGGCGAGACAAGCGCTGGTCAGGTCGTGAATGTGGACATTGACCCCGTGGCAAGCTTCATGTACGGAGGCGCGAGCATCCGAACATTTGCTCTATCATTTTGAAATGCTCGTCATCATGCTTCACAGGACTGCTGGATGTGGTGACTCTCCTTGTGGAGGCCCATGCAACTGCTCATGTTAATATCCGACAACAATTAGCCGTAACGCACAATCCCCAGATCACCCCCCCCCCCCCCCCCCTTCCGATTTTCCACACCCGGCAAGCCCCGGCAAGCCAGCGAGAGAGGTGAACTCCCAGGGCCAGCAGCGGGCCCGGCGCCGGCGCTTTCGGATCCCTTCGGCTTCAACGGGCTCTCCGGAGAAGCCTTTTCGGAGGCCTTCTTGGAAGCTGATATCGGAGGGCGAGGGTTTATAGAGAAAGAACCTTCTGTACCTTCTGACCCAAATATGCACACATACTACACCGATACTCTTTCATTCGAGAGGGCACCCTCTGCGCACTGCATGTCGCACAGACAGAGGGGTCGGGTGAAAACATAGTCACGAGCGTCGTAAGTGTCTCTCGCGGACGCGCACCTGCAGCGCAGGAACCCTGTGTATTGGGCCAAGGACTGCAAAGGCTGTAGGGCACACACGTTCCAGAGCAGAGACAACAAGTCTGATGTTGGACAATCGTAGGACAGACTGGTGGGAATCTGCAAAGATCAGCTCTCCACCCTGATGCAGGATCGACACTCTCAGTGATTCCGAGTTGCCTTAAGGCAGTTGCTTTACTGCAGTATTGCTTTACTGCAGGACACCCTGCCCGAGATGGTCACTGCCCCTTGCCTGTGAGGGATTCCAAGTGTTCAGAGCAAGTCCGCAGGTACCTGACATGGTGGCCAGTGCCGTTGCTGCTGCACCCTCAGCTTGCGCGATTCTGCCTGGGAGCATGCTGATCACAAGAAAAGGGCACCAAGCCGGGATAAGCCAGGCCATGACCAGACATGTCAAGATGCTTCGCTGGCCCTTCGCCTTAGGCCATGAACAGCCTTCTTCCCTACTACCGAGCGTCATGGTGGCCATACAAGGTAGTTCTGCCCAAGGCCGTGTTGCAGAGGTAGAGGAAATAGATGGAAGCAGACTGCATCATGTGTGATCAGCTCCCGCAGTCCTTCGGCCAACTCTCTGCGGCAAGTCTCATCTGCAGCGTAAGCTCAAGTTGCAGTCACCTCTTCTGCGGATGACCACCTGCCCGAGCTACAAGGCCTGGACCTTCATGTTACTGGCATCTGTGGTTTTGAAACCGGGGTCTGTTCATGTAGGTTTTCTGTATGATGACAGGGAAGAATGGCGCGTGCATTTCTTTAGTACCAATTCCCCTTCATTGCTGCAGGGGGCTTTTAACACAGCACGAATAAGAAAGCGAGCGAATGAAATGAGCGAGAAGACACGCTTACTTTGGTATTCTTGCAGTCAGTGAATTGGGTGAATGCTTGAAGACTAAAGTGAGCACACGAAACAAAAGCCCAAAATGATCGGTACAGTATCCGCATCTACCAATTTGCCCTGCTGGATCATGGCAGGTCGTGCTGGTAGGCGACAGCCGCACGGGCAAGACCTCGCTGCTGAAGCAATGCGTCGAGCACCAGTTCTCGACTGAAGTGCTGCCAACAGCTGGATTGGACTTTCAGTGGAAGAAGGCCTGCAATGGTCCTACAGTTAGCATCAAACTAGGACGTAGGACTGCGTGCTGTCTAGGCAAAAGCTTGCCTTGGGCCCAGGTCTTCAGCGGGCACGAATGGGTCAAGCTTAAGCTGTGGGACACTGCGGGCGAAGATCGCTTTCGAAGCCTCATGCCCGCTTACCTGCAAGATGCAGCTGCAGCGATCGTCGTGCCTCTCAGCTACATTGTGAGAGGCAGGCTCGGCATTCCTCCGACATAATCGGATAAGACTACCGATACCTGTCGAATGAACTGTCATACAGCCGTACACCATGACTGGCATGGGACGTTGCCGGGAGTGCTCACGGACCACAATACAAGCTTTGTTAAAGCGCTTGCCCGCAACATGTCCATTTGGATCTGGAGTCTGTGGGCATAAGAGGCTATTGATTAGTGGAAGTGTCACCATAGCTGCATGCGTTGAGGTATGATGTGACATGTTGGCGATCCTGGTGCGCAGCGAGGCAAAGGGATTGCCATCTTCAACCGTGAAAGAAAGAATTGCTGTGACCGCAGAGCTGCCAGGGACTGGGTGAATTTGGCCGGGTGCCCCAGCCTTCGTTGGCGCTGGGCCTCCACCAGCACATGCACGACTTCAGGTGCACCACGAGCTGGGCAAGGAAACCTTGCTGGCAATGGTTGGCAACAAGGCTTACCCGGCTTCTCCCCTTCCCGTCAGCACCCTATATAAACCTTATGTCCTTCAACCCAAGAAAAAGCAAGAATCGCCAAAAGCCCCGTAGAAGCCCAGCTCCGAGTCGACCAAAGCGCCAGAGGCAGACCTGGAGGGCCGCGAGGTGCCGCAGGACGCCGCGCGCGAGGAGTCCCTGACCTTGGGGGCGCTCTTCCTGGAGACCAGCGCCAAAACAGGCGGCCCTGCGAGGTTTGACACAGATGGGCGGCGGGGGGGGGGGGGGGCGGTGTCTCATTTTTTGACACAACTTGGCTCCGGCTTGGGTTGGATTCAGAGTGAGGGTATCTCCTTCCTAATGTGCAGCAGGTATTCATGGGTAGGTGCCGAGGGTTTCGGAACATCCCTGCACGTCCGACAAGTTCCTGCAACACCATCGGGCAGCTTAGAAGATTGTGAAATCGCCGACCGCTTTGGGAAAGGCCGCTGCCCAAAACATCCCAACACCCTCAAGGCACAGCTCACTCTCCACACCGCCGGCAGGCGACAACGTGGACGTGCTCTTCCAGGAGTGCTGCTGCCCTCAGTAGGCCTCAGAACTCCCTAGTTTTCATATGTTCATTACAGAACTGTATGTTCCACAACACGCCGCAACTTCCGCCATTTCTCGGGAAGTCGGCAAAGGAGCTGGCCACGCAACTGCCGAACCGCCCCCGAAGTGCCCGGCAAGCTGCCAAGCCAGAGCTCCAAGAAGAGGAAGCCAGGCCCGTGCACTTCAATCATAAAAGGCTCGTAAGAAATTTTTCCAAGAATGGACGAAAGGCCCTCTCTTTGGGTTTTCATACCGTAGGGATGGAGCGGTTCCACGGCTTTGCAGATGTCGTCTATAGGTACCCAAGGTAGCCGCTAAGCCGCTAAGCATCGCTCTGGTAACCCCGCGCAGCGGAGGCCGTCGAGAAAGCGATGCTGCCTGTTCCCTCAGCTGTGAGCTCCCGCAGCGAGCCAGCTGGGCATCCCCAGGTGCCGCATGTGCAGACCGCGGACAGCCGGTTTCAGCAGCGATGCCCCTGGCTCGTTTCACTCCTGACATAGGCCATAGGCTCATGTGGCAAACCAAAGAGTTGGATCATGACCTGCTTGCACAGCCCACAGCACCCATGTCGCCATTCATGTACAGGGCCATGGGCCATCTGAGGGTCAGTATGCGGTCACGCACGAAGGCATCGTTCTTTCTTTCTTTCAAGAAATCGTAGGGACACATCATTGACCGGTGGACTTCCTTGCCGAATGCCGTGCATGACGCAGTCTGACAGGCGACTCAAGCCACGTAGGCAGTAATTAAAGCGAACTACCTGCGAGGAGGGAGGGCTTTGCGCTTTGCCTGGCATTCCACCAAAAACAGTTTCCTGCTTTGGGAGCACGCAAGCGCCAAGACGGTATAAAGACGGCAGCTGCTGGCTACTTGTAGGCGCTTCGTGAGCCTCCCGTCGACCTGGAGAAGGCCTCGTGCGAAGAATCCCCTTATAGGGGGCCCAATCCGAATATCCATGGATCTCGCATAACGTTCTGTTTTCCCAGGTCCTGGCTGGATGCATCACCCGAATCTCCCTCCGGCACCGAACGGTAGTTCCTGTTCGCGCAGGGGCCCCGCAAGTTTGTTCCTTCACATGGCATAGCAGCTCAGAGCACAAAGCATGTCGCCGCTTCACTGTGCGCTTGCCAGCCACGTGAGAGGCAGTTCTGGCGAGAGACCTGCCAGCAAGGCCTGTTCACCACAGTGTGGAGGGTTCTGACGCCCAACCACCCAATGAATTGTTTCAGCACAGCACACAGAGACAGAGGCTCGAAGACGTCCGTTCAACTGAAATGTGCGATGAGCATCCCTCTCAGAAGCCCCATACATTGAATCCGAATCGATTCCCGATGGAACCCTGAATCCTAAGCCCCTAGAAGGCCTGTGTAAGGCCTTTTTCTGGCTGTGTGAAAATAGGGGAATATCGCGGTGTCCCTCCCCGATTACATACTTGCGTGCAATGTGCAAAGAGAACAGCCTTTGTTCCTCCAGTTAAGCCCTAAACACCGACAGAAACAAAGAGACGAAGAGGCCCAGCGCTGAAGGCACGGCCCTGGGAGCCCTTTGCTGTTGCGCGGGAACCCAGGGGGTCAGGGGGCTCCCAACTCATCTCCAAAACAAGCCCACAATGTGAGAAAGTCTACCTTGCTGTAAAGCCCCGGCCGAGTGCACGAGTTAAGCCCCCGAATTCCCCAAGCCGCTGATGCACTTCGCCGTATGTTCAAGGAAGCTGCAGTTCCCTGATGCCCCCACGACACTCTTTCACTGAGGTGCCGGCATCGCGCACGGCGTGCTGCCGGCACGTGGAAAATTGGGGGGGTGGGGGGTGGGCAGGGCATGCGAAGATTTCAGAATTGCTTGTTTCTGGGACTGAAAACAGATTGCCAGGGGCCCTGGCCCCTCTTGGGTGTGGGCTGCGCTCTTGGCTGCACCTCGGGACTGTGGCAGCTCAGCCGCTGGCTCAAGAGGCGCGTCTCCTCGCACACTCTGATAACGATGTGGCTTTCACCATGTTCGACCTGTCTCTCTTTTCGGGCGCCATTGCCTGCAGCGCTGAAGAGAAGACCTCTGTTCCTCAGAAGATTCGGTCGGTAACATAATGCCAGGGGGGTGCCTTTGTAAGAAGTTCTCGGAGCTGCCAGGCGGCTCGTTCCATGGATCAATTCCAACAACGAGCAGGCGACCCGCCGTCTTTTCCGCTATCGTTTCTCGTTTGTCATTTTTTTGGCGAGGCCTGGCTGGGGGCCACCAAGGAGCCCAAGCAGCTCTACAGACGCACGCGCGGAACCTGAGACTGCGAAGCCCAAAACGTATAAGGAGTTTATCGAATTTCTCTGCTTCTGCTGCAAGTTCTTTTGGTCTTGGACAAGGGTTCAAGGCGGTCATGAACACAAGAGGGCACACTCACCGAAGCTTCCGTCCCGACAGTACACAACAATTCTAACACAAGACGTTCGGAGTGTCAGTGCTTAGTGCCTTTCTCGCGACTGCTTGTCTCCTTCCCGGATACCCTCGCGGGGGGCACCCAAGCTTTGACCAATCGCATTGCACGAGCCGAGAGGGCGATCTTCTGTAGAGCTCTGCAAACTATGCCGATCTGTGTGGACTGCCCTCCTTGCAATGTCAAATGCATCTGCGGAGGATGAGGTGGGTGATTAATGTCAAGTCCTTCTGGCTTGCAAAGTCGCCAACTACAGAAACTACCAGTAGCATCTTCCCCCAAGCCGGCTACTCACTATCCAATGGTTGCATGTGGGGCCTTCACAGATCTACATGCTTCCGCGAAGAAGCCATATCATAGCAAAATGTGGGTCAAGCCGTCAAGGAAAGCTTTTCTCTGGCAGAACATTTATGGGAAATGAAGTCAAAGAGAAAGCTGCGCAAACTCCTTCCAGCTGAGTTGTTCCTGCACGGAACGATACTTCCCTCGAACCATACGGAGCAAACAAAGGTGGCCCGCAAAGTGCTGCACAGCTGCTTTACCATTGCCCTATCGACTCCAAGCCACTTCTGCATTGTCAGCCTGGTACGCGTTTCAGAACCTCTTCACACTCCGGGCAGTGAATTGTTGAGGTAGGCTCTCCTGGATTCCCAGCAGTCCACGTGCAGGTCACCAGCAGTGCACCCTATGGCCCCTGTGAGTTCTGAGGTCCAGTGCCAGCCAGTGCTCATGCAGCAGCAGCCGTGCGACTGCGAGGCGCGTCCTCGTGCATCGCAGGTTGCAAGCAGATGAAGCAGATGCCACTCAAAACGACGCCTAAAGCCTTCTTCGACTGTCGTTTCCATCATTGCAATTTAACGCCGACGATCGTCGACTTCCGAGCACAGCTGGAGCGAAAAAGCTCTCCATGGTTTTAGGATGCCGCTGGCCGTTGTTGCAGAACTCCCAGGCCAGGTACAGCGCGAGCAGATCCTGGAAAGCTTGCGCAGTGCAATCTGCAATGCAGAGGTGAGGATGTGGAACGACTTGCGTCAATATTGGGGGACTATTTCTGCAAGCAGGCGCGCCCCCCTTTCTTGCTTCCTTAAGCGCAGCTGAGAATCTGGAAGCTGCCCTCGCACGCGTGCTTCTGCCAGATGCCCCTCACGAAGCTCATCGGAAGGAGTGGCATGGCATGGCTGAACAAGAGGCATCCCGGCACCTCACTTCTGAGCCTTCTTGAGCATCCTGAGCATTCCTTTTCCTGCGCACTTTTCTTGCTGCCCATCTAGAGGCTGAGCCGCGAAGCCCTCAGATTGCACCTGAGCCGCGTCCTGGAGCTTGCCCTTATTCCATTCCCCCCGAGGTTTTCTGGCATCATCGGTGGACGGGTGGGAAACTTCAGAATTCGGAGAGCAGTTGCTGATGTTCCCCCCTCCCCCCACCCCTCCAAAACCCCGAGGGCCCCAACCTGCAGCTTGAAGGTTGACCGTGCTGCCGGTCGTGCTCCACGCGCAGGCAGCGACAAGGTGACAATGCAAATCGCTTTACGAGAGCTGCTTCATTTGAGGTGTCCGAAGGCTTGTACAAGAGCCTGGGTGAAACCTGGTGGTTGCCCAGGTGGGGCACATGCGCAGGCTGTTGCGGAAAGGAAGAGAGAAATCACGTGTCGCTGTTCCCCAGCTTCTCCTTCGCCGTGATCTTCCAGTGCAAGCTGAATGATGGGTCGTCGGCCTCGGGCACCGGTCCGCGTTTTTCGACGTTTAAACACATTCCTTAACACCCAGCTTTGCGCTTTGCTCCTTAAGGCCTTAAGGCATCGACTCCGCACATCACTTCGAATCACTTCGCATCACTTCGCCCTTTGAGGCTGCAGGTCTCCACAGCCCAGGTCGTCTTCACTGACGACACCATCGATCAGGCGTTGGACAAATGTGGACAAGACTCGAAGAAGCCGCAAGGCGTTGTGCATTGAAAACCCCAAACAGCTCCAAACAATTTTGTTGCGTTTTTTTGGTTTCTATTTTTTGCATCTGTCTGCATGCTCGAGGGCTATCTTTGGCTCTCAGCCACCCACATGGTCCCGACCGCACTGCCCTTGCCAAATCCCCGGCCACCAAGTCACCAACTTGACGAGGAGCCACATCACACTCCACTTGGCCAGACAAGTTCGTCCTCACAGCATGGATCGTATCTACCCCGAGACGTTTTACAATGTCTTACACCATGGCGCCTGCCTTGGCATGATGCTGTCTGCGCTCGTTTCATCACTTCTCGTGGTTGCGTGGACTCACGAACCTTGGCTGTTGAAACTGTTGACGGCAAAATGGCTTGATAGCCTCAATAGAAGAGAGCGCCTCAACAGAGGGAGAGCAGTGAGGAAATGCGAGTAATAGTAATAGTAATAACTGAGATGAACTGAGTAATCTTTGTAGATTCTATGCTCACAGAGTGTGGTACTTGCACTGGTGTTCACGGCCCGGGGCCCTTGGACGTCGAGGCCTGTCGATCTGTCGCAGTGACGACGTCTCTTTTTTTGCACTGACATGTATTGAATGAATTGCCGGTTTTTTTGCTTTGAAAGGATGCGCAGCTTGTGCCGGTGTCCTGGAGCCGAAGGCTCAACGCAGGCCGAGATGTTGCGCGTCTTTGGCGTTCTGCTTTGGTGATTCGGTGTCAGAAGTCGCACATTGCATTCTCAGCATCTGGCAGCATCTGGCAGGCACGGGCGGTCCTGAGCTTGAAGTGGAGCTCTCCCTGCCGGCTGCATCGCTGCGGCTGCGCCTATGGCACAACCGGGCGCTGCTGCCGACCTCCGCCCAGCATGTGGGACCCCCCTCTGGACATTACAATCATGACACTTCACATTGCACTTCACATTGAAGCCTTGTTGCTTTTTGCAGGTCTTGCACTTCCGTGGCCGAACAGAGGCCTGAAGCAAGCCACGTCTGAGTGCGTCCGCGACCTTTTGACCCCCAAAAAGGTGGTCCCTTTGCCTGAGAACTGCTTCTACATCGGCGAGGCGCATCATGTGTACACAAGAAATTAAATTCTGTACCAATATTGAAACGCAAATACGAATCTACAGTTGAAGTTCGAACAGGAAATATGAAATGCAAAGTGTAAGTGCAAAACGTGACTGTGCACGTACAGTTCCATGTATAGATGCGCTTTTACCGAACAGATGGCTAATTGTAAACGCTTGCGAGCGCCGCCTCGGCAGCCGGGCCGGCCCGCAGGAAAACAAAAAAGAGGGCCAAAAGAAAGGGGGGGGTCCAGGGAAGGGGTTTTCAGGCGGGGTCCGGGGGGGGGTGCGTCCAAAATCTGGCATGGGAAAAAGGGTTCGGTTAGGGGGAGACCGGAATCCGTGTCAGCTTGTTCCAAACGCTTCTCGGCAGGAAGCCGAGGTGAATTGTTGGTGTTAGACACCTGCGAGCCCCGCTTTCAACTTATAGCATCAGCACGGGATACCGTTCGACTCCGGAGCCAAGCGGCGTTTGCACTGGTAATTTTCGGTCTTGTTGTGCAGTTTATATCTCTGTGGGGGTGGGTGGTGGGGGGAGTTGGGGGTTGGGGGCGGCGGTCATTTTTTCATGAGGTTTTGCAGAGGAATTAAACCAGCTCAGGGAAGTATGGATTGACAGCTTGCTGAGGGCAGACTAAGGGGACCCGTCGATCCACCTTAAGGTTTTTTGAACCCTGAGTCCTGACCTGAAGGAGAGAAAATCTGAAGAATCTCAAAACATGAAATGGCAGGTGATGGGTGAGCCTTCAAGAGTTGCCCTGTCCACCTGCGGAGGGGGCCTCTCCGGCGTGACACTCAAGCTCTCCGCAGGATGGCTTTGAAATGAAGTTGAACCGTTGTCCTTAAGCCCTTGAGGTATGATATTCCGGGGGAATCAGACGCTCTGGCTCGATCCCCATCCTGAGGTGTGGCCCTTACAGTGAGACAGTTGGAAGTGATTTGGCTCTTTCTCCCTCTGTCTCTCTCTCTCCTCTCTCTCTCTCTCTCCTCACTCTCTCCTCCCCCTCTCTCCCCTCCCTCTCTCTCCCTCCCGCTCTCTCCCTCTATCTGTCTATCTCTCTCTCTCTGTCTCTCCCTTTGAGCCCCCGCTTATTAAGGACCGCAAGGAGGGACAAGATAGGAAGCTCAGGGGAAGTGCAGGAGCCTTAAAGAGGAGCCTTGCGAGCAAACTCATCCAGAGGGGTATGTGTGTGGGTGTGCGCGCGTGCGCGAGCGAGATGTTTGTGCGTTATCTCCGCTGGGGGAGAGTCTGCTTCTGTTCATTCCACAGGGGGCGCACTGGCTCCGTACCCTCCCTGGGCAGCGAGAGCTGAACTCGGCCGACGTCCCCAGTTTTCTGTCAGAAGTGTCGCCTCAAGTCGGGAGACGTATACGCCTTAGATGCCTGCGACCACAATAATAAGGTCCAGCGATTTCTCTCGCCGAACACCCGCAGGCTCGCTTCCCACAAGTCACCGAATAATCTGACTAACAAATACAAAGATACAGTTAGAAATCAATTCAACACAAGAATGTGTGGCGCTGGTTTTTGAGTTCGGACCTCTTCGTCGGAAAAGCCTGGGCTAACCTTGGACTGGCCTATCGGCTTGGCCAGGCTGAATGCTGGTAGTACCAAGTACGTCGAAGTCCGGCGCTTATCCAACAAAGCCATATGACAGAGGCAAGCTAGATGAAATTCAGGGAGAGACAGAGAGAGAGAGACAGAGAGAGAGATGTCTGATGCGTGCGGGAGAGAGAGAGAGAGCGAGAGATGTCTGATTCTCTCCAAGGTCGTGGCCGTAAACGACTTCTCCAGGTACTCCGCCTTCGGAGGGAGTTCGGGGCTGGAGACACTGGCTGCCCACACGGTCGCGGTGCTCAATGCGGTCACGACGATCTACCGCACGTTCCCAAGGAGTGTCCAGAAGTGGTGCGCGCTCGAGGGGTCCACACAATCTTGGGCCCCCCCCCCTATGAAAAGTCAAAACAGCTGCATACTAGTAGAAGAGTTGTGCAGGTGTTGGGTAGAAGCGGTGCGTTGGAGAGGTGCAGGCAATGCCTTTCTCTGCTTCCATAAGGTGCAACACCATCGGCTGGATCCTTCCCCTATCCTGTCCAGGAGCGGCTCTTGGCTTGTTTTTGTTGTCCGATTGTTGCTCGGGTGGCAGTCTCAAGAGTATGCCCAAACAGGTGGTCCTGGTCGCCCAGCACACTTTTCTGGACGAAGACCCCTGGCAGTCGCACTTCCAAAGCAATGCGGAGGCGACTCTTCTTTGTGAGCTGGAGTGAATTCGACCGAAGCCCCGTAATGCCCTCCATGATTACGGCTTTATTGATGCCTGCACAGGTGGACCAAGTCGCTTGACCGCGAGGGGGAAGGGGTGGTTTACTACTGCATGGTGTTGTAACGGGCGGCATGCAACTGGACGTAGCAAGTATGGGGAGCAGCAGGAAGGGAGCAACGATCCCCGCAAGCTATCCCGATCCCATGCACTCCGCCCTCTCCCACCCAGGCCGTGCTGCTGGAGGAGTTGCGGGTGATGTAGGGTTTCTGGTAGGATGAACGTTCAAGATCTCGACACTGTGTCTGGGGCCCAGGATTCTTGCTTCAGTCTCAGAAGTTGCCCTGGAAGCGGAGGACTTCTTGACGTGGAGCTCTTCGCAGATGGCTGCAGGCCGAGCCGCAAGCTGACTGTGCCAAACTGGATCTGGTGTCCTGAATAGGCTCTCTGTCCGAGAACGACAACCGGGCAACGAACTCAGAGGGAATTGTTGTACTGCTGCGCAGGAAAGCACTTCGCCTGGCCGGGAAGGGGGAACTGAAGGGATCTGAAGGGCCGGAGCGGAGCATGAAGGGGCCACTTGTATATGCCTTGTACTTGCGCACAGAGGCTTGAAAAGCTGACGAAAGGTTTATAAGCTAGTATAGGGCACACACGATGCGCGGCTATCTTTGTGCCCAAACAAGCGCCGTCGATTTAACACCGCGTGATTGCTTGCGAGTGCCAACTCACCCGCAATCGTTGCACTCGCTCCGAGGATCCTGCCCACCGCCTACCGCCTAACCCTTTAGACTTAAAGGGCTAAGGGGCCCACTTAACGTTTCTCGGATCATCGGATCGGCACACTTGCTTGAGCCAAAGCTGGGTATCATCGAGCATCATGGGCATTCAGAAAGCCATCGTCTCACAGATGTCCGCGAAGCTGCATGGGCGCCAGCATTCGGGAGCAGGATGCTGGGGTCGCGCAAAGTGAAGTTGATTTCCGATCGAACCTCAAGTCCCGTATACTTCCAGGGGAGGGCAGGCAAGGGCTTGGGGCCGCGCCTTTCTATCAAGTGAATCAAGTTCTCTAGTCGAATGCAATCAGGTGCTGTTGACCGGACGAGACCTCTTGGGTAGCACCGTTGGCTCTTCGGCGAAACTGAGCCTTGCACATGGCTCTTGACAGTGTGCCCTGCATTCTCTTTGATGCTCAGGTTTTGTCTGCTCCTTATTTTCCATGGCCATTGCACTTCCTTGCTCTTTGTTTGTTGCGCACTTCGTGACATGGCAAGGCTCCAGTGTCTTCCATGTGCGATGTGGCGAGGCGGGTGGGGCCGGTGGGGCCCTGGCCCCTTTTTCCACCCAATGCCCTCGAGGGATGTCAAGCTTCGAGTTCCCGCCGCCCATTCCACAGGTCCGGGTCCATCAACATGTGCGGCGCAAACAATGCGGATGTGTCCAACTGCGCGGCAGTGGTGGCTCATGCTCCTGTGCTGTAGAACTCGCCACCACTTGTCGGCTCTTGTCAGTCGAACATCTTAGGAGATGGGCCACAATTTTGGCATGTCCCACGATGCGGGAACCACTGCCTGCCCAGACTCCGGCTACATCATGGAAGCTGTAGGCAGGCTTGCCAAATTGCAGACGGTCCTTGTGACGGATACCCTCTTTGCAAGGTGATGGTATCCCGGCCACGCAATTCACAGGATGCAGCGTGTCTGACATCACGACCTTCTTTTCCCAGGCACTTTCTTTAGGATCTCTTCAAGCCTTTACAGGCTCAGCGGTTTTTGTGCTTCAGAAGCCTCAATGGAGAGGTCTACACCAGGAACTCCGAGTGTCTAGAGAACAAGCCCGTGAAGGTCTTTGGCGATCCGGCACCTCGGGCCCAAGCCGACACCTGCTACACAACATCTAGAAGGTTCACACATCTACACCAACCATCAAGCCCCAACAAGTAGCGCGGTGCAATCCAAAATGTCCGAGCAGCCGAAACAGTTGTTGCCGTCTCCCAGGTTTGCGGAAACGGCTTCCGGGAGGAAGGCGAGGACTGCGACTGCGGATCGCCCTGCAATGACCCGCGCCTTGAGATCCCCAAGGATCAGATCTTGGGCTTGCAGGGTTTTGGTATGTTTGGGCATAGGGTTTACAATTTACAAATCGGAGGAGGAGCATATGGCATATATGGCAGCAGCCTGCCAGGCGCCACTCTGTAGCTGCCCGGCACCTCTCTCGGGCTCAGGTGCTGTAATGGTGCGACCTGCAAGTTCGCAGACCCCAGCTACGAGTGCAGCGACACTGTGGGCTCCTGCTGCGAGTCTCTTGGCAAGCACAAGAGCTGGTCACGTGCTGGCACCGGGCAAATCGTGAGAAGCTCTCTCGGAATCGAATCAGAGTGCAATCTGTGCAATCAGTCCTTAAGTCTAAGCAGTTGAGTGTTGAGCGGAGTGTCCTGCATTTCCTCCCACGAGGAGCTGCATGAACGTGACCGCAGCGGCACAGAAGGTGTGCAGGCCGGGCCTTCCTGGATTCCTCTCTAATGATTCTAATGCCGCCCCTTCCATTAAAACTAATGACACATTTCAAGAACCCTTCGTAAACACCTTCTAAGACCTACAAGACCTTCTCAGAAGCCTTCGAACTTCCCTGAAGAAAACAGCAGCACCCGTCCCCAGGGCCGCGCGCAACACCTGCGACCTCGCGGAAGTCTGTCCCGGGGGCACCTCCAGCTGCCCCAAGGAGCCATCGAAAATCATGCACTGTCAAGAGCAGGTGCTCTCTATTGCTCTCTTTTTTTGTTCGCGAGTTTCGGGGCTCTCTGCGATGCTCTGCGATGGTGCATTTTGGACATGTGCTTTTTGAGCAGTCTCGAGGACGAGTACACGTACCCAGGGGCACAATGCTCACTTTCCTCGAATGGAGCCACGTACGATGGCCTGTGTTCCATGGGAAGCTGCAAGAGCATGCGCTACACCTGCGAAGTGGACGTGACACGGGACTTCGAGGGCAACTGGGATCTCACTGAGCCCTGCGCCGCCTTCAATGACGACTGCAGCACCGTGGTGCCGGAGGCTCAGAGTCAGTTGTGCCAAGTGGCTCCGTAGCCAGCTGGGTGTTTGCCAGTGTTTGCTACCGGGCTGCTACCATCATTTTGCTATGCTTTGCTTCTGCGCTGGAATTTTCATGGTTCTTGGAGACAAGCAAATTGCGTACACTTATCTCACAGGTGTCACGATGCATCGAAGAGCTCTGCAGCTGACTGCGGGCAGTACTTCAGCTTCTTTGCTCAACTGGAAGAGTTGGTGAGAGACAGTCCTCGTCAGAGTCAGTCTCAGGTGTCCACGGCTCGCAGATGTCTGTCCCTGATGGGACGCCATGCCGCACGACTGCCTTTGAGCATTTCGCTTTGACAACAGCATCTCCGGACCTGTCTTTTTCTCGAGCAGTGCCGTCAAAGTTGCACCCAAGGTTCGCGAGCCATGCCCAGTGTGATTTCTGTTGTCACAAGTTGTCACATGTTGTCACACTCGGCTTCGGTTTTGGTGTTTTCGCTGGTTGTGGAGGCCGCAGTCAATTGCAGCAGTCGAGTTGCCCACTGAAAAGAAAAAAGAGCCCCCAGCAAGCCGAGGTGCGAACAAGTGAGCATTTTGTAGGAAAAGCCCCCAGCTACTCATGAGAGCCTCTGCTCAAAGGCTGGCATCCAAGCGAGCCGAAGGGACAGCGCGGGAGTATGTGCTTCCAGGGCCGCTGCACGCGCCCTGAGACCTTGGCCGTGGTGCCGCTCTGCGGCAACGGCGCCTGGGCTCAGAACTCCAGGAGCCCGCAAGAAAATAGCATATCGTGTGCTGAGTAGTTAGAATGCAATTATTATGCAGCACGTCTGCATTGAGGGGTTGTTATCTGCGAACGTTCCAGTGAAAAGCATCAACCCTACTGAGAACTCAAGGGTACCCTTTGTACACCGAGGTGGCATCGACTATGGCGAGGAGTGTGACTGTGGCTCGGCAGGCGATGCCTGCTGCGACTGTGACACTTGCCAGCTCAAAGCAACCAGTGCCTGTGCCGGGACAGACCCGTGCTGGGCTCAGCGGGACAGTGATGATTTACCCCCCAAAAAACAACAAGAAGAAGTACTTGAAGAGCGCCAATGTTTGCCAACGATCTTTGCATATAGTTGTAGTATTCTTGGCGATGGCGATCCTAACATCTCCCAATGATAATCGCTCTGGGAAGACCATGAAACTGACGAAGAGTAAGGGGCTTTTGGAGCAACACTCTTTAAACCTTGACCTTCCGGCCTGCATGTATCTGCTCAGGGTTTGGGAGGTTTTTGCATCAGCCGCCTTGCTTGCCACGGGGCAGCGAAAGTTCCATGTTTCGCCGTGTCTTGCCAAGTTCTGAATCACAACTGTCGTGCAGTTCACCAGGTGTAGAAGCCAGGCAAAAAACATAGTAATCACCCAGAATAGCTGTCCTTTGTAGCATTCCCCGCCAAACAGAAGACACCATCGTTTCTGCTGTGGCATTTTGATGGGTTTCTGCGGGCCAGCAGGCTGGCGAGTTGCCCCTTTAAAGCCAGGTTGATTATCGTACAATATCATCGCCAAGTCTAATAGGCAACCTTAACAGTGTAGAAGCTGCGGAACGTGCCAGAGGTCTGTGTGAGCTCTTGTGGTCGCTCATGCGGTCGATTGTGATTGAGAGGTGCTGTGATCCGGCCACATGCTCCTTGCGCCCAAGCGGGACTGTGTGCCGTGCGGCCCTGGGCGAGTGTGACCTGGCCGAGGCCGGTCTGCTGTGATATACTATACGCACATATTATTATATTGTTGCAGTGTAATCCAATTAGCCAGTATGCACAGTAAGAACATTCTATACTTCGACTTGAAATTACACGCAACATGATGCATTATTGGACGGGTAGCTTTGTTCAAGCTCACTGCTCTTAGGCTGCCGCCAACTACACGCGGCTACCAAGTACATGTGCAGCAATAAGCTGCGTTGTGGGGGGGAAGGCCTGCCAAAACGCATGCTTTCAGAAGGGCACTGAATGATAAAACTTCTCAGCTTGAACAAAGATCAAGTCTGCCAGCTGCGCTTTTTTTGGAAGTTTGGTCAATGTGGCAGTTCTAGGCCTGTGTGTGTGTGTGCCTAAGCTGTCTGCCAAGTTGGACATGGCAGGTTTGCTCTGGATCGTCAGCTCATTGTCCTCCTGACCTTGGGAAGCCATGGGGGTCGGAATGCACCAGTGGCGGTGTGCCCCCGACTTAGTGGGAGTTTTGTCGCCCGGCCAGCTGGGCCCAATTCCGGCTTCCATTCACATTGACAACAGAACTGTGTCCAGACACCCGCGTTTGCTTTCGTTCTTGCTTACAGTCTTGTTGGGTCAACAAGGGGGCATTTACACCTTGATTTGGCACGTCCAGCTCGTAGATTCCACTACCCGGACGAATGAAAAAACAACCCGAGCGCCGTGGTGATGTGAAATGCAAAAGGAAAACACGGAACGAAACAAGCGATGCATTCCAGACATCCAGTCTTCGCACAAATGTAGAAACGGTGACACAGACTCCAAACAAACGACAGCCATTGATGAGCAGAACCGTCACTACTCTAGTCCCATGATTCCTACGATGACATTGCAATTGCTATCGTGTGGGGTGGGGCCACCTCAGTCTTAGTGCCCCGAATGGCTCGATGCCACAGTCGCGGCCGCTTAGACCCCAACGCCATTGGAAGGCCCTAGGCCCTAGGAAGCATAGTGCACAATAGGGTTCCAGGCCTTCCACCTGCTACGCCAACACGTGCCTCCCAAGCCTCGACAAGCAGTGCAGCGACAAGACCGCGGGAGACAAGCCGGTGGCCAGCAGGCCGGGTTACAGGGAGGTTGGGGGGTGCAAAAAGAGTGCATATCAAATTTGCGCCACGCCGTACATAAATGTGCATATACATACGTACGTATACAGCAGATTACGTATTTGCTTGTCATTTCTATGCCTAGCGGCCGAGTTTTTGTTGAGGCATTTGTCTACTGGCTCTCGTGGCGAAGCGCCCGGACATCTTTGCACAGCTTTGATGTGTTGCGCCTCTTGTGCTCAAGAAATGGGAGATTGGATGATAAACGACGAGCCGGTGACGGATCCATGGCTCTGCAGCGGCCCGGCACAATGCTGAGTTTGCAACATCTTTTCTAGAGTCTGGAAAGGAGCAGGTCTGCAGTCTGCAAGGGAGAATCAAGGGAGATGTTTACATATATCGTGGGTTTGGCGGGGACGTGTCTCTCGCCAGTCGGAACAAATGCCGAGCCCGTCGTCCATACATCCCTGTCTCGAAGGCAGCTGCTTGCGGAGTACTTCCCAGTCAACCTTCACTGTCAATGGAGAAAGAGCCTTGGACACAAAGACCAAAACCTGAGCGATACTTCCGCAGTTGTCAAAAGCAAGGCAAAAGCATCTACCTGGCAGCGGCTGTCGACGGGACACGCTTAAACGGCTCCCTGTGCGTCTCAGCCGAAGCCACAACGCCTCTGACCGCTGAGTTCTGCAGCACCCGAGTTGCATTGCGATCCAATCATGGCTTTTGTTTGCCATTCTATTTGCGTCGTGATGAGCCTGCAATTTTTCCATCCATTCCCTACGCGCAGTCTAAACGCATCGAAGCTAACATCCGATCATCCTTTGATTGCTATCGAGGTTCGAAACCTGCATTCGCACAAACGCCCAAATCTCACCACCAAAACATGAAGTCTCGCCGCTCTGATTTGCTGCGTTCGGATGTTTAGGTTTCATTGGCGCCCCTCGCTCCATGAGGTTCGGCTTCGTCCCTAAACCCAGAAGAGCGTGTTTTTTTTCCACACGTTTAGCTGCTATAGGTTCGATCTGTTGGAGGTCCTATGAACCAAGAACGAAGAACATTTCTTTGGTTTGGAGTATTTGGGAATCTTTACGCGCAGGCAAGAAGGGTGATGAGAAATTCGGTTGAAGAAGCGTTTACCAAAATAAGTGTTTACCACTTTTGCACCCTTTAAGTGGTGGGACCCAAAGGAGTCAAACCCGAAACTCCGAAGCGCCGATGCCCCTGCACACCCAGGCAGTGCATCCTACTTCGATGCCCTTGAGCTGCACAGAGCTGAACTGCGCCCCATATACTCTGGGCACCAGTACAAGGTATAGGACAGGCTTTTGGCTACATTGAGGGGTTGGGAGGTTGGAGATTCGGTTCGTAATTAGAAGGGCTGGTGTAGGAGTTTTGAGGATTGGTTTCCTTGAAGCTGCTTCCGTGGCTTTCCGCTTCCTTTCTATTTCTGCTTCTTTAGTCTTTTCCCTTCTTTTGAGGCTTCTGTGGGCCGTTGTCTGCTTTGCTCCTCCGCCTGCGCTCAATGCGACGGCCCGACCCACCTGGACTGCACGAGCTGCGCGAGGAACGTGAAGGACCCCCCAGAGCATCCCGCAACCTTGGCAAATGTGTGTCTCTGTGTCTCTGTCTCTGTGTGTGTGTGTGTGTCTTTGAGTGCCCGGCTCTGCAAGGATAGCCGCGGGGCCTGTCCCATTTTCCTGGAGGCACCTGTGTTAAGGGAGCGTTCTCGCACGGGAGCTCCTCATGATCCTGCTCCTATAGGCCATGGTCGATGATCGGGCAGCCACGATCACAACGACAGCTGGCGCAGCTGGCACGACTGGCATCAGCGGAGACGGAGGTGGAGGTGACACAACCACTCCATCAACCGGTATCGTTGCAGCTCAGTCGCAGCTGAGTTGCCACTCCAACGTCACTTTTTGGATTCTGTAGCCCCATTAGTGCCCTTCCAAGGGCGGCAGCGCGGCATCGTCGGCCGTGATTGTGGGTGTTGTCCTTCCCGTTGCTGCCCTGCAGCTAATGGTGTCGGACATCTGAAGCTCTTACCCGGCTACCCCACCCCCCCGGGCCCAATCAAGAATGTCCAGAAGAGCTGGGCCCAAAACGCGACCCGCAGCGACTCCACGCAAAGAGGCTCCCGCAGTGGAACCGCACGTGGCCAGAGCTTCGTGGGCGAAAGCTAAAAATCGGGTGGTTGCATCGCATGACAGCTTGTGTGCTGGAAACTCCTTATTTCTTGTGTTTTTTCAGGAACAGAACAGATGTTGTCATATGTGTTCATCATTGCGTTGTTCAAGCTTGGCTGTTGTTGTTTCGACATCTCGAGTTGGAGGTCCTCGATGTACTGCAAACAGAGATCCGGGGCATCGACTTCAGGCCACCTCGGTATCCTGATCAGCATCTGCATTGTCTGCATGTTTCTCCGATGTGCAGCAGACAGGGGAATGGACCCTCGTCTTGCTGGCTTTGCCGATCCCATCCACCTTCACTTCCAGGCTCGCAGAAGCACGCAACATGCGGGATGATTCGGGATGGGTCCTCTGACAGGCCATGCTCTCCTGGCCTTTGACATCCAGCCCAAGGCAAGTCATGCGTCGAGATGCCTTGGCTGCCCGCTCTTCTCGTGGCTAGAATGCCGTGCTTGTGCTTGCCTGCGCCTGCAGTGTGTGGTGGCAAAGTGCCTGCAGGCTGGACGTTCGAAATCTGAAAGTTCACCTGAGCCTGCCAGGCTAGCAGCGGCTTGCATTCTTTGCATGCTGGATCGTTTTCGATATACTGTCCATATATACTCTGCCAGCAGCTGCTAGCGGGCATCAAAAGGCAGACACGGTCTCATGCAGCCAGCATTCATCATGAGCTTGACATTGTTTGGGATCACCATGGGGGGATGGTGATGCAACGGTCATAGTGTCGATGATGTCCTGGTTTGGCTCAATCGCCTCATCGCATCGCTTGGCGTTGCCCAGCAAGGGCCACAGCAATGAAAATGCTCAGATGTAGTCAGGGCAGCGGTTGAGTCCCTGCACACTAACATGTTGTGACTTGAGCGGTTTTGGGGCGGGTGGTCAGGCCGAAAGCTGGACTTGGGCGTCCGAGCTGTGCGGCGATGGCCGAGGAAGAGGATGGTCCTGGCCTTAGACTTAGGAAGGGCTTCATACATTTTGGCCCTGTCCCTCCGCTTGCTTTCTCTCTCGTCTGGCACAAGGCTGCGACCACCTCTACAAGGCCCTGGGTGCGAAGTAGACAGCTCTCTTGTTGCCCACAGCGGTTATGGCTCTGAGTCGATTCATGCATGCTCGCAGCTGCTCGCAGGTCGTCCTTGTGGGAGACGCCACCGTGGGAAAGACGCATTTGCTTTCACGGTACGTGAAAGGCAGGACAAGTCATCGGAAATTGAATCGATGATGGGGTTCCTCGACTCTCCAGTGTCAGGCACCTTGCCGAAGGCTCCAACGGCCACCATTGGTGTCGAGTTTGCGACACGCCCCTGTGCCGCAGAACTTCACTGTTGCCCACTTGCCTTTCACCGAGCGAACCCTGACTACCGTAAGGCACCATTCCATTGGCTGTGGGTGGAACGGTGAAGGAGAGCTCAAAGATGCTGATTTGTTGAGAGAGGGCTTTTGAAGAGTGAAACTCAAGGTCCAATGCGCGAGTGTTTTTTTGAAAGTTCACCCCAACTTTTTCAGGCGCAGATTTGGGACACTGCGGGGCAAGAGAGATACCGAGCCATCACCAGCGAGAGGGCCCAGGAGATGCAATTGGGCTCTTGCAGACGCGCAGATCGGCAGACCACATGGCACACCGTGTCGAGCACCTTCAATACATTTGCACACCCTGTCTGTTTGTCAAAGGCTCGCACTACCGTCGTGCTGTCGGAGCACTCCTGGTCTATGCACCTTGATTGCATCGTGGCGACAGAGCTCCTCCGAAATCTGTTCACGCTCCGCACCGGCGTGCCCAGGATGTGACCAGGAATGCGACATTCCAGAATTGCCGTGGCCTTGGTGTACCAGCCGGAATCAGGAATCCAAAGTCTATCATTCAGCACCTGAATTCAAGCCACCAAGGCCTGAAATGGCTGGAAGAGCTGCGGCAAAATGCAGAGGACAACATCATCATCATGCTAGCAGCGGCCTCTGGAAACGGTATCAACACTCCCTGCCAAAGATTTGTCGCGGACTCTTAGTTGGCTTTGAAAGAAGTCGAAATCAGCTCCCTTTCCCTGCCAGGTTGGGAACAAGCTTGACTTGGTTGAGAAGGATCCCACTGCACGGCAGGCGCGCCACCCAGGAACCCGAACAACCACCACCAGCACAACCTTTAAGGGCTCCTCAGGGCCTCCTTAGAAGCCCTTTGTGGGGCTTTGCCTCTTTCTTTTGTTGGCCATGCCGAGTGCTGGCCGGGACTGGTGGAGGTTCACAGGGCCGACGCGCTTTCATGACTAAGGTGCACTATGATGCTGCTCTGGAGTTCGCTCGGTCACACAAGCCACGCTGCCACGATTATGACCAGCAGGTTCAGTGTGCAGGAGGAACTGCCTTGGAGCTAAATTAAATCGAAGCAACAGCAACCCACACGTGTTGCGGCAGGCTTGTAGGTTTGTAGGGTCAGAGCTTGGAATTGCGAATTCCAAGCGCCGCGGAAGTGCGTATGAGCAGCCATGTGTACGTGGCATGACCAAGTATCGGCCGTATCGCCGCATGTTAGAAATTGAAATGCTAGTAGTGAACAGTTCGAAAAAGCTCTTCCAGGCTCCTCTTCAAAGAGGCAAGTGCTGTCACGCAGCAAGCCCGGAGAGAAAACGCAGCCCTGGAAGTTGGACATGCATCTACATATAACTAAAAGCCTTTCTTTTGCCAAGGACGTATAACGTGAAGCATGTCTTCGAGCAACTCCTCCAGGAGGTGTACAATCAGGTTGCCCAGAAGTTGTCACTTCTTCACTTGTGTTCCGCGGCGCCGCACTTCTGCAATGTCCTGCCCTCGTGCCGAGGCGTCAAAGAACGCCAAAGAGAAACGTCGAGAGCCGGGTGGCATCCAGATCCAGTCCAGGCCCCAGGAAGTGACAATGTCATTGTGTCGAACTTTGTGGAACTTTGTGGAAGCAATCGAGTAGCAACACGTAGCAAAACCCTTCGTGGCATGGGTCAGGATGGGAGTGTTAAGGGAAGCGCATGTCATAGATTGCCAAGGCCCGGCGGCATGATCCCCGTTCAGGAGGAGAACCCCTGCGGAAACCAGGCCAAGGGGGGCCTGCATGGCTTGTACGAGAGTGAGAGTACTGAGAATGTCTGAGAGTAGAAGGGGGCAGCTGTAAGGGTGTAGCTCAAGCTCACTGGGAGGCCTGCTGAAGTGAGTGAAGCGGGCTGTTTGCCAATCCTTGACGATGCTTCCTGGGATCCTCGAAACGCAGAGTCATGGGCTTGGCTCCGCCACTCGCGGAGAAGTATCGAGAGGTCGGCCGGAGTTTCGAAGCCTTGGTCTGCCCCGACAGATCTCCCCGGTAGGGGATCGCCGCTCAACATGAGGCTTAATGATGGCCAATTATGATGATTTAATCATGATTCTCATGGCCAGAAGGGGCAGCACCAATGCGTCGGAACACCGTGTCTGGGGATCGGGAAACGACCGCGCCTCGGGCGCGCCCTCGAACTTCGACCTTCTTAGGCTCTCAGCCTTGTGCCATTTTGTGCCCTGCAGGACTCCGCTGACTCAAAAACTCAACAAAAATCCCTCAAAAAGATCGCGCTTAAGCAGCCGTCGTGTACTTGAGTTTGTGATCCTCAGCAAGCGGCCCGGTGGCACAAGCTGCTTGGTCTCAGGGAGTGGTGATGCAACGGGGGCACATTGTGATACCTTGAACACTCGTTGAACATCTTAAGCAGTGGCCAGGAGGGTCAATGTTGGCTATTAGTTGGAGAACCTCTGTTTACATGGAACGTCGATAAACTGTCATAGGCTCAGCTCGAAGTTTCACACGACAGGCGAATCCTGAGCGCAGCCCGGAATGCTGTAAAAACACTTGCAGTAGGGCAGCTCTGATGAGGGGGCAAGCTACGGCTCCGGTGGCGTGAAACTAAATGGGAAACAAGTCTCTGGAGTGGGTGTGTGGGATAAGGAGGGAATACGGAAGATTTCCAGCTCAATGGCTACATCAGGCTACATCATCAACACTTGCGCAAAGTTTGCACCAGCAACTGTCGCAACTGTTGAAACTCCAACAGATGTCCTCTCACCAACAGACCTACTGCTACCACAGTCCTGCACTCGGCTGCAGCTTCCCGAGTGGCCATCACGGAGCGGCGGCGTCCCGTGATGCCATACTCGTTGCTGCGATGTGGCGCCAGCGCCTTGTTGGCCGCCGCCTTGTTGAGGACTGCGAATCGTCTTGGCCACGGCAGCCATTGGTAGCCAGAAGCCAGCCGTTTGTCTTGCCCCATTTGCAGTTCACCATCCAGCCACGAGGGCCATCGACTGCAAATCTCGCTACACTGACAAGCAGCTGGGATTTCAGAATCTCCTAGCATCAGGATAATCAGAATGTCGGTGATTCCTGAGTCTGGCGTGAGGAGCACGATCGCCTTCCTTGCACCAGTTTGTGGCACTCTTACGACAGGCCCGAGACCAACATCCTCCATTGCGCCTGGCAGAAGAGCATTTCCAAACATTCGCTCGGGGCACGTTCCCTTGGCCCAGGTCCCATGCGCTCATCAGCCTCGGAAACACGCCTGAGACGGACTCTCCTCACAGCAAGTAGCAAGTATGGGGGAAATTGTGGGAATTGTGGGAATTGTGTGACTGTGAGGAGAGCCGAGAAGGCAGGCCAGTCCGGGGAGCTGGCTGGAGGATCCTACGTGCCGGCCTTGGCACCGCGAAAGACTTTCCCTGATCCCCAGATATGATCAAGAGTGACTCTATAAGCGACTCTAAGAGTTTGAGCAAGAGAGAATCAACTGCAGTCACTCGTTGGAGATGTTGCCCCCCCCCCCCCCCCCCCGCCAAATTGTCGGCTGATGTCTCGCGTTACCCCCCTCCCGAAGGAGATCATGAAGACCAGTGGCGTGGAGTGGACCCTGATGTTCAAGGACAGGGTCAGGGCATGACGGGGCCTTCAGGCCCAGGGGGGAGCTGTGCGTTTCGAGGCCGCAGACGACTTTGCTCGCAAGAACGGGCTCCGGAAGCTGGGCGACTCCAAGGCGGCAGTCTCGAAGATGGCAGGGAGCCCAACAACATCCAACAACAAGGAGTAAAGACAAATCCAGGCTGTCATCATGGCGATCGTTCTATGGGCGGGCCCGGGGGGGGGGATGTTCGGCGGTGACCGAGGCGGCTTTCTATCCGGCAGACGAGGCACTTTGAAACGTTGCCGGAGGTCTTTTCCTTGTTCTTTGAGTCTTTAGAAGGCCTTCCGTGGCGTTCGTGATTGGCTAGATGCTCGCGGCCTGCGACGGCACTTCCCTGCTGCATCCCGGCTAAAGCCGAGCTCTGCGATCACAAAAAGCCTTGCAGTCTGCCACGTCCGTGCGCAATGTGCACATGCAATCATCGCTTCCCGGCGACATCAGGTCAACCAGTGGTGCAAGGAGATGGGCGCAGACACTCGACTTTTCCAGTGGTAGCGGTAGACCAGGGGACGCTGAAAAGGGAACCTCCGATGCCGATGCCCGGGCCCAGGCGAATTCAAAGCCAATCCGGCTTTTCGGTCTAGATTTATTTCGTTTTGCAAGCCTGTGAGTTGCGAAGTCAACAAAAATTCTGGATTCAGGGACTGAGCTTTAGTTGTGTTATGAAGCGGTCCGATTCCGAGCCCGTTAAGAACAACATTACAGTCATAAAGCACAAACGTTTGAAGGAGCTAGAGGGCTCATTTAATCCGAATCCACTATAAGGACTTGCAGCCCCTTCCTTGTTCCGACTTATTGAGTTTGGAAAGGCCGGCTGGCCGTGCTTCGGACAGGATATGAGAGCATTAGCGATACTTCGCGGGACCTGTCGCGGTTGCTCGCCCAGAAGACAGGTCGCAGTCACAAGTCTATGAAAGTCGATGCATATCCCCAAGCACAATGAGTTTACCGACCCAGTCCTGTTCGAGATGTATGCGCTGTGTCCCTTCACCTCTTTACGCCCCAAGGCGCAAGCTCCCCCAAGAACAAGAATTAACAACCCCAATCCCGTTCGACACGTGTGCTCTGTGGCCCGTCACTTCCATCGTCGAGGCAAGAAACTGCTGTCACAAAAAGACACCAGAGTACATGGTTCACAGCCTCCTACATGAGTGCGTCCCAGCTTCATCTCCAGTGACCGTCATTAAAGTAATTCTACTGTCAAAGCCTGTGCCAGCTTTCCGAGCACTCCAGGGATACTCGGCATAAACCTTCTTCTGAGCGCTCGACACTACTAGGTCCTGAGTTTTCGTCACGTGCGTGGTTGTTCGAAAGGGAATAGATGTGTCGCCTTTGCTGCACTACAAGGGTTGCTTACGCGTCACCCCAAGTCATGCGCTTAGATTTTGGAACCCATATTGAGCTTGTGGGTTTGGGGGGGGGGGGGGGGTGTATGTATGCATGCATGCATGCATGTATGTATGTATGTATGTATACGTATATGTATACATATATATACACAATAACAAATTTGCCACTCGTATATCTCTTGTACATGTATCCACTTCCCCCTGTCTCAGCTGAACCACACCCAAAACAGAAACACGCTGCGACCATGGCTCTCTAGAACTTGACAAGCCTCCAGGAAGACATCATTGACCTGATCGAGAATACGGAGGACACTTGCCATGGGCTTCAAATCTGCAATGCCGCAAACATCCCAAACATCCCAAACATCCCAGAACGCTCCCTTAACATCCCCGAGTCGCCGAGCAGGAGATAGCTGAGCTTCTTGGGGATGCTCTCAACGAAAACGAGCGAGCTGCCCTTTGCGGCAGGCGATTTTCCGAGGGCCGGACCTCCTGAGACGTCCAGTTGCCAAAAATTGAGAAAGGCTCTGCACAACACGCGAAGTGAAGGGACGTGTAGGGCCGAGTCATATTGCATAATCAGATTCGCAGATTTGGTCGACGTCAAGAGTCAAGATTTCAACTAAAGCCGGAATCTTCCCGTTCGAGGCAGTTGGCGGGATGGTTCAGGGTGAAAAGACTGGCTAGCACGATGCAAAGGGTACACTCAGCATGATAGCTAGCAGCAATTGACCAACCGAGGGCGGGGGGGGGGGGGGTTGGGGCAAGCATTGGAGCACGCATTGGAGGCCTGTAACTTCATACTTCCCAAGGCAGGGGGGGCGGGGTGGAGTGGAGGGGCTAAGAAGGTGGTGTATATCTATATATACCTGCCCTACCTAAAGAATGATGTTTTCGTTACAGAGTTGTTTCCCTTTTCCAGCACGACTTGTGTTTGCCGCCCTTTCCTAGCCTATGTTTCTACGTAAATGCCGTATGCCCTGCTACTTTCGGACCTGCTCGGTCTAGCCCTGTTTATGGAATACAATGCCAGACCCCTAGTATGCTATTGTTTTTTGACCCTGTCCTTCATTCTCTGCCACTATTCAACTTAACTTGAACAATATATGACCTCCAGTTATGTTGATTCAGTGATCGGATTCGTTTGCATTTGTTTAGCTTAGGGCGGGGGACTTGTATAATGACGAGTGTTTCTCTATAGGCTGTGGGTCGCAAATATGTTGTTCCATAATGCAACATATGCGGTCTAACAGCGGTCTAACTAATGTTAATGACACTTGGAGGTGTGATTTTGGAGGCGTGCCCACCTCACAGGAAAGGCTAGGATGGCAAGCGTGTTATGCCGATCACGAACGAATACTTGCATGTTTCCGAGTCCCCCGTCCTGGACTGGCCAAAGCTGATCCGTTTGGCGCCAGCTTGTTGTGGCCCAACATGAGGGAGCAGAAAGCAGGAAGACATGTGCAGTGCTTGCCCCGTGCACTTCTGGGGTTCAACATGATGACGCACTCAGGCAACCTGCAAAGACAGGTCTACAAGACTGCTGGGGCTTCCAAGCACTTGCTCAAAGGATGGCCATCATGGAGCGTCGTCGCCCTGTGGCTTACCCATTGCTGCGGCATGCCGCTGGCGCCGTGTTGGCAGTGGCCTTTTTGAGGACTGGCCCGAACATGAAGCTGAGAAACACGTGAAAAGACAGTTGTTCCTTTGTTGGAAAGTTTTGTCATCGTGTTTGGGACTGTCGGTTACAAAAGTGCATCTCCTGTTTTGGGGGGTCGCAAGGAGCATGACGGCTTTCTTGGGGCCAGCCTGCGCCCTCAGAAGGGTTGCAATTTGTGAGTGGCGTTGCTCCCCTAAACCTGTACGCACCGCTTAAAGCCCATAAGCCCTCTAAACCCTACAAGCCCGCTTTATGTTAATTGGATACTCCTGGTGCACTGAAGGGCGGCCCCCAGCCCGGCCGAGCGCCGAACGAGGGCTTGGCGCGCAGAGATTCTTGGCCCTCTTGGCACTTGAACCACGGTCCAGACGGAAAGAGCTTGATATTCGGGAGCTTTTGGTTTTGTTGAAGATGTTTTATGGGGTTGAGTTAGGTTCGCGTTTACATTTTTCATCAGGGCGATTTCTGACACAAGCCTGGGGAGTTTTGGAGCTTCTTGTGGGGTAGTTGTGGGGTGTTGTGTTTCTGTGTTTCATGCCGAGGACCTACTGGCTGCCTTCGGGCTCGCCACAGCTTGGAAGGACGGGGCCTGAGCTAAGCGCCCTTGGAAGCTTTGCGTTGTGCCTTTGTGTGTTTCACAGCATTCTAGGAAGCACGGGCACGCAAGGCAGATGAAGCGTTGGCACTGCGGGATGCCCTGCCCTCACAAGAGTGGGGCGCGCTGTGCTGTGTGGTGCGTAGGGCCGTGTAGGGTAGAGTCGAAGTTGGGCGGTAGTGTGGCAGGCCACATGGCACTGGCTGAGCTGAGGCTAGATACGATTCAATCTGCAGCTACAAATGCCTGTTTCCCAGGAGCGTATTTGCAAGCTCTCGCACCAATCACAAGTATTGCACGATACAGAGATACGTGTTGTTGATGTTGTCTATCTCGCATTTGCTGCACGCTTCATGGCTACGTCCGTCCACTTGGAATTTGGGTTGATTGTTCAAGTCGATGAATGTGTGTGCAGTTTGGATTGCAGGCTTTACATCACTCAGCAAGTGTGATCTTGCATCCACTGGCTTACTTGCCGAATCAGCCCTTCAAATCCCAAATGAGCCCCCCACCCACCCGCCCACCCTCCCAGCCCCAACCTGCATTTGATGCGTAACACCGTGTGTTTCGTAACTGGGCCAGCAAGCTCTATTGACATCTTGAATCCCATCTTGTTCATCGAGGCCTTGCAATTTGCGAGGAGAGGGCACCCGGCAACGACGACTATTGCCAAAAGGCCCCCCGAAAAAAAGAAAAAAACTGTGAGCTTCACTGAGCGGCTCCTTGGGACTCCTGCCTCGCCTGTGCAGTCCTGCAAAACCTATTGCGAAAACTCCAAGGAGGAGCAGGACACGGGAGTTGCAATTGTGTGACACTTTTGCGATTTGCTTCCACATCTTGTTGATTTTGCAAGAAGGGGAAGGGGGGGCCCGCGAGACGCTCGAATCACAAGTGAAGAAGGGCAGCATTGTCGACAAGATCTTGGAAAAGCACCGCGGCCACCTCTTGATGGATGTCCGACACGGCCTCCCAGGCACCCCTCTGCACCAAGAGCAGCTTCCCAAAGCCAGGTCCCGGAAGAAGAAGTTTGACAACAACCGTGCAGACAACGCAAAGACCGAGAAGTTGGATTTGTGGCTGGGCAGCGGCCTCTGGGAGGAGAAACACACACACAGGGGCCTCATAGGGGAGTTGTTCTAAAGCAGGGTCCCCTTTGGCTAATTTTGTTAGGCATGTGCCTTGTTCCTGCAGCAAGGCTCACAAATCGCTCTCACCAACCAGTCGGTCCAGCCCTCATATGCATAAGTTCTTTGCGTTGTAGGCCCCTTCTGGTACCTCTGCAGACTGAGGACTATGCCAATGGCATCAAGGAAACTGGCAAAATCCGAGAATTCTTTGCCCCGAAGCGACAGTACGAGTAGTCTGCAGACCTGAGACCCCGCCTGCTCCGCAAAACTGACATGACGGCCCTGCATCGTTACATCAATGTTGCATCAATGTTACATCATTCCATGCTGACTTGTGGCACCCGTCGCAGTTTGGACTCGAATCCAGCAAGTTGAGGAGGAATCCTTGGCAGAATCACGAACTCAGAGCACTCTATGCACTCTTCAGTACGTCCTGTACAGTAGCTGAAGAATCTGTCAAAAGCGGGCAAAAAAGCCGCTCCCTTAAACGGCATGGGAACATGCCAATATTCGGCCTGGATCCCAAGTTGTATCCTCCGCGGTCCACAACGCTGCCACCCTGCACCGGACAGGCATTTGACTATGCGGCGCCGGAACACCTCCGTGCGCAGGCTGCTTGCAGAGAGAGTCCAACTGACAAGTCAGGGCCAACGAAATGCCAGGATTCTGCCGAGAACAAGGTGCCGCCGAGAATCCTCAGATGCCGTCATACACCAAATGCCTACAGTGTACAGGTTTCTGAATGAATGCGGCAGGTCAATCAGGCGGACAACAGCAACCTAAGCTACCCATCGTTGCTCACAAGGAGAAACATCTCTGACAGCTCCATTCTGGTTTGGGTGACCTTTTTCTGGCGAGGAGCGACATGTGTGACACAAAGCAGGAGCCGGAGGACCCTGAGACCCCATCTCAAGTCTTCTGGCTGAAGTGTCACAAGCAGCTCCAAAGCTATCTGGATCAATAGCTGTGCATAGTTGTGCAATACTGGCAATACATAGTTTTTCTTAGGTGTAAACACACAGGAGCAATCGACTAAAAAGTGCACGGCACCAGTCCTTTGCACAGGCTGGGATTCATGGGGGGGCCTGATGTTCTTTGACGTTCTTTCCTTACGGGCTGCACAGAGTGCAGGGGGAGATGGTCAACGGAAGCAAAAGCCGTCCCTGCCTTTGAGAGAAGGTGGCGTTGTGAGAGGTTTGTTCTTTTCGCCCTGGCTATGGCAACGCACTGATAGCAGTGTTTTTCCACTTACGCAAGAAGGGTCAATATTGGTCAATGGTTGCGGTGCACAGCTCAGGTTCTTGCCCATCCCGAAGCGCTCTCGGCCCTTGCAGCAGTCGGCGGATAGGCTGATGAAGTCGTCCACGCAGGCGGCCGGGGGTAGATGGATTCTAAGAACCAAGGCCCGCGTAAGGCTCACATGCGACCGCAGCTTTTTTTTCGAGGCTAGCGCCTCCCGAGCCATGCGCGCACCGCGACCCCAGCTGGCCACACGACCTGCTTCCAGCGGTTTGCGCTTCGCAGGTGATTTTGATGTTTTTTGATCGGGGTTCGTTTGGGGTCAAGGTTGGATTCGGTTGGATGTTTTCACCCTCTGCCCTGAGGCCACGTGAGGTCTCAACGCTGAAGCTGAAGGCCGTCTCTTGGAGCCGAGGCCGTCCGTGTCTCGGGTCTCGGCACAAGTCCGGATTCGATCTCAAGCGACTCAAGTGACATCACTTCAGTTGGCTTCCTGCATGACACTTGCGATTTCGGAAAAGGCTGACATGAAAAATGCCAGCAGATGGCGCTAGAACCTCGAAGAGCCGGCAAGTGAGCCTCGTTCTCCTTCTTTCGCCTTGCACTTGCCGAAGCTGTTGGCTGACATTGGTCGGAGCATCCCTACAGATTCTGAATAAGTCTGTAGACCTTGGGATGCGCACCAGCACGGAGACTGTGTCCGAAGAAACCAACACTGTACATGTAGTGACATTGCCCACAAACGGGCACGCTCGTGCTTCGGACCATGTGGAAATGCCAGGAATGTATGGCCGCGTAAGGCGTAAGAAGAAGAGTCGGACTTTTGCGAAGCATGCCTGGAGATCCCGAGCCAAGTTGACGGCGGGCATACGGCTTAGCATATGAGTAGCATATGTATATTTTGAGATCGATCTGTGGAGTCTGAGGTCCGCGGCGCCTATGGTTTGGTGGAACCCTTTCAGTTATCTGCGCCGCTCCACGGCTGAGCAATTCCCCATTTTGAGCCACCAAACGCAGCAGAATCCCGCTGAGGGGGCAAGAAAAAGAAAGAAACGCTGCGGAAGCCCAGCTATTTGCCGGATGCCGAACCAATGGTCTGGAGACCACGCCCAAACCCACACTCCTGGTGGTTTCTGCTTCGTTACCCTGCACAAAAGACTTGCCCAGGTCTGAAAGGTCGCTTCTTGTGAGCAGCTCAGTCTCCAGAGAGGTTCGTGGTTCCTCTGGACCTCGTGCGCATGGGGGCTCGGCGGGGCTCACTCCGAGGGACGAGTTCAATCAGAGGGCCTTTCGGACCACACTCCTGCAGGACACGGCACGCGGTGCGAGAGATGAGCCTTTAAGTTTTCTGCGTTAAGCGATTGCACCCGAGAGATGTGTCGCCATGAATGTGGTGCTTCGACGCTGGCGAGGACTAAGTCCACCTCATCAGCCCACGGAAGCTTCTCAGCTCATAGAGAAAACAGCACGTGGCCTCAAGCACGTTCTGTTCGGGGGTTGCCTTGTTACACAATTGCAGCGGGTTCGAAGCCAGCAGCCACAGGACCCTTCAGCCCCATCTCCGTTTAAGCCTCGCTTTAGATCAGAGGCTCCGGCCCCGAAAGGCGGTGGAGGACAGGCTTGGGGATGGTTTTGGAGAAAAGAATGAGGCTCCAGTCATGGGGAAAGGGGCGGTCGTGCGATGTCGTGTTCCGGGGTCTCTATATAGGGCTCTGGCATTGCAGGAGTCGAGGAGGCAGTCGAGGAAAGCGAGGAGGAAAGCAGTGAGTCAGAGGTCGCCGCGCCCCGAGTTGACTGGCACGAGATCGCAAGTTGCTCTCCAAGTCGAGGACCTGGAGGATGAACTGGAGGATGAACTGGAGCATGAAGAGCTGAAACTCTCGTCTCTGGAACTAGTGGAGCACGACCAAGTGGCACAAAGCTTCTCTCAGAAGGCTGGGCGGGGGGGGGAAAGCACGCAGAAGAAGAAGAAAAAGAAGAAGAAGGAGAAGAAGGAGAAGAGGGAGAAGGGGAAGGAGAAGAAGAAGACGAGGAGGAAGAGGAAGAGGAAGAAGAAGACGAAGTAGAATAGCACCTGAAGCACCTGTGAGAAATCTTGGGGAGGCTTCGGGAGAATTGCAAAGTGAGGCGTTGAGGTGGTGTAATCAGCTCCGAGTCCGAGGCCTGAGACTGTCGTCTGGATAACATAAAGCAAAGCCGTACAAACCCTGGGAGCAAGGGGCGGGTGGCACAGGAAAACATGCAGATAGCTCTCCTTTCGGAGGGTTTCTCTCAAGCCCGGTTGAAGAAGAAGAAGAAGAAGAAGAAGACGGGAGAGGGGCAGAGGTGCAGAACTTATCAGAACTTTAGTAGTCCCGGGGGCAGCGAACTAGCCACGAAACCAAGGCAAAGATGAGGAGGGCAGGGGTTTTCGTGTTGTTTTGGGCCTATGTTTGAACCTTGTTGGGGGAACCAACCACGCAGCTGTAGCTGTACGCCCAAATTCGATGCCTGTGAGGGCCCGAATACCGGGGCGGGCGCCGACGCAGGTCCGCGCCCCCCTCCCCCACGAAAGAAAGAGGGACAGAGAGCGAAAGCTGCCGCAGCGCGTGCTTGGCTCATGCCCGCACTCAGATGGTTGGGGCCGCCATGGACATCGTCGGGGATGTAGATGCCCGGTATGGACCACATCGACGACTATGTATTCGGCATATCGGAGGACCGAAGGCCGGATCCTCCGCTTTCCCCGGCACCATTCACAGACAAAGAAGCAGCGAGGGCATCGTCCTGCGAGAGCCACACAAACCGGGCCCGATGAGGGGACGCCCATGGACATATTCGCGCGGACCCCTTCGTCCTAAACGAAGTCGAGCCTGGCTCCGGCGACTCCTCGAGGTGGATTCTGGCGACTTTGCAGATGGTACTGTAATCTACTGTAATCTCAGAAGATCTCAGAAGACCATTTTGGCTCTCGGGGGAAACCTTCCCGGCGCCGTTCCGTTAAGCTCGCTGCTCCGACTCTCCGACCCGAACACCTTAGGGTTTTCTGCGTTCTGTGGGGTTGGAGGGGTGTTTGGGGCAGAAGTGCGTCGCGTTTGCCAGGAGGGAATACCCCGACTTAGCTGGGAGAGCTGGGGGGAAGCAGCAATAGAGCCCTGCCGTGAGCGCGGAAGCAACGCGGTTTTTTGGATTGGGCACTTTGGATGGTGTGCTTGCATGTACGGTCCTGAGCCATGGATGGAGAGACAGATAAACTGAGCGAGACAGACAGAGACAGGCACAGACAGGGACACAGACAGTGTCAGACGGACAGGAGGCGCGCCTGCCAAATCCCGCACCAACGCTCGAGTTGGAGGTGGGAGCATCTGTAGGATTCGAGAGACGGGCAGATTGCTCTGAATCTGCTGGAATTTGCTGGAAGTGTAGGAAGCGTGTATAGGAAGCGTGGCCGGAGGCAAGGACGGAGACCGCCTTCGGCTCTGCAGATCCCGGAGGACTAAGTTCCAGCTGATTCGCTGAGCTCGGTTCACACAGCCTTGCGGCGTCATGCGAGGAGCTACCCCAGGTGGAATCCTTTCACCAGGCGACATGGGGGAAGCTCTGGATCCGGTAAGACTGCGCAAGGTTGCCGAAAGACTGCCCATTGCTTCATGTGAGGAGGCCATGGCTCCGACGAACCCTGGTGGACCAAATTCGGCGTGTCGCCCGTGAAGAAGCGGGGAGAGAAGGAAGAGAAACCTGAGGAGGAGAACGAAAAGAGATGTTGCTCTCTGCTATGTTTTTTGCATATGCCGCCTCTAAAACCGCCCTGACAGAATTTTAAAGAAGCTTTCAACACTGGGGAGGATGCCGAAGGCCGGCGGAGCTCTGTGTCCAAAGCACCAAAGCAGGAGCCGCACTCTGGAGTGTAGAATCATTCGAATCGTTCGAATCGTTCGAATCGTTCGAATCGTTCGAATCATTCAGGGGAAGAGAGGAGCCCCAAGGCTCGTGGTGAATGCCGTATAATGCCATAGGGGGCATAGGTGCTCCGTGTAGGATCTAGGACAGTCTATAGTCTAGAGGAGTTCAAAGAGTCTCCAACTCTAGATGCAGAGGTCATGGCTTTCCAAAGCCTTGCTGGATAAGGGTTCGGAAGGGGTGAAGAGTTCCACATTATACCCTTCGATCGGAAGCCTTTCAATTCCAAGCTTTCGCTTCTTTTTTCGAATCTGTAGACTGTGCCCATCTGTGCCATCTGTGCTTTGCGAAGGAGTATGACTTCGGGCTCCTGGTTCGAATGGCAGAGCGCCGGCGGGCAAAAACGGATGGCCAAGAGCCAAGTGAACCAGGAGCCGAGCAGGAATCTTTAAAATCGGCTCAACAGGAGACTATAGTCAATTCAACGAAGCCCTTTCACTGCAAACATGAGACCTGTTCCCTGAGAGGCTCGCTTGGCTCAGAGGCCGAGCCGCCCAAAGGAGCTCCCCGATTTCGATCGACAGCGTGTCTGGTGATGCCACGGCCGGATGCCTACTTCCTGGAGCCAAAGAAAAGTGGCCACGGAAAGCAAGTTCCCTCTGCCGCCACAGTGAATGAGACTCGTCCTTGTTAAAGGATGCTTCTTCTGCTCATCGGTCCCCAGTGTTTTTCTCCCCACCATGCAATTGACCAATCACTTACTTGAGGACCTGATCTACCTGGATCCTTCGCATTTCTCGCACCCAGGGTCAGGCTCTGCGCACTGCAAAGTCCACTGCAAAGTCAATCCAACAAACGAACATCTCGGGCGAACAAAGTCTGTCTTGGAGCCTTGAAGCCTGAGCCCTTCGAATCGCCAGGAGAAGGGGTTCAAAGCCTGACGAGGAGGGATGTTTCGACATGTCAGCCATGAGTTGTGTGGTGGCTGCTTCTTGGCTTGGCAACGCTTTGCGCCAGGACATGACGTGCTTTTGAATGGCACCAAAGGCTGTCCTCCCAGTGGTGGGGGTGCCGCGGTGTGCGTGCACTGCAAGATTTCTCTAACTATGTTTCACAACGTAGCTTCAACTACCTCGGTGCTCTTGGGACGAGATGGGATGCGTCTGCTTAAGCAGACCCTCACATGCCCGAATGCCCGGTGCAAGCCAAATTGGCAGACCTGCGTGAGCAAGCGAAGCGCAGGAAGCCGTCGCACCGGTGGCCATGAGAGCCATGAGAGCCATGAGAGCCATGGCACAAGCGGACAAGCCAGTTTGGGTTTGGAACAGCTGTGCTGCCAGTGTAAAGCTTTAAAAAGCGCCGAGGGGGCATACAGGGTTCACGGGCTATAGGGCGTGCTCCGCCACCGAGCAGTCCCTGCGAGCTTGCTGCGAAGTCAACTGGTTTTGCTTTGCTCAATATGCTTGACAGTTAGGGCCAGTTAGGGCACACCGCGTCGTCACGTCGTAATTAAACGATCTTGCGCAACAAAGTTGCCCATCTCGCGAGGCTGTCAAAACAAATAAAGCACCCCCGCAGAAAACACACAAAGCATCACAAAACCTGGCAGCGAGCACAAACCTTTTTCACGCCTGCGAGAGTCAGGTTTGCTCCGAGCGAAAAGCTCCGCTACCGTGGTCCTCAGAGTGACGTCGTCATGACATGCTGCCAGGTTTTCTAACAGCTTGATGCGTTTCTCCCACCTTCACAACACGCATGTCAGCACAGTGCCCTCTTTTGACTGCGAATGGTGCTGGGCGTCTAGCGCGTCTAGCATCTAGATTCCCTGCGCGGCAAAGGAAAGCGGCCCTGCCTCTCAAAGCATTCGCCTGGTCGTGCCTGGTCGTTGCGAGTTCTGCACAGCTGAAAGGCAACGCCGTGCACTCGGAACGAGTTATCGAGATTGCCACTGTGAGCTAATCGCCGCCTCAGTTTCTTCCAGATTGGGGACGGCCATAGTGATCACCTCCGAGAGCTCCCCCGTGGGGGTGTTTTTTCCCGCCAGCAGAGGCTCGCTTCTCTTGTGGCTCTGCCACACGGGACGAGTCAAAAGAAGAACGATGAAGCAACGTCCCTCGATGTCAGCCTGTCTCAGTGATTATGAGAAGTTCGGAAACTTTTCTGAATGTCCCCAAGTCCCCACGGATCGTTCAACCGTCAGTGGGGTCCTGAGGGCTCCCGTCACCAAAGAAAGTTTCGTGGCTGTGCTTGCGTCAGGGCAGTTTCTTAAACCTGACGCGCTGTCGTATGGACGTCGCGTTTCGAATGGCATCCTCGTCGCATAGTGCCGCAAACGTGCCGCAGCTGCCCCCCCTTGGTCTTGATTAGAGTATCAGAGTCTCATGCACCACGTAGAGGCAAACAGTGGCTTGCAAAAAGGACTGGCCTTCACAGGGTTTAATAACCAACGCTGCAGCAATGAAGTCATCCGGCAGTTAGCCAGCTCCTTTGAATTGAAGGTGTTCGCTGTTTGCACTGCCTAGCTTTATCCCAGCTGACACACAGACCCGGCGTGCTTGGGTGTGTGTGTGTGTCTCTGTGTGTGTGTGTGTGTGTGTGTGTGTGTCTGTGTGTGTGTGTGTGTCTCTGTGTGTGTGTGTGTCTCTCTGTGTGTGTGTGTGTGTCTGTGTGTCTGTGCGTCTGTGTGTCTTTGTGTCTCTCTGTGTGTGTGTATGTGTGTGTGTGTGTGTGTGGGTGTGTGTGTGTGTGTGTGTGGGTGTGTGGGTGTGTGTGTGTGCGACATGTCAGAGATATTGGCCGCCAATAGAGCAGCGTTGAAGCCCAAGCATGTCATGTTACAAATTACATCTGAAGCCCCTAGTTAATCTGTAAAATCATGAAACAGTACACCAGCTTCGATTTCCCAATTTCAGCGGCACAACAACTTTAATGCTTCCAGCCGCTTCACCCTGACATGGCCGCCCGGTTGCATTGTCGAGTAGATGTGCCGCATCAATGCGTGCGTGCGTGTCTGTCTGTGGGTGCAGAATTATGCAGTTCAGTATTATGCAGTCTGCATTGTCTGCATAAAGTCTACTACATTTGTCCAGGCTTCATCTTCTCTTCGCCCGGAACACCTCGCCTGTTGCCATCAAATGCATACGCATCTACCTACCAGCATGGCGTTCGCAAGCTCCAAACACTCGTGTCCCATACATGTCCGCTTGTGTGGCTTGCAGCAGTATCAGCTGTGGCAGGAGGCACATTCCGAGAGACACCTAGATGCCGAGTCCTCTCAGGCTTGCCGGACCAGTTTCTGCTTCTAGCAGTTCTCTGCAGGGACCAAGGTGTCAAGTTGTTACGCCGGTAGGTAAGACGTGATTGCCCATGATTTGCACAGCCAGAGAGGCAGGAACACCTCTGCTCACTGCAGAAGAGGCGACGGCGAGAGAGCTTGTGACATTTTTCATTTCTCGGACAGAGATCTCTCTCTGACTTACATTGGACAGGAGATGCAATACCAACGTGCACTTTGGGTAAATCGCTTCCTGAAGGTCCTTGTGCACAGCTCGTGTGCTTGTGTGCATGTGTGCCTCGAAGATGGGCAGGAGCAGCTGGCAGCTCAAACGCGAGGGCTGTCTTTGAAGGACTGCAGCTCCCGTGGTCGTCATGCTCCGATTTGCCATGTCTTGGCCGATCTGTTCCGCCAAAAAGGCCACCCGTTGTCCATCAGGAGATTGAAGAGGCGCAAGGCCAGATCCAAACCAGGCGTGCAACAGTGACTCAGTAGGTCCGAAGCTGCTGTACTCCACACGATATGCCCTTTACGAATGCAAAGCTGCTCACCGAGGATGCGGCAAGCCACCCGGCTACAGGTGGGAGAGAACGGTGTTCAGACCGCCAAGGGGGGGCGGGGGGGGGGGGGGGGGGGGGGGGGGGGGAAGGTCGGACAAGAGGGGGAAGGTGCCCGCATGTGCCCACGCACTTTCTTCCCACAGGCCTGGACGACCTCTCAGGGGCCAGATCCAGGCGGAGCCAGGACTGTCCCAATCCGACTTTTTTCCTTGCAGTTCCGATAATTGAGGCACTGTTCATATGCCGACGTGCAGAATATCTGTAGATGCTATGCGTACAATTTGTTGCTTGCATGCTCACGGACGCGTGTTCTGCCTGATTTTCGAGGACCATCTTCGCCAAGTCGCCGAGAAGGAGCCAGACACAGTTGCTTGGCAGAAGATCTCTGGTTTGTAGACAAGACGAATATTGCTGCTCCGCCTGACATCTGTGCGTTTGACACATCCAAGGCAGGCACGGCCACAGGTCGTTTCGTCCTGCGAGGTGAATCGAAGGCTCGCGGTGTGGGCTTGGAGCTCTTCATCCTCTCTTTGTCGTGTCTTCGAATCATTCACGCACCCCTGCTTTTCACACAAATCACATTGTGCAAGGGCCTGCAACCTGCAAGCTTGCGCTGCAAGACATTCGCGCGCACAAAGCCCAGACATGAACCTGACAGCGGCATGGGCCCTGCAGCGTGTCACTTCTTCATAATGCTCCAACTGCTGTCGTTGCGGCTTTCGCTTGAAACAGCGTGAGCCAACGCCCCTGATCGATGCTAAACGACACAGAAACAAGCTTCGTTCCCAATAATTGTCGACTTTGCATAACCTTGGGAGTTTCATGAGTATATGCTTTATTCTGCCAGGAGGGCGCAGCACCGGATCAAGGAGGAGACCGCAAGCAGAGATGCGCAATGTACTCTAAGTGCCTAGCCACCAGGCGTTATATGTGTGTATGCTCTTATTCAGAGGTGCAGATCTATGCATAAGAAACGGTTACGTACCCACCCTTCCACCAAGGACCCCTACCCAAGCGTCTTCGTACCCGTGTCACATAATGCATGGAAACATCTTTCTCTGTCTATTGCTTCATGCTTTGGATTTCATGTGTGACATGCCCGGTGTGTGTTGTTTTGGTTGTGTGGTTGTTGTTGTCGTTGCTGGCCAGGAAGGGTGAGCTGCAACCCATGTAAATTATGTCAATTATGTTTATGTGTGTCTTGGCCCTCGAAAGCACAGAGCCACATGCTTGCCTGATGGTTGCTCTGTCTCAACATGTCTCAACTCACTGCCGGTGTGGTATATTCACAGCTCGTCATTGGACGAAGCCACACAGCTAGTGCAAGTAGCAAATTGGAGACTGCATGGAATTAGATCCCGCACCACCATCGCACAAATACAGCATATTAATTTGTATCTACTTACAAGTATCCACATTGGTTAGCATTTGTTCGAAAACCATACGGTTGAAGGTACACAAGCTCTATTTGCTTTTTTCGCCTGTTGCGGTTCTCCGGTCTCAGGAGAATTTGGGCATTCTTCAGCGGATCGAAAAAGTGCCTGGCCAGCAGTGGTACCTGGCTCTCTGATGTTTGCCGAACACCAGCATGTTGCCAGGACTCAGGGCTTTTAGGGCTGTAGGGCTCATGGTTATGATAAGATTTCGTGTGCCTGAAATACCAAGATGTCGGCTTGGCAGGTAAAAAGCAGCTTCACGCCACGGATGCCATCAAGCCTTATTCCCAAGATCTCGCCGCGAAACAGGCCCGTCACACGTATTCAAACTTAACATCTTCGTCGCACGAGAGGTTGTCAATTTCTGCCAGGCTCTTGAACCATGGCCATTGACCTCACCTGCTGAACAGCAACTTGTGATGGGCCGTGGCTGCCGCCTTTGATTCTGATGTCACTCCAGCTGAGCTCCAAAACGGAATTCAGCAACATTATTTTCGGCTACTGGCAAACCCACGACCGCAAGACGCAGAGGGAGTGGGCACAAGTGCCCCTGCCGTGCCTTCCGTCTCTGCTAGGCCTTGGATACTGCCGTGCAAGGGTGCATCTTTCGTCCCGTCCTGGCAGCTTGAGTTTGGCTCTATATTATCTATATGACACACATTCAGGTCATCCAAAGCGACGGAGATTAGCTGAGTTTACGTGCCGCGTGGACTTTCAGCCGCCACCCGCTAGCTCGTACGGAGGACTCGGACCAGAATCGGAGCTGAAACCTTCGGATCATGGCTGGGCGACTTCTCCCAATTGCGTCCACCGGACACATCACCTGCAATGTGCAGCCCTCAGAAGCCGTCGATCATCCGCGATTGCGGGAGTATCAACCTGCAACGAAGAGTCTTGGTCACGAAGACTTTCCAGAGCTTCCTTCAGGTGATTTCCCAGCGCGCCCTCGAGCGGACCATCTCGCCTGATGCCCAGATGCTTTCCTGCCCTGTCGTAAGCCTCCTCAAAGGACTTCCCTTTTTATCATGCTGAGGCGGGAGGTGGCCCTGATGACGGAGCAGGCCTGCAGAAACCCCGGGAGAAACATCGGGGGCCTTAAGAGGCTGGTGAAGTCTTGAAAGAAAACGACAGGCGTGCCGAGATCCAGCAGAAGTGGAGAGGCAGAAGGCTGGCCTGCGAACGTAAGTCAAGCGTGTGCGTTGGAAGGTGAGAAAGAAGTTGAAACGCGCGAATTTTGTCCATCTTGCAGGAGCTGGTTCCTCCATGGATGAAGGAGGCGGGCGACGTAGAGGCGCCCAACCCCTTCGTTATTTTTTGTTCCATGCTGGGCCACACTGACCCTAGAGTCTCCTGCGTGCAGATCCCCTCACCTCGGCCAGCGCCTCGCACGCCGCTGCCGCCGGCGCCGGGCAACAGCCGCTGGGCCTTGGCCTTGGCGAGGTCTAACGGAGTCGTCGCGGGTTCAATGAGCAGGTTCTGTACGGATTCAAGTATCTCAGGCTTTTTTCAGACTTTCAGGGCGCATTGTTTTTGTCGAAGGGACTGGCCTCGGCGTCAAGAGACACTGAAATTGAAAAGGAGGATGGCTGAGGATATTGAGGGCTTGGGGCTTGGGTTGGCAGAGGAGGGTCTCAAGCGCAGAGAGGCTTTAGCGACTTCGAGTGCTTCACTCAATGCTTGCTGTATCAGCGAAGGTGCAGCACGTGATGGCGAGGCGTGAGGCGTACGAGGCGGCCCTTGGCCCCAAGGCGGAAACAGCAGGTGTTCGGAAGCAGCTCCAATGACAGATATGTGCAGCAGTAGTTCAAAGATGTACAGCAACCATCAAGATATTGTACATATATTGTATATACATATATATATATACATACAAATTTGTATATGTGGTATATATGAACAAGCTACCCATATACGAAGAGCATCGAAGAGTCGTAGGTCGGATCACTGAAGGTGGACTACCCGAAGCCCCTCATCAAGCTGCGGAGCCGGACACCGACGCTCGCAACCCAGAGATGGCGCAAGCAGTGAACTCAGTGAACCCACAGAGACTCTGAGACTGGAACCCAGAGTGCGCAGGGAGGGGGACCCATTTTGGGGGGAGAGTGAGTCTGTCTGTCTCTGTGTGTGTGTGTGTGTGTGTGTGTGGGCGCGCGCGTGCGCGCGTGTGTGTGCGTGTTCGCAGCAGATCTGTTAGAGTGACGACTGAGTAAGGCACATGTTACAAAGAGCTTCGGCCGTGGTAAATTGCCTCTTATGGTCAGGCCCTCATCGGCCAAGTACTCTTCGGCTAACTCCGAGGAGAACCATGAGGTGCCCCGACCCCCTCCCAAATTTGAGGTCGGTCGGGGCAAAATTGTTTCGCGGAAGTTTGTTATATGGCTAGGGTTTCACTCGGTCTTCCCATGGCATTCGCTCGAGAGAAGTATGTTGAGATGCGATGAGGAAGTTCCTTGCGGCAAGAACACAATTGGCATCACCAGGCCACAGATGCCGAGCAGCGGCAGTTGGCGCGCCTCCTTCACAGCCTGAAGGCCCCGCCAAGGATGGGATAGGACTGGTCGTATTGGTACCCACTGGGCTTCTGTGTCAGGATCGTTTAAAGCGCGAAAAGGATCTGGTGCAGTCGGCGGAGGCTCGGCCACTGATTCGGGCCTTGGAAGCGCAGCCCACATCCTCTCGACTCGAATCCGTCTTGTTTGGCCATTGCTTTGCCGTTTTCTTCGGTGCGTGGCATTGCGTGGCACTTCGCTTGAGGCAAAGCTTGCCCGCCATTCAAGACGACGCACGGGGTGGCGGGCACAGGGCGTCGTTGAGCTGTATCCTGGACTGGGAGACGTTTACAGGCGAGTGCACTTAAGACTTAGGACGCCGCTGGACGTCCCAGCATCGGTGCTGCTGGAAGCTTGGCTTCCGAACCCCTGAAGATTCGGAGATTCCCGTGTCGTCCCTTCAGGTCCAAACGATTTGATGAGCTTGGTGCAAACTCCAAAGCCACAAGCATGGCCAGAGCAAAGGAGACGGTTCTTGTATTGACTTTAGAAAGGGCTGGCAATCAGAAAGGCGCCCAACAGAGTGCACTTCATGGTACCTTGGCAGCCTTGGCAGTCTTGCGGCTGGTATCCGAGCCAAGCAGCTGGCTTCGCCCCATCGGACCTCGCTGCGAGGCACCGCGGGATACTGCTGGTACTGGTGCCCCAAGGTGTGCCAAAGTGCATCTGTTGCTGCAATTGTTTGCTGTGGTGAGGCAACCAGCAAAGCCGCCAAAGAGGCTGGAGGGAAAGGGTAAGACATCAAGAGGTCGGTCTGCGCAGGGGCACGCTTGAACGAAACAACTGGAAGCATGCTTGGAGGACAGACAGGCTACTGGCATGCCCGTACGCCATTACGGACAGTGCAATGAATTGATCGTTTGTGTCACCGTAGCCATCGGCCAGACCTGAAGCCAAAAAAAGAGACAAAACGTCAAGAAACTGGCAGATGAGCAGCTTAACCCGTGTTTCACAATGTTTTCAGTGGGTGGCTGCCCTTAAAGGTCTGCCAGCTCACCGAGCGTCCTGTCAAGGTGACGTAGGGTGCGAGCTTCGGAAAGGGCTCAGCTGCTTGGACTGACTTCTTTCTCTTTTTTTTTCTCTCTCCCTCTCTCTCTCTCTCTCTCTCTCTCGCTCTCTTTACTGAGTGCCTTTGTATTTGGGTGAAGATTCGCAGCAGAAGAAGGGCTTACTGTAGAAGGCTTACCGCACCTCGGCGAGACTAGAAAGAAATTGTATGCAAGCGCCGACGCCTTGCATTCGCTTCGGTTCAAGTCGAGGTCACTCATGAAGGCATGATTCAGAGTGAAGCATCCAGTGGGCCTATTGCATTCTTACACCAGCCACCAGCCATCCTTTAACGCGTTTTTCCTGTCTTGAGCCATGTGACCCATGCTCTGGCCACCGGCTAAGAGAGCATTTCATTTGCTCCTGAATCTTTCCGAAACCGTTTGCAGATCGTTTGCTCGTACTGGACTTCTTGGCCAGGAAGAAACAACTGACTGCAAGAACAGCTATGAAAGCGAGTGAATCGCTAGGCTGAGGAACCGCTCCCATGGTCACAGCCTCGATTGGACGCTTCTTATCACATCTCTTGATTTCTCGTCTCTTCTCTTCACTTCAATTCTCTTCACTTCAGTTCTCTTCTCTTCTCTTCTTCCTCACCTTCCTCGCTCAAAAGGCTGCGCCGCTGATGGTCCAGGCTGCGCCCCCGCCCCCGCCACCGCCGGAGGCAAAGCTGGATGCCGCGCCACCGAGCCGCTCCTGGGAGGCCGCGCAGTCCTAACATGCAATGACACAGTACCTACATGAATATATACATATATATATATATATGGTACCCCCCCCCTCCATGTACCCACGCCTTTTTCCAGAGTCTCAGCTTCTGCAGAAACGCCAGTGCCTCAAGCTCAGCAAAACGTTCATAAGCAGACGAGCCCGAAAACCAACTTCATTTAGTATACATAAGCACGTAAGTTTCGCTCCGGAACAAGATGAAACAAGATGAAACGCATTCAAATGCATTCAAAACGCATTCAATTTGAATGCACTCTTGGATTCAAGATTCAAGATTCATGATGCCCGGGCAAGTTCTCCCGGGCACCTTGAATCTTGAATCCAAGGGCGCATTCAAGTTGAATGCATTTTGAATGCATTTGAATGCGTTTCATCTTGTTTTGACTCGGTGTCATCTAGCTGCATTAAGGAAAGTAGGATCCCACCCTTATGGGCTTAGCGGTTTAGGATTTGAAGGGCATTAAGAAAAGAAGATTTCGGGAACAGGAGTTAGGGATCCCGCTCTTCAGGATTTAGGCTTAAGTTTAGAGGAAAGCCGCTCTCTAGGCCCTAAGCCACACGCAGTCCCACGATGTAGGGCTCAGGGTTTCGGATTCAGGCTTAAGTTTAGGGTTTAGGGTTTACAGGGTTTAGAGTTTAGGGTTTAGGCTTGCAGACGTGCATCCTTAGGATTTGGGCCCAGGGACTCTCCTCTTTAAGATTTACGGACCCCTCTTGGGGCTTAGAGAACAGGACTTTGGGAAAAACATTCTGGGAATACGGTGGGGAAGAAGATGTCGGGATCCCACCCTTGATGTTTAAGACGTAAGGAATCCCTCTCCAGGGTTCGGGGATAGGATTTGAGAGTAAGTATGAGGGAATAAGATTAAGGGATCCCGCCCTTTAAGATTTAAAGAAAAGAATGAGGCAATACCAGTCATTTTTGCTTTCGGGTTCAGGCTTAAGCTTAGGGTTTAGGGACGGACCCCTCTTTGGGGCTTAGGGAATAGGACTTAGGGAAAGACATTCAGGGATTGAGATGGGGACGAAGATTTTGGGATCCCACCCTTTAGGGCTCAGCGAAAACGAATTAGTGAATAGGATCTGCTTTTAAGATGTAAGGACTCCCTTTCCAGGGTTCGGGAATGGGATTTGAGAGCAAATTTAATCAGGGAATAAGATCAAGGGATCCCATTCTTTAAGATTTTAGAGAAAAGAATCCACCTTTTACGTCTTCGCGAAAATTATTTAGGGAATAGGATTTGTTTTTAGGATTCAGGGGTTCTCCTTTTCAAGATTTAGGGGCCCTCCCCTTGGAACTTGAGGATCCTATTCCCCCAATCCTCAGCACCAAATCCTAAAAAGCGGGGTCCTTACATTTTTTTCCTAGATTGATTCTTTAATGTTATTCCCGAAGCCCTAAGAAAAGTCCTACTGCAGGATAAGGACTTGGGGGATAGGTTTTTAGAAAAGCCTCTTTAAGATTTAAGGACGCCCTCTGTAGGGAATAGGATTTCGGGAATAACATTAAGGGAGTAAGATGGGGATGCGGATCAACAAAAATTTATTTAGGATCAAGAAAAATTTTATTTAGGATCAGGGAGGGAAGGAAGGGCGGAAGGACGGAAGGACAGGAAGGAAGGAAGGAAGGAAGCAAGGAAGGAAGGAAGGAAGGAAGCAAGGAAGCAAGGAAGCAAGGAAGCAAGGAAGCAAGGAAGCAAAGAAGCAAGGAAGCAAGGAAGCAGGGAAGGAAGGGAAGGAAAGGAAAGGAAAGGAAAAGGAAAAGGAAAAGGAAGGCCGGAATCAAGAAAGACAGAAAAAGGCAATTTCACAAAAGAAAGAAAGCAAGGAAGACGTCGTGCCAGCTTGCTTCAAAGCATACGTAGTCTGGCCTTTGGTTGCTTGGTGCTGTGCTCCTAAGGTCCTCTGGTCACGTGGTCCTCTGGTCCTCCGGTCCTCCGGTCCTCTGGTCCCGTGGTTTCCCGGTCCCGTGGTCAGAGTTTGTTTTTATTTATTGCTTTTTGGTCATAATGGTATATTTAGTTCTGTAGGAAAACATAACATAACATATGATATATGTATGTTTATATATGAAAACAAAGTACAATGATATTATATAGTGGAATAGAGTATCATAGAACACAATATCGTATAGTATACCTTTGTATGATAAAAAAATATCAAAAATCGTAGTAAGAAAGCGTATATGTATATATTTAATGCTATTTGTATATATAAAAATCATGGTGCACAATACATGTTTATTGTTTGCTTGGCGGGCAAGCTTGTTCAATGCGTATGAATCCCTTCCAAACCCATGATGCGAGCATTGTGTTTGCAAATGGGGGGGGTCTGCGCCCCCCCCCCCCTCAAACCCCCCGCCGTTTTTTTAAGCCAGCATATGAATATCCTTTCCAAACCAATGATGCGAGCGTTGTGTTTGCAAATGGGGGAGGCTGCGCCCCCCCCAACCCCCCCGCTGTTTTCTTAGTCCGGGCAAGCTTGCTTCAAAGCACATGAATCCTTCCAATCCCATGATGCGAGCACTTTTTTGCATAATATAATAATACACAAAAACACAACACTTTTCAAGTATATACAAGAATATGCAGCAATATACACGTAAAACAAGAATAACTTACAACAATTTTCAGTAATTGACAATCGTATTCAATAATCGACAACAATATACAATAATATACAAAAATGTACAATAATACACAACAATATATACAATAATTTTCGAAAATATACAAAAATATACAGTAATATAGAAAAACACAAAAACTCAATGACATGCAATAATGTAACATAGTATACAATAATATACAATAATATACAATAATAGACAATAATAGACAATAATATACAATGACATACAATAATATACTATAATATAGAATAATCTGCAGTAACATACAAAGAAAACTCAATAATATACAATAATGTACAGTAATCTACAAAAAAAGAGAATAATACACAACAATTTTGAAAATATACAATAACATTCAATAATATGCAACAATATAAAGTATTATACAAAAATACAAGAAAACACACGACAATACAATAATACTCAACAAGATGTACAACAATATACAATAATATGCAAGAATATACAATGTCATACAATACTATACAAGAATATACAATACTATGCCATAATGTACATGCTTCAGAGTATACGCATTTTTTGGAAACTTCTAATGCCAAGATGCCAGCATTGATTTGCAGCCTCTGCAAACTCAGAAATGCTGCTATTTACAGTATTTCCAGCCTTTGAAATCGCAGAAATGCTGCTATTTTTAGTATTTGCAGCCTCTGGAAACTGCGAACGGCCAGAACTGCTGCATTTCTGAGCGTTTACGGGATCCGCTTCGCTTGCAAGAAGCCTTCGAAGCCTTCAGTAAATTGTTTTTTGATCCCAAATAAGCTTTTTTTGATCCGCCTAGAAATAAAGTATTTTTTGATCCCAAATAATTTTTTTGATCCCCTACCCAGTAAGATGTGGGTCCCACTTTTTACGGTTTCGCGAAAAGGATTTAGGGAAAAGGATTTGTGTTAGGATTCAGGGGCTCTCCTTCTCAAGATGTAGGGGCTATCCTCCTTCGAATTTAAGGATCCGATTTCCCAAATCCTTATCACTAAATCATAAAGAGTGGGGTCCCTACATCTTGTTCCCTAGATTCATTCCCTGAATGTTATTCCCTAAGCCCTAAAGAGGGGAATCCTTACATCCTGTTGAGGAGAGCCCTCGTCTTCCCTGCGCAAGGGGCCACGCAGCTATGAACAATGCACATGAACAAACAGAAACCGTGGTCTGTTGCGTGCCTGCGACACTCTAAGAGGGTCTTGCTTTGACAGGCGTACGAAAGCTTGTGCCTCTTCAAGCCACTGCTACTGGGTCAGAAACGGCTGGGAGCAGAGGAGCAGAAGCATCAAGCCGCCGTGAAGATCCAAGCTTTCCAGCGCGGCAGAGCTATTCGAAGAACCCTGACAGCAAAGAGGTCTGAAAGCTTCTGGGACAAGCTGCTCACGGAGGCAAAGCGCCTTTTGTGCTGCTCGCTCCGCTGACGGCTCAGGCTGTGAAGAACATGGCCGGCCGACATTGAGCAGTCAGAAATCAGAAATTCCTTAACCCTGCGCACACCCAAGAGCGCCAGCCTTTGCTGTTTCACGAGAGCGCTGCACACGCATCATGACCGATTGACTTGTCAGGGTGAACACGAAATGCTATTGGCTATTGATAGGCAAAGCAGGGTGCAGTTTACAAACCAATCCTATTTCCCAAGTCCTCTGTGCTAAATCCCAAAGAGCCGGACCCCCAAATCTTACTCCCTAAACCTTATTTCCTTGATTTCACTCTCCAAATTGTGATCCTTAATCCCTGAAGAGGGGGGTTCCTTAATTCCTACAGAGGAGAGCCCCTAAATCCTAAAAATAAATCCTATTCCCGAATTCCTTTACGCTAAGCCCTAAAAACCCAGATTTTCCGGAAATTTCCAGAATTTCAAGCACAAAGCGTGGGTACATGAGGCGGGGGGGGTAGCATATATATATGAAATATATTATATGTATAGATTTTTCATGTACACTTGGCACATATACCTTTACGCACAGTTATATATACATATATGTGTGTGAGTGTGTGTGTGTTCGTATGTATACGGGCCACACTCAAGTGGGGGCTTACGAAAATAAATAAGGGAGCCCGAAAATAGACCCCCGAATAGTAGGATTCCCGAATTATAAGGACGCCCATAACGTACCCTTAATTTCGGAAATCCCCAAGTACCTGCTTTCCCAACGTGGCCAGATCGGATTCGACCGGGTTGTTCTGGAGCGGTCTGTTGGGCAGGGTGCCACGGCCTCAGATCGAAGGCATTCAAACTCCAAGCAGCCCCTGCCCTAGCTTCATGCAAAGCTGTCTTTGGTCCATTCGGGCTGTGAGGTGACAGCCCACGTGTACCAGGACCCTCGATGCAGAGAAAAGAGGGTCTGTGAGGGTCGTTTGCATGAAGCTTCTGTTCCGGAGGCCATCCTGGATGGTCGATACCAGGCCCGCGTGAGTCAAATTCACCACATTGTGCAAACTTCTCGCAGCTCGGGAACATTCATGCATTGGGCTCAACTGTTGCTAGGGACCCTACTTGGGCTCGCTTGCTTGCCAAACATTGTGGTCTTGTCGCGGCTTGTAGTGGCATGGCGGTCCGCTTCAGAAGCGCGCCCGTTCTCGCCTGCTTCGTCTGCTGTGTGTTGTTCCTGCCTGTGTCTGGAAACTTGATGATATGGAATGACGGCTACTGTGACATGGTGGTGGCGATGGAGGCACTGGAGAAGTTGACCAAGGGCAATCAGGGCAATGGACCCCAACCCCCTAGCACCCCTACACACCCGCAAGCCCTACATCTCGAGACCACTACAGAAGTTAGTACTGTAGCTGCCAGCAGCTAGGAACGAAAGTGCACATGCTTATCAACCTCAGGAACGTTGCAAACCTCAACAAACCCTTAATGATAAGTTACAAATCCTTATTTTCCCAGGCCCGAAACCTCCAAAAAATGGCACCAAGGGCGACAATGGCACGTCGCAGGGGTACACGTCTCATCTAGTTCACGCACAGACTGCGCGTAAGCTGCTGGGCTTCGCCGGGCCGGCACAGCTCGCCGTGCGCAGAAAGCAGGACGGAGAGGAGGAACCCAGGCTGCCAATGGTGCGAAAAGCTTTGCAAGGTCACCTTAAATTAGTCCCGATTCAAGTTCTGGCAAAGGTTCAAAAAGGCTCTTAATGCGCTGAGGTCCTGATGCACCTGGTCGCACCCAAAGGAGCACCGGACGCGCGGCAACGCTCTTTCGAGGCAGGGGGAGTCAAGCACATAGCAAGCACATTGCAGAAGCTGTCCCCAGCCCTTCGAACCATAACTGTAGTTTCGATGCAATTACAAAGTTTACAAAGCTTACAAAGTTACACGATCTTCACACCATTGTACACCCTCAGTCCAAGCCCTCGGGTTTGAGGGCTTGAAGTTCGAACTGTTTGAGGGATGTCGAGAGTTTGGAGAAATCGAGGTGGCCATGGGACAGGGGCTCTTCTCGGGCATGTGTAAGGGCAGACTTAGTTCTTGACTTGTAGCCATGGTTAAACTAGTGTTAAACTGCCCTAATCCAGCTGAGGTTCCGGATTTTTCGGGTCGACAGGTGCCCTTCCACGAGATCCATATCCCTGCGAAAGGGGATAACTGGGACTGTTCTGAGGCGATGCCCGAGGTTGACGAGGAGAGGTCACTTGTGAGGCAGCTCTTGCCGGTGGTGTTTCTGCTGACACTGGCTTCCTCCTTCTTGCTGGGCGGCCCGAAGATCGGGCTTTTGGAGACCAGCATTTGGATAGGGATCATCGTGTATTTCTACGCTGAAGGTGTACTGCATGTGCATCGCCTCAGCAACGCCTATCTCACCTACTGCACTCAGCTGGGCTTGAGCACTTGTGCCGCCCATGGCGACCGTGTGTGGGGCCTCTACGATGACATGCCCTGGCTCAGCTGGACTTTCTTGGGCCGACGCTGGGACCGAAAGGACTTGCAGACTCGTGAGCTGGTCGCCAATTTCCCGAGCATCCTGGCCTTCGTAGTCGGCTACCTCCTGACCAAAGCAGTCTGTGGAGCCTCCCGATTAACCACGCGATTCACGAGTTTCAAGCTGGACCTCGCCGCAACTCTTGTCCTTGGCGCCGGCTACGTGGCGTTCCTCCACGAGTTCACGATTCTGCAGCCCGCAGCCTACGCGCTGCTGAACTACGCGGTCTCACGCTTCTTGGCCACCCGCTGCCGGCCTCTGCTGGTCCCCGCCAGTTGGTTGCTGGGGATCTTGGCTCTGGCGGCGGCTGGTCGGCAGCTGAGCCTGGAGTCCCTCCTATCTCTGGGCATCAACCCCCGCACCTCCCGGCGTTTGGAAAACTCCAAAGCCTTAGAAGGCTTGCCCCTCACAAAGCCCTTTCTGGGCGCTCTGGCCCACTTGAGGGCTTGGGGGCGGTGGATGGACCGCTTCCAGGGAGAGCTTTCCTGGTTCAGCGTCCTGCGCTTCTGGGTCCTGCGCTGTATCAGCTGGAGCGCGGACCTCTCCCGCAGCCTTGCTTCGGCCTCCAAAGCGGAGGCACACCCGGCATACCCTGAACCTCCCACGGAACATGGCGACCGAGTGGAAGCCAGCCGACCGCTCCGGGAATATCAGTCATTCCAGCTGTATTGGGCTTACCTGCTCTATGCACCCCTGTATATGACCGGGCCCATCATCTCCTTCAACGCCTTCGCGTCGTACATGGAGCGACCTCAGCGCGAGGTTTGGGGTTGGTCCTTGGTGAAGTACTGGCTCCGGTGGCTCCTAAACACCTTCCTCTTCATCGCCTTCGGCCACTTTTTGTACACCTCTGCCTTGGCCGTCAATGGACCACTACCGGGGCTCAGAGACAACAAGGCCGTGATCTTTGACAACCTCTTGAACTTTGGCCTGGACGGGGAGACCATGATCTGGTTCTCTTTCTTCTCTTTGAAGGGGCTTTGGTTCAAGTTCCTCGTCATCTGGCGCTTTGCAAGAGCTTGGGCTCTAACTGACGGTGTCAATTCTGTAGAGAACATGGAGAGATGCATGTGCAACAACTACTCGGTCAGAGACTTCTGGCGGGGCTGGCATCGATCCTTCAACCGGTGGCTGGTGCGCTACCTCTACGTGCCCCTCGGAGGATCCCCGAGTGTCTCTCCTTGCATCGCTCATGTTCGCCAGAACCCTTATACGGGCCCATACTCCGGGCACTCCTAAGCTTAGCCTCCCCTGCTCTAGTGCTTCTGCCCCCAAAAAAAGACATCGAAAGACATCGCTCCGGGAGGATCGGGGTCCCTCCTACAACAGCTTGGAAGCACAGCTTTGGTCTTTACTTTCGTGGCAGTCTGGCACGAACCTACCTTGCTGCACCTGCTGAGGGAGGAGCAAAGACTGCTTGTTGCTGGTTTGCAGAATTTTGCAGAGTTTTGCAGATGTTTGCACTTTGAGAAGTTTGTTTGTTCATGGTGTTTGTGTTAAGCTCAACTGTGCTAAGCTCAGCCGTGTTACATGCCAATGGTCATTCTGAGTCATAGTATACTCATCATACTGCAGTGTTGGATTTTTATAGGTCTTTCCGCCTATACCGCAAAGTCCCCCAAATTTTGAGATTTCTCAGATGGTGGAGGTCTGGGGCTGGCTTCTGGCCCTGTTCGTGGTCCCAGAGATTGCAGCAGAACGCCTTTGCAGCCTACCTGGCTGCAAGGCTGGCTCTGAAATATGAAAGCACATGAGGTCTTACAACAAATCTCCTGTGTTACACGTCTTCGAACTCGCTTTCTTTCGCGTTTTTTTTTTTTTTCTCTCTCTCTCTCTCTGTCTAGCTCCCTCTTCTCCATATAGTGTGGCTTTTTTGAAGAAGGCATGGCTTGACAGCCATCCGACGGCTGCCCGTCATCTGAGAGCTTTGGGAGGTGCCATGTGCATACAGATGCTCATCGTTGCCAATCTTGTCGGCTACTCCTACGGCCTCAAAGGGGCCAGCTATCTGTTCCTCACCGTGAGCAATTGTAGAATGTGGCGTTTCCTCTCGTTCTTCGTTATGTGGCTCTTCGCCAAGACGCAGTTGATGCTAATCATTAGGCAACACGAACGCCGCGCAAGTTGCCCAAAGCTGGCAACGTCCAAGGCTGACAAAGATGACTAGCTCAGGTAAAGAAGGAAGATATCAGCGCGCAGTTGAGTTAGCGAGGGGGACCTTGTTTGGCTTCTTTTTCAAAGGGGGTTTTTTCAGAGGAGAGGAGACCCCAGCCCAACAATTGCGCCAGACCCTTTCCTTACAACAACCCTCCACCATTCCCCCCCTACCCCCGCCCCCCCAAACAAGCATAATGAAAAGCAGGCGAGCAAAAAGTTACGGTTTTCAACCCTTCAAGTCAGTTCTTGCTGGAAGGTCGCCGTCAAGCAGATTGATTGGGACAAGTCCAGCGCGGGGGAACCGGCGCGCTCCATCATGTTGCGGGCAAATTCCAGTCCCCTGTTGTCATGATGCAGCTTCCGCAAGGGGCAACGTGCGTTTGAGCGCGAAGTTGCGGTTCTCATGAGGCACATCCGGGCCGCATCAGAGTCAGAGTCAATCTTTGTAATTATCCCAATCGGTTCTCTTATTTGTGACAGGACCTGTCACGAAAACCTCGTCCAGTTCCTGGGCATCTCGTCAATTGAAAGGCTGGCGTGGGCACACCGCGAAGTTTTGTGCAAGGTTTCGGTTAAGAGGCTCACTGAATAGGGTCTCGCAAGCAGGCCTTTCCGGATCATCACAGAGCGAGCGCCTCAAGGAACAGGAGGCCCGGAGGCTTCAGGCATAAAGTGCGCCCTCGAGGTTCTGCGCGGGAGGCTGCGTCTTTTCCCTGCTCCACAACCAGGAGCCCTCTGCTGAGCTCAGCCAACATAATCAGAGATTCCTGAAACATCTGAAACGTTGCGACAGCTTCAGCTGGATGCAAAGCTGAGAAGAATTTACGAGCTCTGAATCGGTGTCTGAGGCTTCTCCTTTCTTGGCGCGGGGCCTTGGTTTAACTTGGTTTCCCTACAGTGCCCTACAGTTATACTATATCATGCAGGGGCATGTCAGATACATGACTCTAGCCACTGTAGCCGTTCACCTCATTCGAAGCTGTGCAACCTGCGGGTCATGTGACTGCAGGTCGCAGAAGCTACGGATCTGCGTGGACGTCGCGAAGGCGATGAGGTACCTCCACGAGTTGGGCGCCAAGATGTGCCAAGTTTGCACAGCGATTCGACTGGACAACTGGCAATGATGCGAGCTGCTCGGTGAGGTTCAACCCGCAGGTGATCCACAGAGCCTGGGCCCTGGCGACCGGGTGACCGACTCTCTTTGCCGCCCCCACCCCCTGCACTCGAGTGGGGGTCGGGCAGATCCTGTGGAGGACTTGAAGTCCCTGAACCTGCTCCTCAGCAGCCCGGTGAGAAGTCAGGAGGACGTGCCCTTCACCAAGGCCACTGGCCGAAGAAAACAACAGAATCGCAAAGGTTCAGGTGTCCTTCAGCTACCAAATCCCAGCAGGGGGAACTCGGGGAGTCCCTAGCGCTCTCCGATCTCCGAGCAGGTCTCGGACTTCGGGCTGGCGCGCATCAAGTGGCAGGAGCCGGGCTTTGCTACTTGCTTCAGGGTTTCAACGTAAGGGTCCCTGGGCGTTGTCAGGAACCGAAAAACAGCAGTGGCGTGCTATGGCTGCTATGGTGTGCCATGTATTCACCATGGCAGGCACCGGACTCCAGCTGGGGGAAGATGACTCGCGCAGCAGGCCGGCTCAGTGGCTCCTGGAGAGCACATCATGGCACATGGCACATGGCACATCCTCTGAGGAACTTGCCATTGGATGGCCCCGGAAGTCTTTGTGAGCCACACTTACGACGAGAAGGCGAAGTGGCAGAAAGTCGTAAGTTAATCGAGTCTTGGTGGCCCACAGCTGTCAGGTGGACCTCTACTCCTATGCCATGATCCTGTTTGAGTGCTCCTGTCCATGGCTTTGCATGGCTTTCTTTTCCATTCTTTAGACCAGACCTACTTGGCCACGTCACTCATTTCGGCGGCTATCTGCATGTCTGGGCCGATGGCAGGGTCATTTGCCAGGAGATTCCCTTCGAGGCCAAACGGAAGCACTTCAAAAACACACTTCACCAAGTGCCAGAATCGCTCCTTATCTCCGTCAATGCAAGCATCAAGAGGCTCCAACACAGAAACCGAAAGGATCAGAACCCGGCTGAGATCGGCCGCTTGGCGGTGAAAGGCTGCCGCCTGCGCCTCAAAGGGCCGAAGGGAGCCCTCGTAGATGCTGATTTGGACGACTTGTGGATAACTGCAAATGCTCTCGCGCAATTTAAGCCCTGCATTATGCCTCTTAAGCTTTTGCTAAAAATGCTTTTTTGTTGACCCATCGAGGTCCCGACCTGGCCTCTGCGGGGTTCTCGGAGTCTTCATGACCGTTGCCAAGGGGGGTAGTGGGAGGGGTACCTGGCGCTTCGGCTGTCTCGCAGGGCCACAGGCCCAGGGTTTCCGTGTCATGCGCCCTTCTGCAGGTGCCCGAGGAGTGCCCCGAGATTCTCTGCAAGCTGATGCAATGCTGCTGGGTGCGCTCTGAGTCCGATTCGCGAGAGGGGATGTGCAGCTTTGTATTGTGGACCTTTAGGTATAATCGAAGAGCCGACTTGTAGAAACTTTCCGAACAGACACAACCCTTCTCCTCCTCCCGTCTTCTGCTCACAAAGTCAACCGGGACGATACATGACAAAAGCAGTACCATCTCGGTGGTTCGCGTGTGTTCTTGATAGAGACGTGCAAAAAATGGAGCGTTTAGCGCTGCAAAATAGCACTGCAACATGCTAAAAATGCTGGCAAGGCCACCGAATGTAAGGCCTTTAGAAAGGAAAATGCGTGCGGAAAACTACTATCATGTTGTCCTTTACTACTATTACTACTACTACTACTACTACTACTACTACTACTACTACTACTACTACTACTACTACTACTACTACTACTACTACTACTACCTACGACTAGTACTACTACTACGATGAAGGTTGTCTGAGTGCCTTTTGATATTTCGGAGCACCCAGTGCATTCAGTCCGGAGCCGACCATGATTTCATACAGCAGCGGCACTAAGTATGTATCGTACTCTGGCCAAGCCGAGGTCCTAGAGGTCGTGGGGCAGGGTAGACGACAGGGGGACTCATGGATGTTCAGGGGCCACGTCCTATAGTGGAGGCCGGGACGCCAGCCAAGCGGCCGCCCTTTTCGGAGCCAGGGACCGAGCCGGGCCGAGCGTGTGCGGAACATTTCGGAACATTTGGTGTTTGAGCCATGTCTTTGGCGCACATGCACTGACTGAAAAATGTGGTTTATTTCGTACATGCAGTGTCTCTGCGATTCAAGGATCCTGCCCTTGCTGGACCAGGCGAGTCATATGAAGTGTGATGCCCCCCTCTCCCCCAGACCTAGCTCCAGCTGTGCGGCCAGAAGCAGCCCAACTCTTCGGGCCAGACGGAGTGGAGTGCTGGTGCTCTTGTCAGGTTGAGCTGCCGGGTGACAAGGCCAGAGCTTAGTTCCAGAGGGAAAGAAGTGCACGACTGCTGCCAGTAGTGCTCTCGAAGATATTTTTTGGATATCTGGCGCGTTCACTTCTCCTTGCATCTGCACGACACGCGCATGTGGCTCGCAGTATAGAGGGGGGGGGAGGTTCCTGTCTGGGCTTGGATATGTTAGTATGCAAGCCATGATTTGGATCGGGTGTTGCTACATGCATGTGTCAAATGCATAGCTAGAAACCGCGATCTGGAACCAGTTCCACGGAAGCTTCCTTGCACTGTATTTTAGCTTTAGGCCAACTTTCGAAACAGAAGCTTTTGCCCAAAGCGGCGACAGCTTGACACCATGATGCCTGTCAGCGATGGTATGTCTGACACGACCAGGGCGATCTACCGCAGGAGAGCACTCTCAAGCTTTGGGAAGTTCGAAGGCCAAACCTTGAAAAACACTTTGGTGCTTCAGGAGCCCTCTACATTTGACGAAGGGTTCCTTTCTTGATGTGCCACAAAGTGTGCGACTCTCAGCCATTCTTTTTCGGCTCTCACTAGTTTCTCGAGGTCTGCAAGTAGGTTCGACTGATGGTAGGATCGCTCAAGTGAAGTCCTAAGGTGTCAGTTACGCCGGTGCCTTGTTCCTCAGGGCTGATGCACGCAGCGTGTGTGAAAGGGACGCAAAGTTGCAGGTCAGCTGCCCATCGAGCTGACATCAATCGTGCCGTTCACTTGATCAAGGTGTGCGGCAAAAGAGGTTCAGAGCTGTTTTTTTCATGCGTGCATGGGTTGGGTTTCAGGACGTTTCCTGCATTCGGGGGGGCCCAGGGGAAGATGCCCGATGCCTCACGCAGCTGGCTGAGAGATGATGCCAGGAAGTCTTCACCACCCTTCTTTTCGTGTGCACATTCATGAGCCGAAGAGCATGCACTGCGGCTTTTGTGGTGTGCCGGCTGCATAATATCAAGCCCCATGCTAGCGCATGCAAATGATGGAAGATGTTGCAAGCCATTGCAAGCTCTGTTCGCCTTCAGCTCTCGCCTTGAGGCCTGGGCACAAGCCGGTCCTGCATCGATTTCGCCCTGCGGTGGCAGGTGCCTGAATTCTCCTCCAAGCCCCGACCGAACCTCAATTGGATTCTTATCTTATAGTCTTATGAGTCTTACAGGCTCAGGGATGACAATCTCTGTCCCATCCCTCTTTGATCCCTCTCTCATCTCTTTCTTTCTCTCCCTTTCTCTTTCTCTCGCATCTCTCCTCCTCTCTCCCCTAAATCCTCTCTCTCTCTCTCTCTCTCTCGCTCTCTGGCACTGCAGTTTGTCTCGTCAAGATGTAAGTAAGATCCAGAGGATGTAAGCGTGGCGGGGCCTTAAGGGTTTCAACCTGAAGGGCGAGTCCAAATGTGAGTGTATGTGAGAGCGCGTCGGAGTGGGGAATGCAGGACTCGCATGCTCCCTCGAGCCTGGACCCCGACAGGGTCTTTACCAGCATACCATTGTCAGCCATGCAGCACAGTACGAATCAACAGGCTTCGAATTGACATGCGCCTTGAGGAACTCCCGAACCCTCCTCTGACCGCTGTGCAGGTTCAAATCATGCGTGTGCCCTAAACATAAGGCTCCGTATGCGTAATCCAATAAGGGACCACAATGAAGGGAACTTCCCTACTGTGCCTAGAATCCTAGAATCAAGGATCAGCTGAGCGGCACAAACCGTCTACTGTACGAAAGGAGTATGCTAAGGCAGCTAGGGACTTTGGATTTGATCAAAAAGCTGGAGAATCCAGACTCCTCTAAGGTTGCCCAGGAGAATCCGTCGTGAGCTCAGAACTCCCTGCTTGCTTGAGAGGAGCTCCTCGAGAAGACTTGGTTCAAAGCCATCGTGTACAGCCTCTCCCGATGTCAATGTCGGAGAATGTCCGGCTCAGCACGATGTCTGGCGGCATGAGGCAGCAGCTTCCAAGCTCTCCCGGCCGCAAGAGCCGTTGGCGCTGTGCTTCTGCAGAGACACCACGACCTCGCCTTCTGCCCAGAGCTTGTGTGGAGGAGCTGCTTTGAGAATCAACACACCGGCTTATTTCAGCTTAGGTGAGTCAGTGTGGGCAGTCGAAGTGCTTCTGATGCAGGTTCCTTTAAGATCTATTGAATCTATTGTCTTGGTGCCCATATACCAGGATCGCGGGCCTTTGAGGTTGGGTCGAGCAGAGATCTGCGTGTTAGCCTCGGCTGCGTTGAGCGGGTGGAGCGCATTCGCCCGTCGAAGGGTGGCAAGGGTGTCAAAGGTCCTGTCTACTCGGGCGACAAAAGTTAGCCGAGACAGCGGAGCACTCGGAGCACTCGTTGACCTTCTGACTTTCAGCAGCATCTTCATGGTCTTCTGGGTCTTCGTGTTTCCTGGGAGTGCGTGGATTGGATCCTCCGTCGAGCATGATGAATGGCTACGCGCCTTCTACGACAGATACTTCTCCCAATTGGCTCCATCGTCGCTGCTCTTGAAATACAACCGCTTTGGTTCGCTCCTGGAATATTTGCATGCGGTGCCCGGAGCTCTTTGGTGCCTCCTGGCCCCTCTTCAACTGAGCAAAGAGGGCCGTGCCACGTTGGGGAAAAGGCACGAAGCCGCTGGGCAGCTCATGCTGAGCGCAGCTGCTGTGCTCATGGTGGGCCACTTGGTTTTTTTTTGTGTGTCTTTCTGTGTCTTTCTATGTGTCGCAAAATAACGGTGGGTTTCGCAGAACTCTCATGTTTTTTTTCCCGCCTCCAATAGAAGGCTTCCTGCTTATTGATGCCAACCACCTGACAGCTGAAGAAGCAGACTTCGCGACGGGTGGCAGCCTCGCAGATGCAGCCGATGCCCTGAACGCCAGGCTGTTGGGCTGGCTACCTCCCTTTAATCGGGGAGGCATGTACGTCATTGCCGGTTGGTTCGTGTTCACCGGCTTGCAGACCTTCCGAACTGGCACTGCCCACACAGCTGATCATGGAAGGTGGGCATTGAGGCCAGTTGTGTTCGGACGGTGTGGAATTCAAAGCTGACCCATGAGCGCGCGGCCCAGCATGTGGAGCATATCCCATGTAGAGCATGTGTACCTGGTCATTTCTCCGACAGGTGGAAGTTAAATGTGTAGGTTCCCTAGCTTGGCTTCCGTGATTGTTAGAAGATCCCACACAAGCACAGCGCACAGCACTGGCAAGCCTGCCGATCCCACTGGTGCTCGGAACGAGGTGAGGCATTCAAGAATCGGAGGTCTGCCACTTCTTCTGTCTCCCCCACAGTAGCCCATGGGCACTAAGCCCGTACCGCGCCTCACTTAGAGCCTTTTTCGCATCCCAGAATGAAGCCCTTTCAAGCCTTGGCCCAACTTGTATATTCTTCACCACCTGACGCTCTTTCCCTCAGCAGCCTTACCCCCTCGGCCCTTATGAGGCCCACCGAACGTGAACCTTAAAACAACAAGACAGGCATGCCGCCTCTGGCCTCTGGGTCGCCGCGCAGCGGCCGATGTTTGCTGCGGTCCGTGCAATGCAAACTCTGCTAGGCTTCGGCGGGTCGCTGGCGCAGGCTGATGCCTTCTACTGCTCAGCGTATCTCGTCACGGCAGCCTACATCATGCTCACAGAACTTGCCATCCGTGGGGCAAGCTCGGAGCGTCTTTCGGAGTAGAATGAGCCTTTTGCGGCTTCGCTGTTCGAGCGTCATTGGAAAATCTGCTCTATAGAGGGCACATGATTGCTCTTAACGCTTACGCAGAGCTTTTGCGCCTCGCGCCACGTGATTGGAGAGAAATGCTGAATGGAGACATGCAGACATCCTTGCTCAGCACAGAATTTCACGATATCTCACAATCGCGTAGAGCTCTCCCTTTTTTCTGTTTTGGTTTTTTTTGGTAATGTCTTTTTGAGAGACTCGGCTCGGCTCTCTGATCTCGTCTGAGGCCTTGCACTCAAAGTGGAGCTTCGAGCAAAGCGCTTATATCAAGTTGGGGGGGCAGGCTACGGCGGGAAGACTGATGTGCCCATTTCGTCATAGCATGTCATAGCAGTCTCCAGAGTCTCCATCGCGATCTTCCTCGTTTTCCTTCTCTCTGTCCCTTTTTGCGAGGGCTCTCCTCTGTGCTGTCTCTGAGGAAAGTGCCCTCCTTACTTCCAAGTCCTCTGGACCGGGATACAGGTGCGCTTTTGTCCCGGACGACCTTTTGTCCAGCCATTGCTCAATCACAAAGCTTGTCCTGTTCTGCTTCTTTTGTTTCTTGCTGGTCGACTCTCCAGGGCTACTGGGACGTTCCTGTGCCGGGAAGCCGCCCATGTGCACCCGTCAGTGTGCTGATGTGTGCTGATGTGTGCAGATGTGTGCAGATGTGTGCAGCGTGTGCTCCACAGCTTCAAAACAGCGATGCCCTGACAAAGCTGACTAGGATGCGCCCGGAGATTTCCGTGTCTTCCAGGCCGGGTGAGGACGTCCGATTGAGGTTCTTTTTCTTTCCGAAGAAGGATGGGGTTAAGGCAGCTGCGCGAGTGCACAACGAGTGAATTTGCTGCATGTTGGCTGGAGAGACAGGACAGCAGCACGAAATCTAGTTAGGGGAGTACCGGACTGGGTGAATGAAGGGTACAGTCAGAACCACCCATCAGCAAAACTACCAGGAGGAAGCCAGTCGAGAAACTGATGGCAATCGTCAACGCAGCTCTCACGACGTAAGTCCAGGGAATTTGCAGAGTCTCAAGCTGTCCTGGACAGGTCGGACGTGAAGTTCCCCGCCATGCGGACAGGCCCATCTTCATCAGGCTCACGCAAACGCTGTGAAAGTTTGGTTTGCTTTGTCACTCTGTTGCCGTGTCAGAAGCCTGTGGCCTCACACACACTTCCTCCTGCGCGGTTGTGCTGGCCACAAGACAATGAAGCTCGAGAACCAACATGGCTGAGCACAAGCTTACCCACAAAGTTCCTGTTGCAACCTTACACTTTGCACCTGCCCAAGGCGTCCCAACACCCTCGCCGCTCCTTCTTCAATGATCTTCAATGTAGAGTCATGGATTTCAGTCACACTGTGGTGTTGATCCTGTGCCATGGACAGGCATGATATCGGTTATCATGCCATGCCGCAATGGCATGCCGTTCCTGCCTTGGGCTGTACATGACCTGGCCTCCAGCAGCACGAAGCTGGAGATCCTCGTCTGTGACGACGGCAGCAACGATGGCTCTGCTGAGTGGCTCAAGGAACTGCAGGAGAGCACGAATGCCGACGCCGACAGGGTTAGTGCGGCTAGTGAAGGGGAAAACGAGGACCCCAACAAGAGGGCCGCCAAGGAGACTGTGGAGACCCCAGAAGCCCCAACAGTCGGAGCGCCCGACGAGCGAGCCTTCGTGCAGCAGGCTCGAGTGCATCACACACGAATGAATCAATGAAACAGACTGTCTACCTGTCTGCTGTATATGGTATCATATGCAGTCAACAACAAATAGAATGTTGTATTCACATACCGGCCCCTCCAACCGCGGATATGGATGGGAATATGGTTTTGTCTCAGAGCCACTTGGACCTTCCCCCCCCCCCCCGCCCCCGCCTGTTGAGCGAGGCCGGTGGGGGTGGGGGGGGGGGGGGGGGCCCTAGGCACGGAAAGGGAAAGTGGAAAGTATTGGTTGGAAAAAAGTGGAAACTGGAAAGTGCCTACGAACAGTTCGGGGATCCCCCCCCCCCCCCCCCCCAAAGAGAACAGAAGATGTGTGGATCATGGGGGAGGACGGCGGCGAGCCCCATACATATTGTACTGCTGCCTCTGTCCTTGCAGCTTCCAAAGGCTCACAGACTCGCAGCATTCGAGAGCGCCTGTGCCAGGTGCCATGGCCAGGCGAGGAGGAGAGCGCTCCGGGACCGGCGAAGGTTGCTGCGAAGCTGCGTGCAACAGGGCATCGCCTGGTTGTTCTGAACCCTGGCCACTGGTACAGCTAGCACGAGCATGCACAGGCCCATAATTCGTTGTTATGGACTTGCTGCTGTCCGCTGTCCAGGGCTGTCGTTCGCGCCGTCTGGATTGCCACGTTTGCCATGCGGGATCTAAGGAGCAGCGGCGGCCGCGGCCAAGGAGCAGCGCAGAACGTCGCGGGGCTTGAACGTTCACATGGAATGCCACAAAAACAGGGAGAAGGTGTTTGTTTTTGTGGCTATGAACCGAAAAAGTCCTGACAAGTCTCAAACAGAACCAGGCCTGCTTGGAGGCAGCCACCTGCCAGCTGGTCGGCCTCATGGACGCGGACGACCGCGGGGACCCCGAGCGTTTCGCCCTCCTCCTCGAAGCCCTCCGAAGGCCCACGCAGCCTGAACTTTAGGGCTGAGCCTCATGTAGCGCCCTTGGCCTCCTTCTACACAACAGAAGGGCCAAACCACCAGACCCTCGGCCCAGAAACCCTGAAGAAGCCTGCTGAAGAACCTTCAGGCACCCCGACTGGACAGGCGTCTGCAGCGGGGTGAAAATCTTCGGCTCAGTCTCTGAGGCGAGGGGGGGGTTGGACTTTCTTTGGAGAGTCGCCCAGAGCGTTGCCCGATCAAGGGCATGGCGCGCTACGTGCAGTGGCAGAACAACCTCCTCGAGCCGGAGGTCTGGAATTTAAGAATTTGTCTGATGTGTGTGAGTCAAATGGCACCTCCCCTGGCACAGATACACTAATGTATGCACATATATATGTATATATATATATATATGTATAATATACATATTATATATATATGTACAGTATATATATATATATATACATGCGTCTATACAAATTTCAGGAGCTGCTGCTGAATCGCTTCGTGGAAATACCTGGGCTGCACCAGTCGGGGCTTTACCCGAGGCAACTGGGATTTGTGTCTTGTCACGTCTTGTCCCAGCTTGGGCTGGGAGGCCTTGAGGGAGTGTCCCGAGCTGCAGGTCACTCCTCTGGGACACGTTGAAGGGCTATCGGGATCTGCCGGGCTGGCCCATCGACATTGATACCTGGATGCCACTCAGTTTGCATCATTTTCCGAGCTTCGGTATGAAGAGGTGCAACAAGCATGGGAAGTGGCACTCTTGGCCCTCTTTGGTGGTCGACTCTGAGGCGTCTGGCAGAAGCTGGATCTCGCATCGGCAAGGTCAGCTGCTTTCCTGCCGGCAGAGCTCAGCTATCCGGAAGAGACCTTGAATCTTCATTTCAAAGTCGAAAAAGACACTGCAGTTCGCCACAAGCCTGGAGGTGAAGGACGAGCTGTACGGATGGCGACAGCACGTGCTTCAGAGCACTAGGCGCTATTGCAAGCTGGATCCGTCTCCTCCCATCCTTGACACCCTCAACAGCACGGAGGAACCATGGGAGATGTGGCATCGATCGACTCCGAAACTGCAAGGCCAAAACAACTTTTCTTTAACAACTTCAATGCAGCTGTGCAGTGCTTTTGTGTTTTTGGCCGTAGCTCTTTTGTGCTGAAGAGCGAGCAGGCCCATTTCCTGCTCCGCTCTTTGCCGCCGCAGGCTTTGCCGGCTTTGCCATGTCAGCGTCAGAATCTTTTCCTTTCTTCAGGGCCGTGCGCACGAAATTGACCAGGTACGCCGAGTGGAGATTTGGAGTGCGCCCGTCCTTGACCATGGAAAACATGCTGGAGTTGTCTCCTGCGAGCCTGCGAGCCAGGTACTGGCCACACGCTCCTCAGCTCCTTGGGATATTTTGGGATGTGAGGTGGGGCCGGTTTTCGCACCGGATTTTACAGATCCCGAATTGATCAGAAGTAGAGAGAGCAGAGAGCTTTCAATTTCCTCTGAGGTTGGAGTGAGGCGCTGCAGTCCCAGATCCATGCCTTGGCCGAGGCCGACAAGGCACGAGTCTCCCTTGGTTTGTTGTGGCGCATCCCGAGAAACGAACTGCTTTGAGGAGCTGGCGGTGAGCGAGCTGTTGTTGGTCACCTGGCGACCTAAGGGTTCTCGCCGGGGCGGCGCGCGCCGGGCCGAGGGGGGCGGCGGCGCCGCCGCGCGGGCGACGGTGAAGACAGAGGCGGAGGAGGAGGCCGAGAGGGCCGAGAGGGAAGCCGAGGAGGTGCCACAGGCCCGGCTCCGGTTTCGAAGCTCCTTGCAATCGACGAATCGAGGTCGTGTTGTTTTCTTGTCAGGCCAAGCGGCAGCGACAGGACGTCTTCTGATCACACCCGCGAGCCGCCTTGAAATTTACCCGTAGGGTCCTGTAGGAGATCCGCGTGCTGCCGATGGAGTGTGAGTCCCCACCTCCGCCGATTCCAGAGCAGAGCCCTGAGTGTCTGATCACAGCCCCTGCCATTTCTTTTCTAGCTTATACCAGAAGCGCACCGTTCGTGGCTAAAAATCAGGTCCGACAGCGAGTCTGTGGCTCGAGCCCGCGGCTTACTTGCAGGAGCTGTGAGTGGGTCGAGCTCGAGTTGAGCCCTTCGTGTCCCCCTGGGTCCCCCTCACCTGGTGTGATGTTTTGGACCACCGGCCTTCGATGCAGTGAAGTGGTAGGAATGTAACTCTTGAGGTTTGTAACATAGAGGTTCGTGAGGAGAAAAGGGGCGCTGTTGTACATGGCAAGGTGAAAGGCCCCGGCAATGAGCCTGAAAGAATGACGGGCTTCATCATGGCTTGGATAGACATGTCGTGCAGAGATTGCGGGGGGAGGGGGGGGGGCTTGATACATAGAGGACGGGATCAGCACCGACATCCGGTCACTCAGCGGGGTCCCGAATCACAAAGCCATAGGCAGTGACAGCCTTTTGAGCGATCCGGTACTCGGGCAGGTGATTAGACCAAGTGGATTCAACAGGCACGCTACTCATGACGATGCAAAATTCTAAACGGCAAGCGTGCTTGACACAGCTGACTGTACAACCGGCAAGCTTGCAAGACCAGCTCTTACAAGGATTGCTCAGTGTGAGACGACAATTCGTACTGAGCTTTGGAAACGCATGTCCCGAAGCTGGTGAGCGTGAGTCGGCGTGCGTGGTCCTCTGTTCCATGACTCTCTCCCGCATGACTCTCTCCCGCAGCAGCAGAGCCCAAAAGCCCCCAAAAGCTCTCTGAGAGAGGTCTTCGTCTTCGGCAGTGACAAGCTGCGTGAGAAGGCCCGGGGGGGGGGGGGGGCCCTGCTGCGCCGTGTGCACTGCTTTTCGGCTCTTCCTCAGCGCAGCTTCCCAGGCCCGGCTGAGCATTGAGTCCATTGAGCCGAGCCAAGGAGACACCTGGACGGGGATGGGGGGGACGAAAAACTTGAGAGGGGGAGAAAGCTCTGCAATGGGGGGGGGGAAGAGGGGCGGGGGGCGCAACGAAAGACATCGTAGAAAGAGAGAGAGAGGGAGCTTCTTCCCGCAAGCTGCGATCCGCATATTGTGAAGCCAGAGGAGCGAGGCCGGGAGGCCGTGTGCCTCCTGTGCCTGCTCGCTGGGGGCGTCTGGACTGGCCTTCGGCCTGAAGACTCCCCCCTCTCAGAGCTCAGAGAGCGCTCCGAGCGGTGGATCAAAGGGGGCGTCGCATGTGTCAGAACTTGTGACTTTTGCGGTGCCGGCAATATGACCCTCTTCGCCATAGTTCGGAAGAGCGGAACTTGGCAGGCACAGAAGCTGCTCGGCCTGTGCAGCCCGCCAACATGCGCCCGCTTCCCAGCGATGTGAAGATGTCGAGAACCTCAAATGCCTGACATCTCTGGTGGCAGGGTTCATGGCAGATGCCTGCAGAGCGGCCGGCGACCATGTGAGGCCATCAGTACTCAGCAAAGTTACATGAAGCGTGCATGTTGATAATGCCAATGGTGGGATCTTGCATGGCTCCGGAGCTCTCAGCGTGCAAGTGCCACAAGCGAACACTCCGCTTCCAGTTGCATTCCACGTACGCCACGTAGTGCTTCGTGGGATACACGGCGGGGATTGTGACTCAGGTTGGGAAAATTCAAAGTTTCGATACCTTCCAATATTTAATGTTTAGCTTCGCCTGAGCTTCACATGCCTGAGAGGCCCAGAAAGTTTCAGGAGGCCCACAAACGATGCAAACAATTTGGGTTGGTTCCTCTTCGGGGGCATGGCTTGACATTTGATGCTTCTGAGATGCGTCGCAGTAGCTCTGCGATGATGTGTTTCTGACTCCCCGTACAGAACTGCTGTTGAGCTGCTGGGAAATACTAGGGGCTTTTGCAAAAAGGCCACGTTGAATTCCGAATCTGCCCTAGAGTAGCAGGAATGGAGGCACGTGCCGCCAGATTGCTTTGAAACTCAGCGAGGTCACGAAGTACTGTAGCGGGGTCACGAAGTACTGTGGCGACTGTAGCCTTTGTTCAACTGCCCTTCGAGATTCGAAAGCCCCTACAAGCCAAAGCACTGACGTCTCCACTTTTGACTCCCAGCGCGCAGGGGCGCGGACGGGCGCTTCTTGGGCTTTTGAGAGCTTCACGAGCGGTTCAAGCGATGAAAGCTGTGAGAGTTGGAGAGTGTCACCGAAATTTTCTCCCAAAGGGAGTCTGAGCGGGTGCATGTGGCGTTCCTGAGAAATTTTCGGCGCCGGTTGGACATTCGTTTTCTGGCTGCCTTCGAAGTCAGGCAGATGCAAATGACATGCCCGCCTCACCTGGTTCACAGCTTCGGAGACAAGAGCGCATGTGGCATCACTGCGCCTGCAGCAATTCTAGAACAAGGGGCACATCATGACAGCTTTGACGGTAACGAGCTTACAGCAGGCCACCGGCAGCTCGCAGACAGCTTCTCGCAGCGTACTGAATTTGGACTCGTTCCGACTCGTTGCAGAGTTCGCAGAGAGCTTCGTGTCATGACGTCTCGTGTGCCAGACTCAGAAGCCACTTGTTTCGGCGTACGTTTGTGCACAGCAGCAGATGTGTCCATACGTTCTCTTCAGGCACGGCCCGCTCGGTGTGCAATCGCACTACTTGCAGTGTTCCTGTACAGAGCCGGAGCCCAAGCCGAAAAGGTGCTACCAAAATGTCCACCTCTTGCTCCAGCTAGCCTGAGGCCATTTCGGGCCAGGTCAACGCATTTCTTGCACCGCCCAGAGCGGCCAGAGTCGTCTCCGACAGGGCACGGGCCCTTCCATGTTGCCCTGAAAGTCTTGTAGTCCGCCCTCCAGTTCCAGTCCGTGGCAGGATGCGCGGGCCGGAGCTCTGCTGGGTCTCGTGGCCGGAGCACCCGCCCCCGCCCACGCCTTCGAGGTCAGGGCTCGGATAAGAAGTGAACGCATCTGAGATCCCTGAGCGCCCAGAGCAGCACTACTGCGCCAGATGCCGAACCTCGGGCAATTCTTCAGCACTGTCTGGAGAGTTGTGTCAACAGGAAGCGATGAGGCAGGAGTTTTAAGTTTTCTGAGAGCATGGGGGTCATGAAGCTCTCGTGCTTCGGCACTTCCTACTCTGCATAGCTTTACCAAGCCTTAGTTGCTGCCGTATAGGTGTACGATCCCACGACCGAGGAGGGAGCCAAGGCAAGGGAGGGGAATTGCTTGGGAGCTTCGCGAACTTACGGTTCCTGGGAGAAGGAAGTTGCTGGAGTTGTTCGCACGACACGCTCCGAAAGCCCCCCAGAGCCCCCAAAGCCATGCAGCTGAGGCGTTGGGCCTTGCGGTGCCTTTGCCCAAGGATGGCTTCGGCGAAGTCACGGCAGACGCCCGCACCCCAGATTGAACATGCAGCTCCAGAACTCGACGCCTGGTATGGATAGAGTTGCTTCAGAAAGTGAGGACATATAAGAAGTATGGCGCACTTAAAGTCACTGTGTTGGAGTTTTAAATTTTGATACTTTAGACATATCTGTATGTACGATTAGATGTGCATCTATCCATCATATATATATATGTGTTATAGGTATATGTATATGCTTATGGTATGTGCACATAGGTTTGTACGTTAATTCCTGTATCAGTGTTGGTTATTGCCATTTCCCTGTGATGTGCTGCAAAAAACATGTAAGTACAAACAAGAAGACATTTTGACATACTGTTTCATCACCCCACTTCTGCTCCAACAGCGTGGTTGCCCTGAGTCGGGGAAGGCGCTGTGTTACTGTTTGATTTGATGTTGAGGGAATTCATGGCCGCACCACCTTCTTCTTTTTGGGCCTCTGACGCCACTGGACCCGCTCTGTGTTGCGACCGCGCGTTCGAGGAGTTTGCGCCAGAGAAACAAAAGAGAGAAGAGCGGCACGAATAGGCGGGCTGGGGCCAAAGGCCGGGAAAAAGGAACCATAACTGGAAATGCAGGCATCTCCTGCAAGAAAGAAGTGGCTGCTGGCCGCATGACGGTTGCGGGCTTCATTCGTGGATGTTTTTCCCTGCTCTGAATGTACAAGATCTTGGCAGTGATTGGGGGCGAGAATATGCTGCCTCATGAAATGACATGAAAACACGCAATGGCATGGAATGAACGAATGAGTGAGGCTGTCTACGTCCGTGAATGCGTGTGTCTGTGAATGGGTGTTAGGGTGTGAGTGCTGTGCTAATTGTAAGTGTGTGTGTATATATATATATATTTATAGATAAGTCTATATTTCTTTCACACACACACATACATACATTTGGATGCTACTGCACGAATGGACTTCCGACCCAGAGCTTTGCCTCTCACGGCAGGACGTGCTCCCCTTCGCATTGTTCTTGCTTGCGGTGCTGTACTCAGCCTCAACTTCTCAAATCCCTGGCTTCTACGAGTCTACGGCGCACCCTCTTTGCCAGTTGGTCGCTTGGGGCTTGCTGGTGGTCCCCAGCAGCATGGATCGCAGCGACGGAGCCAAGCCCACTCCTAAGGAGCGGGGGTGCGCAAGGAGAGGGGTGCTTATGGTGATATATGCTATGTTCCATATAGGCGATGTTAATCGCATCGTACTGACAGTTGAGAGAGTGCCACGGTGCCACTTAGGTCGGTGCTGTTCCCGTCCCAAGTGCCAAAGCTGCAGGTGCAGAGCAACAGTTGCCAGTTGCAGTAGCTTTCAGAAGCTCAATTGATCAAGCTATGATACAGAAACCATCTTGGCATTTCTCTTAAGTGCGTTGTTGTTCTCTGCCTGAACCGCATCTTTCGGTTTCGAGTTCCCGCGCCTATCTGCGCTTGGGGGCTTATGGTGAAGATGATCGAGCCGCATGATCCTGTATGACAACAAGAGTATCGTCTCCTTGTCTTGCAAGTGCCATGGCAGCGTCTTCCCCAAGGCTCACAGATGTGGACCTGAAGTATGAATAAAGCATGCTTCGCAGGTCGCAGGTTTTTAGTCAGATCTTGAGCAGGCGACGCTGATTGCACTTCCATTCGTGGTCACGGTGATTGTGCTGAAAGCCCTTGTCCAAGCCGAGCAACTCAGCATGGGCCCCAGATTTTTCCTGAGACTGCCGAACCACGACCCCGCTCCTCTGCAAATTTCATTCCGGAGGATTCACATCCCGCTGCCCCTAGTATTCGTGGTTGCTCAACATGCTTTCTTACGTATTGTGCTACAAGTTGGGATACTGGAATAATCTCAGTGTTTGCTGGTCAACCTAAAGCGCAACACAATCAAACCCAGTTCAAGCCCCTCAAGAGTGGGAGCCAACTTCCAGAGGCCTGGATGACTTGGACTTGATCACGGACGGCTCCGTGTACGGCGCATTCAGTTCGACACCAAGAGAAGTACTCCAGAGCCCGAGAGAGATGGAGAGAGAGAGAGAGAGGGGTCAGAGATGGAGACTTGGGAGGGCTTCCACTCGGCTCACAGAATTCGGGTCCAATCAGGCGCCAGGCCAAGACTGCTTCAGGGTTACGGTTTAGAAGCAAGCTGTTTGACGTAACACACAAACGCAGAGAAGCAGCTACCCCCGAAGCATGCTGACCAGCTGATCAGCTGTGAATTTCAGATCTTTTCCGTGCCCAGGCCTGGTATTGAGCTTCACCTTGGTCTTCCGATGCCAGCAGGCTTACCAGCGCTACATCGAGTCTGCCAAGGCCATGCACACCATGAGTGCCGTGCCTTGGAGAGAACTCTCACCGCTCTGAGAAAACTCAATCATGGGACCCGCTGACAAGCATCTCCGGGAGGGGAATCTCCTGATTCTCCTGTGTTGTTTTGACAATTTTCGTCGTGAGTCTACTCATGTCTTCTCAGATTCTGTGACAAGCATTTGTCGTGTTAAGTCAAGGAGTGGATCGATGCATGTGGCAGCCTGCTGTCCTTCAGCAAAGCTTCCAAGAAGCCCGAGAGCCTCCCCCTCAGATCACCGATAAATCGAATGTAGTAGTCTGCTAGCGCAGCCGAACACCAGGAGAGAAGCAGCAGTTCGAGGGTGTGATGGTCCGATTGCTGCTCAGCAGAGACACTCCCTGCTCCAAAAAATGTCCCGGTAAAATCTCTTAGTGCAGCTGACCAGCCCGTTCGTGGTGCTTGAACCTTCTCATGCTCCTGAACTGCCCCTCAAAGCCCTTCTAGCCACTAGGTTTTGCCTGATGCATGCCTGCGCTATGGAGGATCTCTGCAATAAGGCAGCGGAGAGACTTGGCCTCCTTTCCCTGACCTCGCATCGCATGTTGAGCATGTGGAAGAACACTGACACAATGTTGCAGGGAGATCACTTCACGTTGCTGGATATGGAGGCACGACCCTTTTTTGAAGACACCCTTTCGGGTAAGGCTGCTGGGATGTTTTGGTGTTGGGGCAGGTCTTTAGCGTGGCTGCGCATTCTTGAGGCTTTCGTGCCAGAAGATCTCAGCCTCCTTGAGCAGCCTGCCGGTGCGAACACGATGGAGAATCCAACATCTATGCAGATACAATATGCTGCGGCCTCAGTTCGATGTAGTCCAGGCGCAGAGGTCTCACGCATGCCTCGCATTTACGGAGAGTGAAACGGATCGGAGGTCTTCATCTGGATCAAGTACTTGATTGTACAAGGCATCAACAGCGCGACCCTCAGCCATGGGAGCCCCACAATGGACAAATCGACAAATCTAACACTTTTCAAAAATTGGTCGAAGTCTTTTGGCAGAATGGAATATTGCTTGCCGCCTCTCAGGCGGTTTGTTGGACATCCCACCCCCGATCCTGACGCGCGCCTACCAGGAAATCGGCGCTGGCATGGCCGAATTCCACAACGCTCAGATGATCTCTATGTGGCCCTTCCCTTTTCCCTATGCCCAGCTCAGCCTTTTCCTCTCTGTGCCTTGTTCAGCCTTGCTCAGTGTCACCATCCAAACTGGAATTGATGAAGGTCCATTCGGCTTTGCTCAGAAGGTTAGCCTCCTTGAAACGCCAAGAAAGCGCTTGCTCTGAGATAGGCCCAGGAACCTTCCCAAGATCTGTTTCCGGAAAGTAGTGTTCTGTACTTCTTTCCCTCAAAAGCAGATGGCAACCAAGGAGGGCACAGCCTTACGTTAACGTGCGGTTGTCCATGAACAGTCGGATGCAGACCAAACCGATGCCCAAAACCTTGCAAAACAGAAAACGGCAGTAAAGACCATCGACAATTGGAAGGCCCGAAAGAAGGGGCATTCACACATCATGCAGACGCATGCAGACGCAACATCGCCTTCCGAGGTGCTTCACCTGTTTCTGAGCCCCATCATCATGGTGAAGTACACAACCAGTTTTTGGGGAGCGGCCCTCCTGACCTACATCTCCATCGTCTGCGTGATGTCCCTGAACATCATCGCATTTAACATCGTTTGAGTGTTTTAGGAGTCATCCGTTCGTATGTATTTAAACAGGCCGAGTTTTGTTTTCTGTTCTCTGTACGGGTGCCAGGCTGGAAGCAAGGCCTCATGTCAGGCGATAGAGAATCGAAGTCACGGCTTGATTTGGCTGTACTGAGGAACATCATTGGGGTGGAGCTGGAGAACCCATTTGGTGAAGACACCAACGACCTACCTGCTGCAGAGACCCACGAGCAGTTCCGACACCACATCTTGCTCTTAGCCGACCCAAGCGCCTGGAGGATACCGCGAACCAAGGAAACGGCTTCCTTTGAGTTCGAGACTTTGCGGAACGCCTCCGGCCGGCGAGTGAGCTTGAAGCAACATCTCAACAACACGGGGCACTTGGATGCCTGGTCCAAAGATCCCAAGGACATCAAGGACACGAAGGACACGAAGGACACCACGGACATGAAGGCCATCGACACTGATCATCGCGAGACAAACCAGGGGCCCCCCCAGCTGCCGAGTCCGCAACACAGCCCCAGCCACGTTCAGCTGCAAGACCTCAATGCCAAGCAAACGGAGATCCTGGAGCGCTGGCTCAGCCGCCAGTCGACCATGCTGGAGACGTTCCTGACAAGGCAGCAGGCCTTCATGGAACAGATGGCCAGGACTCGAAATGTCGAGGCACTGGCTTCCGAGCTCTATAGGTCTATGGGTGCCTGCTTCTGCTAGAAGTCCCATGATGCCTCTCATCTAGCCCCCGCGTCCTCTGCAGGTGAGGCCCTCCGGGCCTTCTGTGTTCACGCCGGAGGGCTGCTGTTCCATCAGCGCCGTCCGACCCAGGTGGATGCCAGCAAAGTGTTGAAGTGCTGCGGTCGCCACAAGCTCCCAAGACATCGAAACCCTGCACTGCTCTACATCCTAAGTCAACACCCTTCAACAGCCCCAGACCAGGACCCTACTTGATACGGGGCGGGGAAGGGTCCTCCTCTGTTGTTGGAGGCCCCTGGCTTGATATCCGGTCTCGGTTCCGGCGGCATCGCCTCAACCGGAGCGTGGTTTGCAACACGTGGAGAAGCTGAGCCAAAGAGCGATAAGCGGGGCAGCGGGGCTGACCACGTCATGTCCAATTCTAATCTTGTGGGGAAGTAGTCTTCGCGTCGTAGAAGGCTTGTTCTTGATGCAACATCGTATGGGGCTTGATCTAGTTTGTCTTGTGCGGGGTTCGTCGAGAGAGCTCTTGAAAAGAGAGCCGTTTCACCCGATGGCTCGAAAGAGTTAAAAGAATGTTAAACGACCGAACTCTGAGACACGGGGCACTCGTGAGTCATGTGTCATGTCGAGACATCGTGCAACAAGGTGTATGTTCCAGACGAGATCAAGGCTCTGCCAGCAGAGGCGGGCAAGGATTGAGCTTTCAAGGCTCTAGATGGCCTAGTAACCATAGTAACCCTACCGGATAAAGCCGTCAAAAAGCCATGAGGCCATCCAAAAGCCGCCCAAGAGTCCTCAATTAAAAGCCCATCTGAAGGAGAGTCAGCTGTTGGATTTCCCTCAGCAGGCTCCGATCCTGAAGAGCCGCCGGCTGCGGGACTGGGCTTTGCCAGAGATAACACTCGACTCTTGAGGTGGTGTTATGGCGATCTACCTGTGTTCCCGTTTGGTAGAAGCTAAGAATGCATTGTTAAGAACACTGTAGACCCCAAAGGAGGATGACTAGGGGGAGGAAAGGTTACAGAAGGGGCCAGGCGACCACGTTAAGCTTGTTTTGCAGGATCCAGATGGAGAGCTGCTGCTTCCCTTGAAGACTGCCAAGCCTAAAGGCAAGGCAAAGAAGAAAGCTGTCGGGTGGGAGCCTTACAAGGGAGCCTTACAGAGTGTCGCCAGCGCGCCGGTGATGGATGCTCACTCTTGCACTGCTGGCACACCAAGGTTTAACAGTCCGCGTAGCAAGAAGTGACCTGACTCGCCTTGTGCATCTGCTTTCCAAGTGAGAGCATGTGTGGAAATGGAGACGAAATGCAAGAGAGCAAGCTTCTGACTCAGCTCATCTCACCGCGCACGGATGCCAGCAGTGCTCACACTGCCAGTGAGATTGCCGCAGTGCTGCTGCCACATGTAGCTGCAGATGTGTTGAAGTTGTTTGCCGTTGCTTGCCGCTCATCGCATGGCAGAGGTTGGAGGAGCCAGGGAAAGGGCAATCGGAGTAGTCTTGAGTCTTGAGTCTTGAGCTAGCAACAGCCGAGAGCAGTACCAGAGTTTAGACCCGCAACAGACCGCAAACTTTTCACAGTCAGAGACTCTCGAAAGGTTCTGTGGGAGGTTTTGTCCTTTCCCCGGCAACTCGGGAGAATTGGGAGACCGTAGAATTGGGTGGGTGAGAAGGGAGCCATGTACAGCTTGCCAATGACGGCTGTCGCTGGTAACCAGCAGCTGCATTGACTGGGCAGGGGCTCCCAGACCTGATCGTGTGTGACATCAATGCATTCTTGAGTCGATGCCCGTCCCAATTTCGCGGCATAAAGCGGCAGTGCTGGGAGTGACAAGTAGCCTGACAGGTAGCCTGGTAGCAGCTGTCATTTCGTATGTCTGCTCTGCACTGAGTGAAATCGATGCTGTCTCAGGCTTCACGTGATGCCCTTCAAGAAGCACATCAGGTCATGCCAAGCCTTCCGCCGGTCTCTGTTTCTGTCTCTCGCTGTCATATGTACATCCCTATACGTATATACATGTCTCATATATATATATAGATATACATGCATCGTCGCACTTTTTGTGATCTGGGGAGGCCCGGCAAGATTGAAGCCAGTCCTGATGGCGATGCTTTGGCTCGCACCCCCAGCTTCGGGGGATGAGTCCTTTGGCGTCTGCGCTCTTTCGTGTCTGCGCTTGTCACTCTCTGAGGTCGTTCATTTCACATCCGAGATCACCCACTTGGATGAGGCAAGCATGGCCAAGCACCCACACCTGGTGAACCCTGAGTGAACCAGTTGGTGAACCTCTGGCACTCCTCCCGGACTCTATGCCATCTATACCCAAACAGTATAGGTCGCTAACAGATTAGGCTAACACCACGGCAGGATGGCATGCCCATCAATGCGGGGCAGCCTGGTCTTGAGGGCCTCGGCGCCCACGGTTCCCTGAAACATCCAACTCTGAGTCTCGAGACAGTCTCAAGACAGTCTCTCGAGACCATGGGGGGCCAACTTGAAAGTTTGCTTGTCAGCGAAGATCTCAGTACATCCTGAGGTGGAGAAGATGCCAGACAAGCGGGAGGTGCCAATTGGCGAAGCCATGCGAGGCCGAACACCTCAAGCAAATCGAGCCAAAAGCAAAGCGAGTTCGATTCGGTTTGGGGACGGTTTGGAGACGTTGACGGGTTTGGGGACGTTGACTGGGCAGGTCTCCGTGAAGAGGATCTACCTGCGCTGGCACAGGAGATTGTCGAGAAGCGACTTGGCAGCCAGACATCTCGAGTTTTTTTTCCTTCCGGTGCCATACCAACGGAGACTTGACGGGCAGCACGGGTGTGTACCGGCGAACAACGAAAAACTACCGGCGGACAACGAAAGATGTCTCACAACAACGAAAGATAACAACGTAAACGACCCACCAGCATCGATCCAGGTCCGGCGGCAACCATCCCCTTCCGGCGAGCAACGAAAAACCCTTCTGCCGAGCATCGAAAACCTGCCGCCCAGCATCGAAAAACCCTCCGCCGAGCATCGACACACCTTTTGGCCAAGCGTCTCAAACTCTGGAACCTTTGTAGGAAGACCATCGACACTATTCTAAGCCGTGCAAGCTTGCTTCAAAGCATATTTAAGCCGTGCAAGCTTGCTTCAAATCAGATGAATCTTTTTTTTTGCAACTAGGGGGCGCTGCCACCCCCCCCAACCCCACCACTTTTTGCAGCTGTGCAAGTTTGCTCCAAAGCATATGAAGCTTTTTTAACCCATCATGCGATCATTGTGTTTGCAATTGGGGGGGGGGGGGCTGCGCTCCCCCCAACCCCCAGCTTTTTTAAGCCGCGCAAGCTTGCTTCAAACCATATGATAAACCATCATGCGATCATTATGTTTGCAAATAGGGGGGGCTGCGCCCCCCCCAACCCCCCCGCTTTTTCAAGCCGTGCAAGCTTGCTTCAAATCAGATGAGTCTTTTTCCAACCCATCATGCGATCATCGTGTTTGCAAATGGCGCCCCCGCCTTTTTTTAAGCCGTGCAAGCTTGCTTGCAGAAAAGTATGAACCTGTTTAAAACCCATCATGCGATCATTGTGTTTGCAAAAGGGGGCTTGTTTTGAGCAGTGCAAGCTTGCTTCAAAGCATATGAGTCTTTTTAGCCCCCCCCTCGCTTTTTTATTAGAACCGAAATTGAACCTCAAGTCTATAAACCCTAACCCCCTAAACTCGAACCCTCAACCCCAGAGCCTAAAACCCTCAACTCTAAAAACCCTCGACGCTAACCCCAAAGCCCTTCGGACACACCAAAGACCGCCCCTATACTCCCTGGTTTAGGGTTTAGGGTTGAGGGTCGCGCCCCCCCCCCCCCCCCACCCGGGATGCCAATCCAAAAAAGACTTTTTTCTCCAATCAAAAAAAACTTTTTTCCCATCAAAAAAATTTTTTCCAATCAAAAAACAACTTTCCTTTTCAGATAGGAGGACAAGAGGGAAGGGAGGAGGAAGGGAGGGACGGAAGGCAGGAAGGAAGGAAGGAAGGAAGGAGGGAGGGCAAGAAGGAAGGAAGGAAGGCAGGAAGGCAGGAAGGGGAAGGAGGAAGGAAGGAAGGAAGGAAGCAATCTGAGGCCTAAAATTGCTAAGTTTCTTGAAGCTCCTAAACTTCATTGAAGTCTCTAGGCGTTTTGAGGCCCCTAAACGTCCTTGAAGTCTCTAATAAGCCCCTAAACTCACGTAAACTTCTAAGTTCCCTGAGGCCCCTACTCTCTATATAAGCGTTTTGAGGCCCCTAAACTCCCTTAAAGTCTCGAAGCGTTTTGACGCCCCTGAACCCTCTTAAAGTTTCTCAGTTTCTTGAGGCCCCTAAACTCCCTTAACGTCTCTGAGCAATTTGAGGCCCCTAAACTCACCTAAACTCCCGTAAAGTTTCCTGGTTTTTCGAACGAAAAGCCGTAATTCCCTCTGTATTTTCATAGGAAAGCGTTATTTCTTGTAGGTTTTAGAAGGAAAGAAGGAAAGAAAGACAGGAAGAAAGGAAGGAAGGAAGGAAGAAGGACCAAAGGAAGGAAGGCAGGAAGGAAGGAAGGAGGGAAGGAAGAAAAGAAGGAAGGAAGGAAGGAAGGAAGGAAGGAAGAAACGCCCTAAACCCTAAACCCCAAACCCCAAACCCCAAACCCCAAACCCTAAACCCTAAACCCTAAACCCTAAACCCTAAACCCTAACCCCAAAACCCTAAACCCTAAACCCTAAACCCTAAACCCTAAACCCTAAACCCTAAACCCTAAACCCTAAACCCTAAACCCTAACCAGGCGTGCTTCAAAGCCCAAGAAACTAGTTGAAAAAACATTGTGTTTGCAAGTGGGGGGGGGGGGCTGCGCCCCCCCAAACCCCCCCGCCTTTTTTTTTGAGCCGTGCAGAGCGTGACCCCCCCACGCTTCTTTTAAGCCGCACCAAGCGTGCTTCAAAGCCCAAGAAACTAGTTGAAAAACATCGTGTGAGCATTGTGTTTGCAAATGGGGGGGGCTGCGCCCCCCCCAACCCCCCCGCGTTTTTTAAGCCGTGCAGAGCGTGCTTTGCTTCAAAGCCCAAGAAACTAGTTGAAAAACATCGTGTGAGCATTGTGTTTGCAAATGGGGGGGCTGCCCCGCCCCCCCAACCCCCCCGCTTGTTTTAAGCCGTGCAGAAAGGAGTGTCTGTTTTGCCACCCAAGACATATATATACACACATGCGCACTAAAATATGCATATCTTTGCGTCGAATGCGGTAAGTTTTTTTGATGGAGAGAAAGTTTTTTTGATGGGTCAGGTATCGTCTCTTGTACATGGGGTCAAGCATGTCCCAACGTCAAAACCTGAACTTTCTGAGAGCCTCTCTGCCAGGGCGGGAGCCAGGGGTCCCGTCCCGTCCCGTCCCGTTTTGTTCCGTCCCGTCCCGTCCCGCTTCCCGTTTTGTTCCGGCCGGCCCGGCCCGGCCCTGCCCGGCCGACCCTCCCGTCCCCGTCCCCCGTCGTCCCCGTCGTCCCCGTCGTTTCCGTCGTCCCCGTCGTCCCCATCGTCCCCATCGTCCCCGTGGTGCCCCCGTCCCCCCGTCCTCCCCCCGTCCTCCCCCCGTCCTCCATCCTCCCCCCGTCCTGCCCCCGTCCTGCCCCCGTCCTGCCCCCGTCCTGCCCCCGTCCTGCCCCCGTCCGTCCCCGTCCGTCCCCGTCCGTCCCCGTCCGTCCCCGTCCGTCCCCGTCCGTCCCCGTCCGTCCCGTCCCGTCCCGTCCCGTCCCGTCCCGTCCCGTCCCGTCCCGTCCCGTCCCGTCCCGTCCCGTCCCGTCCCGTCCCGCCGTCCCCCCCCACCGTCCCGCCGTCCCGTCCCGTCCCGTCCCCGTCCCGTCCCGTCCCGTCCCGTCCCGTCCCGTCCCGCCCCGGCCCGGCCCGGCCCGGCCCGGCCCGGCCCGGCCCGGCCCGTCCCGTCCCGTCCCGTCCCGTCCCGTCCCGTCCCGTCCCGTCCCGTCCCGTCGGCGGACATCGAAAACCAACTGGCGGACATCGAACGGGAACCGGCGGGCATCCATGGGTCACATCTTGTCTTTCGTTGTCATGATGACTTTTTCGTTGTTCGCCGGTAATATTCCGGGCAGCACTTCGGCATGCGCACTGCATCCTCTCACATGCCGTGCGTGTGTACAGACTCACGGGAGGGGCCTGGTTATGTGATCTTATGTGCACATGTCACACTGCTGTTGCTGCTGCGTGAAAGACTGCCAGTTCTGCCTGCGTCACGCACTGCGGTTTTCCGTGGCATAATCTTTGGAACCGCGAGCGGCATCGAGTGGCATCCCATGCCACAAGCTGAGGTGCCGCTACATCCCTGAGAGCAAGACCTCACAGGTGGCGAAGGCTCTGAGAACTTGTTCACTTTTGCCTTTGTGGCGGGCTGTGATGGCCACTGCGATACCAGCATATCTTTGCAAAGCTGCCTGGAAGCTGAGTTCACGCATGTTCACGCTGTGGCTCAAGAAGCTCGTTGACTTGCAATCTTGGCGAGCAAAATTCTGTGACGGCCGCGGTGAGCTCAGGAGCAGAGGGGTTTCAGCAGGCGCTTGAAGACCGGCATGGAAATCTCGACGCGCGAAATCTGCGACGCGGTGCCAAGGCTATCATGGCAGAGGTTCGCCAGCCCGCTGGAGGAGTGTGCCTTTGCTGAAGCTGCCCATGGGGTCTGGGGCAGTAGGATCTTTCTAGGACATTGTGGACAAAAAGCGTTGGTTGTTTTGCGGGCTCTTCGCGAACTGCAGGGCTTTTTAGGCTTCGTGGGGGTTGAGCGAGGTCTGGGGCTTTGGGTTCAAGGTTTGGGGTTTCGTGACAGGTCCACCGTGTGCTTGGGCCTGACAGAGAAGGAAAGTGCCCAAGCCTCAGCCGGGGAGCTCCTGAGAACTGGGAAGCGTGGTTTTGAGTCATTGCGATGCCAGTTCCGCAATCAGATGCGCCTCCACAGCAAACACATCTTCAAGTTTTCTCCAATTGATGGCATCATTTGGCATCTGGACCTTTTAACGGTGAGTTGGAGGCCGTCTACGAAGAGAATACCTCCCGGTCGATGTTGCCCCCAGGACTTGGGACTCGAGCACAATTATAGCTCTCGCATCAATCTCGCGTTTTTCTTGTTGTAACAATAGCCTTCCAATGTCACATTATGCTACCCTTCGTCTTTCAAAGTCTGAGACGTTGGACAGGCGGCAAGTCCACTATTTGCCTCGGCATGGACTCGGACTTCAAGGAGATCCCGAAGCGTGAGGCGCTAGCACCACCAGGCACAAGGGCACATGGTTTTGGCAAGTGTGCGTCATGTTGAGGCATGGTTGCGCGCTGCTTTGTGTGTGTGTGTGTGCGAGTTCCAGTCTGCACTCGTTGGTCAGGAGGGAAATCCACAATCTGTCTTGGAACAGACGTGGCCGCAACCGCGTCGGTGTCATCCAATGCCTTTGCCTGTGGCGCGCACCAAAACTCCGGAAACGTGCTGACGGAACGTCCCACCACACTCCTTTCAGCGCCGCCCGGGGGCAGGGCCACCCTGTGCTTGGGAATGGACACCGAGCCAAGTGCCGAGCCTGCAAAGCAGGCAAAGCCTGATGCAGAAACTGATGAACCCATGGCAAGCTCCCGCCCGGCTGCCGGGAAGAGTACAGTGCTTTCCCTTGCTGAGATGGAGGGAGTTCCCCCACGCCCAGTAGGTGGAGAAGATCACATCATCCTGGGTGCGGAACTGAAGCTTGAAGCCTTCACCAATCGAGCCACTGCTGGTGGCAACAGCAGCATTTGCCTGGGCACGGACGCCAGCAGCATCCTCAGCAGCTTGAGAAGCTTGAGAAGAAGAAGAGAGTGGAAGCCGACGGCTGAAGAGGAAGTGTGGGAGATCTGAGCGTATAGGATACACTGAGATACTCTCTGAGAGAATGACACTCTAAGAGTGAGTCTCTGTAATGCTGAGGCGAGTGGCAGGTCTCCTCCAGGGCCCTTGGGCCGCTGACGCAACGGGCGTGCGAGAAGTCGCCGGAGCCGATCGAGGCGCAGAGATTAGGACCAAAAACAAGTTGGAGGTGTCAAAGAGCAGTTTCTAACGACGTTGCCGGGAAAGTCGGGGGGGTGGGCCTGTGTGGGAGTGGGAGAGGGGGTGGGAGGGTTTTTTGTGTGTGAGGATCTTGGAAGGTTTCTTGTCGTTTTTCATTCCCTTATGCTTTCGTTGCTTGAGCCTTGTCGTTCACCGCACAGGAAGAGACCGTACCGACTGCCAGCCCTGCCGGGCAGAAGGAAATGCAGCCCGAGGCGACGGCAGAGCATGGCAGCAACATGCAGCGACACTGAAGGTCTTTCTGTCGCTTTCTTTTTACCTCTTTCTGCTCCGTGCTTGCAATTTCGTTCTACTTACTTGTACGTACTCCTTGCAAGCCCAGCGGGGGGGGCTGGGGTGGTGGTGGTGGTGGTGATGGTAGGGGTGGACCCTGATCGACCCGGCATAAAGCATCTGTTTAGGGATAATCTGCAACTTGTCGCATCGACAGAAGCTCATGAACATAATCCTTTTGCGAATCTGGTTGATTTCTGTGATTCTTCCGCATATATCTTGAGCTTCATGGCGTGCCGCCTGAGTGTGGAATATATACCGCGCCCGCACACGCACGAACAAACACAATACACCACACAGACCCACCTCCCCGCACCTCCCCGCACCTCCCCACCCACCCATACACGCATACACACATACACATATACACCTACACACACACACACACAGAGCCTGTAGTACACGGCAACATCCGCTTTGCGACATTTGGTTTGCCTGCCATGTCGAGCCTTCAGCGGTGCGCATTAATTTCGGTTGTAGGGATTCGTATTCCCCTGACTACTGTACTGTGTGGCGCAGGTGGTCTTGTGGTTCTTGGCCGGAACCACACTGCCTCCATACAACACACAGTTTTCTCTAGGTATTTGAATGTTTCGAACCGGCTGTTGTTTTCCGCTCACATGATGCTCTGAGTCTTTGCATGTATGCAGCACATATTTATATATATATATATATGTGCTACCCCCCCAAAGATCCAGGTTTTTATGTCGTATTTGCGAGCAATTCTTCGTCCAAGCTGGGTTCCGGGTTTAGGGTTTGAGCTTTAGGCTTCTGATTCTCTAATTCCCTACTAAGAACCTGTGAAGAACAAGTAAGGAGCTCACCAACCGGGCAGGGGCCGCGTAACAGTTCAAGGTCTAGGATGGCTTGGGCAATAGGGTTTGGGGTCTAGTCTAGGGCCAGGGTATAGGGTCTAGGGTTTAGGGTTTAGGGTTTAGGGGTCTAGGGTGTAGGGCTTAGGGTTTAGGGTCATTGAATGTCCAAGTTGCATGTAGCCAAGGCACCTGAGTATTGACAACGAGGGGCACAGAAAAATATAGCAAAGACACATAGTATCATATTGTGTGTAGTCCAGCTCTCACAGCCGTTCCCAAAGACTACACGCGCTATTTACAGTGCGGTACTGATGTCACTGGTGAAACAGACTCATAAACAATTGTCGCGCGTCCGTCCGAACGCGCGTGGCAAGCGTAGCCTTGAAGGCTGTCTGCCAGTAGCAGTGCTCACAATTAGTGCACAGGTCAGTCCAATTATAATGCTCACGCTCTACACATACTTTTTTTTGCGCTGAATGCCTGTACAATATCGCACAGTATCCATGCCACAGCCACACTTCTGTGACGGCCTCGTGTACAGTATACTTCAACAGAAATGTCATTACATGAGCTGGACTTCTTGCGTCGCACAAGCCAAGCTACGAAATCTCGAACTATCTCTGCACACACCGGGTTCTCATATGCCATGGCCAGAGTGTTATCGTGGTAACCTGCATGACCTTGCAAGGACCTGGCTCGGTCCGGATTGTCTAGCCTCAAAGCATTGACAGTGTAATCGAAGCTCTGGCTGTACACCTTCTTCCTAAAGGACTTGCCATACGCGAAAAAGGATACCGCCGTACTCGTTAAGAAAAACCATGAAGGTGGTTCTGCTGGCTCTGCCGGTGTCAAACTACGACTATATGCTGGAACCTCTAGCTCTGTTGTTCTTCCCCTCGTCCTAGGCGTTCTCGAAGCAGATCTATTCTCTAGCTCCACTGTCACCCGCTGAGTGAGATACTGTGTAGAAGAAGAAGATACCACCACATCCTCAAACTGATGAAGTAGCCGACGAGGAGGTCTAGTTGAGTTACGAGGCGGCAGACCGTCAGCTGTAGTGAAAGCACCGATTGGTCTCATGGCTCGTGTCCTATGCTTTCAAGCTAAGTATGACAATTACACAGTATCACCCATCTACACTTCATATATAACTCTGTGTGTGTGCTTTTTTGACTGCGGGGCTGGACTTGAGCCACACTGACGCAGCCGAGGCGCTCGGATATGCTTGTATTTCAGACACTACATAGTACATATGTCATAGCAATAGTTAAATTAGTAGATAGCATAAACTGCGCTCGCCACCCAAGCCGAGCGTGCTGAGGCAGCGGACCTGCAGCGGCAGGGTCTATACCTCCGTTTATATGGAATGTATAGTCAATATTCTCTTCACGGTATGTGTTTCTCCGCCCATATGTATATATTATGTATGTCACACTATATACACACATCCCCCCCCCTACCATAAGTATGTGCACACATAACACAACATATACGGGGGTGGGGCAATGGTAAGTAGCTATATCTCGAGATAGTTGGGAATCTTCATACGTAAAGACTAGAACAACGATGAGATTTCATTCAATAAGAAAATGCTCAACGGTCTGGAATCTTCATTCCCGGGCTGCCTCTTATTGAAACCCTTATTGAAATATTGAATTTCAATAAGGGTGGAACTAAGAACCAAGAACTAAGATTGTCGGAGGGTCTCGGTCTGGATTCTTAGTTCCCGGGCTGCCTCTTATTGAAACCCTTATTGAAATATTGAATTTCAATAAGGGTGGAACTAAGAACTAAGAACTAAGATTGTCGCAGGGTCTCGGTCTGGATTCTTATTTCCCGGGCTGCCTCTTATTGAAACCCTTATTGAAATATTGAATTTCAATAAGGGTGGAACTAAGAACTAAGAACTAAGATTGTCAGAGGGTCTCGGTCTGGATTCTTAGTTCCCGGGCTGCCTCTTATTGAAACCCTCATTGAAATATTGAGTTTCAATAAGGGCTGTACCAGGAACTAAGATCTCAGACCAAGAGGCCCTGGCAGTCTTAGTTCTTAGTTCTTAGTTCCGCCCTTATTGAAATTCAATATTTCAATAAAGGTTTCAATAATGCTTCTTTTTAAGCCCTTATTGAAATATTGAATTTCAATAAGGGTGGGGCATTATTGGAACCATTATTGAAATATTGAATTTCAATATGGGTGGAACTAAGAACTAAGAACTAAGATTGTCAGAGAGTCTCGGTCTGGATTCTTAGTTCCCGGGCTGCCTCTTATTGAAACCCTTATTGAAATATTGAGTTTCAATAAGGGTTTCAATAAAGACAACCCGTATTGAAATTCAATATTTCAATAAGGGTTTCAATACAGACCACCTTTATTGAAATTCAATATTTCAATAAGGGGTTCAATAAAGACCACCCTTATTGAATTCAATATTTCAATGAGGGTTTTAATTCTAAAAGCACATAGATTTAACAAAACAGATACAACACAAGAGAAAAGTCAACACATACATCAGCAAATACATAAACCAGAGCTTATGGGGGGGGGTACCATGTATATATATGTAAAACCTGTATATCATAAAGAGAGAGATACATATATACTCATACTCATGAATGACAAGGAGTGAGCGACGCGTGCATTATATTATTACAGGTGAAGAAAGAAGAAGAGAGAAAAGCCACATAAAATATACTAAAAAGCGTGCACTTCATTTACCTTTTTAGTACATTTTATTAGGCTTTTACACGGGCTAGTCCATGAACCTTTCGCACACACCAGACGTACCATGCGACCACCATCAACAACCGGGGCTAGTTATCTTCATGAACTGGTCTGTCATTATGGGTGCTTTCCTGGGCTGGTTTCCTATCACCTGTATATCATAAAGAGAGAGATATATATACTCATACTCATGTATGAAGCGTTAAGTTTTGTCAGCTCAAGAGCTGTCCATTGAACCAGGTGCATGAAGTGAGCGAAGATCGCCCGGCCACGGAGGCTCGGACTTGGAGGAGGGCAATTTACACAGCTTTCACAGGCGAGAACGATATACACGTGACTTTACAATTGACATTTCTTTCAACGTTCTGAGCACGATCGTAGTGTACGACTGGGTGTGCGTGCATGAAAGCACCATCAGGCCCTGCTGGCCTCTCCGAAGCCGCGAATTCCGCCCGGAGGCAGCCATCTGAATTGGCAGGCGCAAGTGCACGGATTGCAGGGCTCACAGCGACACAGGTTTGGCTTCTGTGGTGCTTGGAACATCTGCGAGCGAGTGGAAGGCGCGCGTGTGGAGAGTCATGCAGAGCCGCCTTGTAGTCCTTGTTGGCTCCGAGATGACATCAGAATCATTTTGAGCATTCATTTTGAGAGTGAGTATGAGTATGTATGGGTCAATTTTGAGGATGCGGCCGAAGCCAAGCTGGAAGAGCTTGAGCAGGTGAAGCCGGTGAACCACTTGAAGCAGGCCGTTTTCCTAGTCCAGGGTATTCATTGATAGCCGCACAAACGACTTAATGTCACATCACTCTGCTTTGCCAATGCAACTAACAGATTGGGGCGTGTTCCTTGAGGACCTTCCCACGCCTGCGCGCAGCATTCGTGCCCCACCCGGTGGTGCCGCGGGACTCGGATACCTTCACCGGAGACGATGACTTCGTAGGGCAGGGATGATGTTCATGACGTCATCCTTGCATATCGGAAGCACTGAGGCTGCCACTGTACTGCTGGGATGAGGGCATGTGCGAGTATGCAGACTCTGCAAGTGATAGATGATCAATATGATTAATTCGGCGCCGCCGCTTTGCAGATTCGTTTTTTGGCACTGACATCGTCCTTGCAAGGGTGGATACTGTAGGCAAAGCATAGCACTCTGGAACGTGGGAACTTCGCGGGGCCGTTGGCAGTGCTGGAGCAAATTCATCTTGGATGGTCAGCGCTGTAGAGTGCAGCCATGAGCAATGCGGGAACACGTGAGACAGCACCTAGGACCTGGCCGGGCACGCAGTCCTCCTGCCTCTGCTAGAGTGCCGCGATCAGGTGCTCAAGAAGCTCTACGGACTGCAAGCGTCTGACGCGCAAGATGCCCAGACGGAAGCTGGCTCCGACGTGCTCCGAGTTCCCCCCCTTCCCTTCCTTTTTCCTTTCTTCCTTTGACATTACTTGGCTTGACAATGGCAGCACATGGATCCTTTACAGGCCGTTCGGCAAGGACTTCGGGGCAGGCCCTTTTCCCTTTCGCTTTTCCACAAGCTGTTGTTGCCTTCTGCTTGTTTTTGCTTGTTTTTGCTTGTTTTGTTGATCCTGTGATTCATACGCAGGCGCCACACAGTCTTCCACCAACCGAACCTCGGGCGGGGACTCCGTGCTACCTGCGCAGTCCGAGGACTCAGAAAGCTTTCAACGAGAGGGTCCTTCATGCGCCATGCAATCTCTGAGGCTGGAAGACCTCCTCCCCAGCGCATCCGTGCTGGCCCCAAAGGGTGCTTACGAGACATTTAGAGAAATTAGTGCCACCACTGTAGCCAGAGCGTTCCCCAACACATCGATTTGCTGGGAAACTCTTTGGTGGATTCTCGATTGACTCCAGGTCCGTAACCTGGACGAGTATGTCGAGGAGCTTTATGAGGACCGGCACCGCTTTGGAAAGGGTCGAGATTGGGTTTGACTTGTTACTTTTTGACTGTGCAGGAGAAGATGGACATGAAGATCCGAGGTGCACAAAGGCTACTGAGACTTTGCACGGAGGCCAGGCAAGAAAGCAAGAAAAGCATTCTGAACCCCAAGCAAAATCACGCAAACCTTAACCCCAAGACACGTTTTCCTCATGTACCGCGTCGCTGACAGTTCGACACCTCTGTGAATCGCTGGGGTTCGGGCACAGAGAGGTCCGCATCCTCGACCAGTTGGCAGATCATCCCACACTGCTGGGGGTCGCCGCCTCGGAGCCCCTCGTGAGTGGGTTTAGTAGAATTAGATAGAAAGTGAGAGGGAGTTGGTGTTCGGGCGGTGCCAATGGGCTTCTTCTCAGGTGCTGAGCCGCGAGCTGCGCGAGAACGCCAAGCGCAGCTATGAGCTTGCGGTGGCCATCACAGGTGGGGGCCGGGGGATTTGGGGGGGATGGACGAAAGCGGCTTTTGAAGACCCAGCCAGATTTAGCGTGCCAACACGTGCAGCTGCACAAGAGATGCCTCAACTCTCCAGGTATTTTTCTGATCCTTGCGAACTTCTCCTGCTTCCACCTCGCCCTCAAACGACACCAGTGTGGGGAAGTGACCATGCGCATTCTGGAGCCGTAGCCTCAGGAGCCACAGGATCGTCTTCCACCATTTGCTTCGACAGAGTTCGCACAGCGACCCTTCTTGAGGTATGAGAGCAAGCGGCGAAACGTCCTGAAGAACGAGCTGGTGCAGACTCAAGAGCAGCTAGCAAGACGCTGAGCATTCTCTTCCATCTTCAACCCGAAGCCACGAAGAGAAGTAGAAGCCACTGCGCTCACTCAGCATTTGCTTCAAGGCGAGCTCGCAGCTGGGTGACGAGCTCGAACCTCAGGGGCATCAGGGGCCGCAGGGCCTCGACACAGACCAAGCGCAAAAGCACATAGGCAGCATGCACAAAAATGAGGATTTCAAGGGTTGCTCTGAGTCTGAGTTGCTCTTAAGGGCTCAAAATGGGTCAAATTCCATGCCATGAGAATTGCGTCTTGCCCCGGGGAGGCGCACCCGGCTGCAGCACGCCCTTGGCAAATGCCGTGCACGGCTAGAACGGCAGGCAGCCATGCATCCCTACAAGCTCTCGTTCCAACCCTCTTTCTATCGTCTTCAATTGTAACGCTGCATGCGCCACCTTGGCAGCTGGGTTTGAAGGTGGCCAGAAGCCGAGGCGAATATACAACAAAGCTTGTTGTGTAGTACGTATTAGAACTTCTTGATGTTTCTCCAACCTGTGCTTTTCAGCCTTGTCGTTTATTCTGCTATGTAGTAGCAGAAAGAGGCATGGCAAAGCTTAGAGATCTGTAGCCGCGATTTCCAAGAAAGGCCCCCGAAGAAAGGCGGATTGGACTCTGGATTTGCCAGGACCACCTGCTGCAGATCTGCCTTCTGGTGCTCCGCGCAGTCTCGGAGGAAGCCGGCACCGTCGGTACATGTCGGCACCCTTCAGCAGCCCCTGCAATATTCGACCCACGAAATGGACTAAACCTCCATCCTTGTCGAAGCTGGCAAGTCGAAAGCGTCCACAACACAAAAAAAGAGGCCCTTCTTCCCAGCAATTTCTGCCACAGGACACTGCACAGGAGCTGAAGTTTGTGAAGCAGAAGCTCTGCCAAATGCTCGTGCCCATGCTGGGCAGACAACATGAGGACCTTGGTTTGCACCCATAACCGAAACGCCTTAAAGTCAACAACCCAGTTATAGCCCTACCGTGTTAAGATGTGTTAAGACTGTTAATCAGACTCAAGACTTCAAGTCTGTAGCCTGTCGCGTTCCATCTCTATGGGACTTTAAGTAGATGGATTGTTAGGCCGGCAAGACTGGGCTGGTCATGACCAGAAAATATATCTTCGTACTTGGTTCGTCGGACATGTGTGCGGCATGACCTCTAAAACGTGCAGTGCAGCCCCAATCATGATTACGGCAAGCTTTCCCAGCACATTGGGCCATCATGACGTCAGGGGCCACCTGGCTGTTGGCAGGACTTGTTGCTGAGTACGCTGTCCATGTTGCACAAGCTGACCATCTTCGAGCAGAACAAGGTCACTTAAGGGGAAGGGAGCTCAGGAGGGACCCCAAGGCAAAAAATGCGGGAGTTTCTCAACCGTGCTCTTCTGTATACCCGCAGACATGGTCTGACTTGGTGCTCTGGGAGGATCAGCTCCTGAAGGACGAGGTCTTCCAGCGGTTGGCCGAGCTCCTCGGCCACCCGGCCTCGGAGGCCCTACCAATGGGGACGGGGGGGGGGGTTAAATTTGTTTTTGGGGGTCTTGGATTGAGGGATTGGAGAGTTGCGTCTTCTTTTTCGGCTCCCTTCTGCCGGACTCGCGCGTCCCGTCTTCATGTTTCGCGGTATCGCGATGCGGAAACAAACAAGTTTCCACAGTTCCACAGCGTGCTTCAACAAGCCAACCAGGATTTTTGTTTGCAGAGGTGGCGAGCCCTTCTTCAGCTTGATAGTGTCGTGGGCTTCATGTTTGTGTGCGCGCGTCTGGTGTTTGAGGTGGTCCTCTGTTCTCCTTATTTCTCTCGTCTGTTCTCAGCGCCTCAGCGCTCAGAAGCTTCGAGTGCATCTTGGCCCATGCGGCGCATTTGTCAGGTGGCATTCCTGGCGATGAGAGCGCCGGGGTCTTCAGAGACATTTCCGACACCAAAAGAATTTAAGATCCCAATAGAAGCAGCGCAGCTGCCGTGCTCTTTGCACATTTTCTTTGCAAATCCACCTTTTGTTGCGAAGCCTGCTCGCTATGCTGTCAGGTGCTACAACCTCTCCTTCGACCCCAAGGGCCGTGCCTTTTTGGCCAGTCAGCAGCTGTGGCCTGCAAAAAGTGAAGTGAGACGAATAATTGAGTATAGACATTTCTGTCGCAGAAGGCGCGAGATGCCCCAAAGCAGCTCTCCCCCCTCGCATTACCGCATTCCTTCGCCAAGCCCGCGATAGAGAGGGCTCTCTGAGTCTCTGAGTGTGTCTCTCTCTCTCTCTCTTTCGAAAGCGAGTGCGCGCCGAGGAGCAACGTGGTGGCCCGGCTCATGGCCGCCGCGACGGCGCCGAGCGCCCGCTTTAAAGTGGCCGGCGGCCCGGGAGCTTCCTGCGATCCGGGAGCCCTTTCAAAGTGCCGCCTCTAAACCCATTGACAGCATTGACACCAGTTTTTTCCGAGGGTTCAAAGGAGGGCATCCTCACATTCGTAGAAGCACAGACGCGGTGGGATACTGGATGCCTGTGAATTTGGCACCTTCAGGTGTCCTTGAAACTGCTTTACCACCTGACTCTGGACCCAGCCGCACGGCCCGGGGCTAAAAGGTGTGAAAGTCTGCGGAGAGTGACGCCTCTGTAGATTCTGTAAATTCTTAGTAACACAGTCTTAAGACGGTGTGAGACAGAGGAGGGCTTCAGAGAAGGTCGGCCCTGACCAGTCGGCATCCGACCATCGCCTCCATGGCGCTGCAGCTCGCCAGGGGCCCTTCCTTTGAAGCTTAACTTGGAAAGAGAGAGGGGCCTTTACAGAAGCCTCCCATTTCTCTCAGAAGTCGGAAGTCAGAGAAGGTGGAGGGGACATATGGAGAGGTGCTGCGATGCTGAGGCTCAAAGCAAGGAGCAGGCACCGGGGCTTTTTGATGCTCCTTTCGCTCCGCTTGTGCTTCTCGTGGCCCCGAAAAACATCTGCGCAGCACTGTCTGCGCATTGCGCAGTGTTGAGGAGAAAGAAGCCCTCGCTTTGCTCCTCAACTTGGCGGCCGACCAGGCGACGTGGTCACGTGGTGAACTCCGTTCAACCACCTGCTCCTTGTGTTGGTGAGGCCGCCGCCTGCTTGCTCTTGGCCGAAGAGGCCTTCGTGACGGTGGCCCTGCGGGGCATCAAGGGCAACCAGGTCATCCTCAAGGTCGGGGAAGTCTCAGAGACACGGGGCTCCGGATTCGGGCCATGTAGCAGCACACTTCCAAATTGATGTGACTGTGACAGATGTGAGAAGAGATTATAATTAGTAGCAAAAGTCTGCATGTGGGCGTGTGCTTCGAAACGGGTGGGAGGTGTTGCGCCACATTGCTTCCCACCAAGCCAGCCGGTCCATACTTCTTGATGTCATGGGTGGAGGCCCGCTTTATCCCGCTTTCCCGCTTTGTCCAGACGAGCGCGCAACTTGTGACATCCCCGTCTCGCAGGGCCGGATGCCCCTGGCTCAAGCTCCGCGCTTACGTCAGGTGAAGTCACCGCCATCTCTTATAGGTCTCTCCAGATTGTAACCTATTTGCAGGACCTATACCCTGCACCAAGGCCACGCGTGGCTCCTGGAGGTGTCCAGCCTCGATTTTATCGTGATTTGTTGCGCAACTGTTTATTCTCTCTCCTTCATTTTCAAAGACACGGCACTCTTGTCTGACAGCTCGTGCGGCTGGCACAGAGCACGGCAGCCGACAGGTGCCGAGACTTGCTCAGAGTTGAGGGGGCTTTGGATGAAGCTTAAAATCGGACGAGCGCGCAGGCACGACGTGCTGGTTGAAGCAGTGGGTATCCTCGCTGCCCTCGACTGCAACAGCCCAGAGGCGCGTGGTGAGTCGGAGCTTCAGGTGAGGGACAGCGATGCTTCCGCAGGTTCCCTGGCCAGAGCTTTGCGAAGCTGGGCTCCTGGAGCTTCTGCCAAGGACCGGATGCTGCATGTCTCTTTCCTCGATAGCTGGTGCTGCTACATTGCTACGTTCCTTGGTTTCCTGACTAAGCGCACAAGTTGCTCTGCCGGCCCTATAACGTCCGTTCAATCGTAGCAGATGGACAGGCTGTTGATGGTGGGCTTCTCCGAGGATGATGTGGTTCTCGAGGCAGAGACCCTACTCGCTGAGCCGCAGCTGAAACCGAATGAACCCAGCAATGAACAGCAATGAACAGCATTGAACTCATGGAACAGCAACACGCAGAGGCGGTCATGCTGCTCAGTGTCTTAGCCCTGGATCCACCCGCAGCGGCGTTGCTTGTGAACTCCAAGGCCAGAGCCGAAGGTACTTAAGTGTCACGGCATGACAAGGCATGACAATAGGCCGCGTGACGAGGAGGATTCCAAGGTCTCTGCCATGTGCTCTTGAGGTGATCCAGCTGTTGCCTGATGTGATGGCAGCCAAGACGAAGGATGTAGATCTCATGGTGCCGGCTGCGAGTTTGTGTTCTTTGAATTGGCCAGATCTCGGAACAGCGAGCTGTGGAGTTGTCGGAATTCGACGAAATATTTGACGAGACGTGTTAGGTGCAGCTGAGCTTCTTGCTCCGTTGCCTCATCATCGCTGATGCCACGCGAGATGCACTCGCCTCAGAGCCTCACAACGCAACTCAAGGCAAGTCACAAGGCAACGCAGGGGCCCCCAGAGCCCAACAAAGTCAGCCAAGGCAGTTCTGCAGACGGACGCGCCGGCGCGTGTCCTGGAGCCCACGGCCCTTTCGAAGTGCTGGGAAGAGTTTTCGCCAGAGTGAATGCATTTATGAGGGCTGTAGATCGCATGAGATGTCATATGAGTACTGGCTGGATCACAGAAGACGCATTCCTGGGCGTTCTCTTAAGCTTGCAAGGAGCTGCTGCGATCTCCGGAGCCTGCCGTACAGGACTGAAGCTTTGTGAAGATCAAGATCCGTTCGCAGAGACTTGAGAGAAACCGAAGCTCTTGGTGAAGCTCTTTGACAATTGAAAGCAAAACTCAGACTTTGAAGAGCTCAGACCGGGCCCTTGCCCCCGGCGCTCCCGGGTCAACTGAGCATTCCGAGGATGCGGCGAGCGAGCTCTTGGAGGTGGTCGTCGCTGCCGCTCTCCCAAGATGCGCTCAGCTGTCCTCAAAATCTATTTGGGGGGGGGGGGGGGGGGGGGGGGGGCGGGGGCACTTGAGTCAGCCAATAGAAAGAAGGAGAGGGAGCCAAAGTTCCCCTGTGTAGAACTATGCACATGTTCTGCCTCTTCATACGCCGGCAAACCCAAGACAGTCTCAGAGTGCATCTCCGAGAGCTGCGAGGCGGAGACGCAGGCTGGCCAGCAGAGTCGATGGACGAGACACATCCAGGCGCGGCAAAATGCTCTGCCGCTCTGAGACTTCTCTCAGAGTCTTAGAGAGAGCAAAGTCGTGAGCAAAGTCGTGAGCAAAGTGAGCAAAGTCTTCAGACCCCGAAGAGGCCGCACACTCGGGCTCGCCCACTCTGTGAGTAGTGTGGCGCAGTGTCACTGTCAGGAGTACAGGTACAAAGTTCACAACAGCGAGCCGGAGCCTCAAATAAGCGAGATGCCTGTCCCTCCCTTGTTCCGGTGTCACAGATGCCCAAAGAAGAGGGAGCAGCTTCAGAGGAGTTTCAGGTGTGTCTTTCGGCACTACCCCATCCGCCTGCACCCCCTCATCCACTCTCCCCTGCAGCGCTCAAAGTCCCCCCTTTGAAGGTGGCTGGACGCCGAGATCGACGGTCAAAATGCTCGGGACGGTCGGGACGGCCGGCGCCAGGCCCCCCTTTGGAGCTTTTGGATACATGGGAATCTGCACATCTCCCTCTCTCTCTCTCTCACTCACTCTCTCTTACTCTCTCTTGCTTTTTCTTGGAGTTCAAGTCAGAAGGGCTTTTTAACACAAGCAGAGAATAGCAGAGAGAGAGAGAGAGAGACCTTTCTTCCTCTCTTTGAAGGAGCACCGTTCGCCCTCGCGCGATCCGTCTAAGCGGAGCCCGCTTGCGGCACCAGGACAAGGAGAGAAGGGTCTGGAAGGAAGGGTCTGCAGGCAAATGCTCGGGCAGGAGCAGTGCACATATCCCGTCATATCCCACAGAACAGACCCCGTCCATAGACCGAAACGCAAGGAAACACGGGACCAAAGCCCCATCACAGAGTTTAGAATTATTGTGACGCTCCCCGTCCTGTTTTTTTCATCTTCGCTGAAGTGTCAGAGGCTGGGGGGAGTCCAGCGACATGGAAGACCGCAGAGAAGAGAAGCGAGGCAGAAAAAAGCGTGCAAAGCACTGGTCTCAGCTGCCAATACAGTTCAATACAGTGCAGGCATCACCAGACAACCAAATCAGTGAGCCACACGTCTTTGTTTAAGGTGAGGTGACTTGGTGGGCATCGTTCGCCCCAACTCGCTTCTGGATGCTGCCTGGCCTATATAACAACAGGAGCACCACGCCGAGCAGTTGTGGGATTTGTGTGGGATCGGAGCGTGTTCCGAAGTGCGTGTTTTTCCGCACTCCACAGCCCCTTCCTGTAAGGCGCGGAGGAGTTGGGAAACTTGCCGGCGTGGTCTCTCTGCCAGCTCAACTTGTGGCTTTGCCAAAAGCCGATCTTTTTCATTCGGGAGTTCTGCAACAGATTTTCCCTGTCATGGAGCGAAACACGCTTCAACATCGTTTCCCGCTGCACAGTTGAGCCACCACATTGGTCTCTCCGAACATAAAGATAGACATCATATCCCGAAGATAACCATGGATACAAATTAAGAAAAGTTATTTGCATCTCATATCTCCAGAGAAGCAAAGTGAGTGCTGTGCCCCGATGTGTTTTCAGCCGTGCTGCAATCAGCGGCGCCTGGCACGGACATCAACTCGTGGCGAAGCTGGCGAAGTGGTGCTCAAAAGCTCACAAAGGTGACGTGCCCCCAGCAAATGTAGCATTCGGCCTGCATTGACTGCAAGGCTGATGGTTTCAATTCAGTATACGTGCCAGGCTCAAGTGCTTGGCTTTGCAGTGAAAGCCGTCCACCAGCCCTCAGCTGAAACAATTCTTGTAGTGGACGGAACGAGAAGAACGATGATGAAAGTGCCTGAAGACCCCATAGGGCTGGTGTCTGGTTTCTTCAGGTGATATGCGCAGCAAGGGCTTCAATCTCCAAAATCTTTCCTGGCTGCTGGTTCACTGGAGGCCACGGTGCCAAGGGCCAACAGAAGATCACTGCTGGTGGACGGCACCTCGAACACCTCGAACACCTCGAATTCGTTGACCAAAAAAGCGGAGCGGTGGAAGCAGACTCGCATTCGCTTCACGGATTTCACCCCGATGCAGTGCAACCGAGCATCCTTATAAGAGCTGTCTCTAGAAGCTTTTTGGCTCGAAGGGGCTCGAAGGCAAAGGGACTGTCAGAGGTGACAGTCGGCTCTTTTGCCTTGGTTTCAACAGAGCACCAGAGGCGGAGTGCGCAGACCCTGCGCCATGCCCAGAGCACCGAAGCAGGCGACTTCCTGGAAATGCCTCGCGGCCAGGGGCCCAACAGACCCGACGGACCCAACAGAAACCCAAAAGTGAGGCGAGCAAACAAGCGACACGAGCGAGACAAGCGTGCCCCGATGAATCGTTGCTCAGGTTCCCAGATCGATCAGGTGGAAGGGGTAGGAAGGGGTCATCTTGCTAAGTGCATGCCGCTCTGTGCCGCTGTGGCCGCTGCCTCGCCTTTTCAGAGATCCGGTTCCTTTGAAGGCGACCTTGGAGAGTTTTTGACGAGGATGTAGAGCAGCTGCCCCAGCACCGGGTTTTCGTGAGAGCAGTTGCTTGCTTGTCCCCTCAAGGAGCCGCCTGGCCCAAGCAGAGGACACTCCAGGATACCAGCCTCTACCAGCATCTACCAGCACTCGCTTCTGTACACCGTCTGTACAGCCTGCTCGGCTGAGTGAAGAGACGCATGCCCTTAAGCACCGACACGTGGTGTTTCGGCTCAAGGCAGTTTGTAAATGCAGCGCATGGAATCGCGGAAAAGTCAAATAGGTATGCGACGAGGCCATGATGCCATCCACCTAGCCTTGACCACCTTTCACACCGAAAACACTACGATCAACACAACACACTGTAACATGCAACTGACCGTCGTCCACCTGACATCGGGAGGCAAGAGCGACACTTTCAACAGGTACATTACAGTTAGCGGGCACCATGCATACCAACAAGGCACGCCTTTAAGCCCACGGTGCTGAGAGAAGAAGATGCCCCGGAAGCCCAAGCCCACGGTGCTGAGAGAAGAAGATGCCCCGGAAGCCCAAACTCATCCTTTCTGTGCAGGAATGCCCGAAGCGCTTCAGCACCTTGCTACCACGCGAGGTTGGAGTCTGCACGAAAAGGACGTGGGATGTGGGTGACGTGTCCAGAGTTGGGTCGAGGTGACCGAAGGTCGTGAGGAGCGACGACGAAAGCTTGAAGCTTAGCTTTCCGAGTTTTGCGAGCTCCCCAAAGGCCCCCAACTTGGCATGTGAACAATGCAAGCCTCGTACTCTCGTCTTTGCTTTCTTGGCGCCTTGGAAGGCAGAAAAAGGCCGCCCAGCGCCTGCAGCGCTTGCAGGTTCGACTCCGAGCTCTTGCAGAGTTTTTCTTGCGGGGGTGATGCTGTTCGGGTTTATAGGAGCAAAGTGCTACAGGTTATCAGGGTTTACAGATGTTTGCAGAGGCATTGAATTTAGGCTCCAGATTTTGTCTTGGAGGTGCTGTGCCGGCTCCTGGCAGATTCGCCGGAGGTGGCTTTGTAGTTCAAGGGCAGCGTTGCCAGGCGAGAAGGCTTGGTTCATCTCAATGGATACAGGTGAGGCTCCTTTTGTGGGGGACCCTGTTTCGTCCTCTATAGTCTATATTCACTATAATTCTTCCTTATGTATACACATGTGTACATTTACATAGAGAGGAAGAGAAGAATTAGCCTGAAGAGTCCTTCGCCTAGACAGTCGGCTTCAGGGTTAGGACGGTTAGGAGCTGAGAGGTTGCCTTTCTCCACTGGCGTGGCCTTGTTGCCAAGCGTCAGCAGCTCAACTTTCAGGAGCTCGGGAACATCTTAACGGCCATACTGTAGGGCCATTAGGGCCATAATTATAGGGGGTGCCCTAGGGCATTGGCCCTGCCATACTCCTGTAGCCCGTTAAGGACGGGCGTGGTGTTTCAGTGAATTCAAGTCTCTGCTATTCCCTGAAAGGATCGCTGCGCTGCGGTTCTGCTGCTCAGGGCTCAGGTAGCGGGTTGGCTCGTCGGTGTGTCCAGCCTGGGTGGAAGGATGTCGAAGAGTTGCTGCTTTCTCAGGTTTTCGACGTGGAGAAATTGGGCTTGTTCTGAGGCAAGCATGTTGTTCTCACTGACCCACTGCACTTTTACGGAGGCGCCGCTTGAAACACATCACAAAGCGCACCGTGGCTCTGCCGACTGGCAGGCCCACGCGCGGAGACAAGAGACCTCGGCCGAGGACTGCAGAGCTGGCCTCCTGTGCTTTACAAGTCATTATATCGCGGTATCGTTCAGCGCCTTTCAGTGCTCATGCTATGGAAAAGCAGAACGCTATGATTCCTTCAAAGATCAGCAACATACTGTAGAAATTGCCGGGTAGTGCCGGCGCAGCATTCCGAGTTGACTACTGCAAGTCTAGCGAGCCACAGTCTAAGACTCCAAGATTCTCGCTCAGCAATATGAAGAGCTTTACATTTACATCGTTACATCGGCAGACAGCCATGACCATTGGCCGTCGCCAGAGTCGGCTTCTGGTTGCCCTTGCCCTGTGCCTGGGCCTTTCTTTGTGGTCACTGCCGCTGCCGTCTCTCGCTGCCTTCAACTCCGCCTTTCCGCGGCGCGCGGCGCTGGGGGCGCTGGGGGCTTTGGGGACCGCACCGGCCGCGGCAGGGCCAACGGCGCCCCGGCCGCCTCTCAAACCTCCCGCGCCAGCATCTGGTACTATTTCCGGGGGCGTCTTGCCCTTAACCATCGGAGCCTCGACCAGGGAATTTCTGGGGGACCTCCCAACGAAAAAAGTTAGTTTAAGGGGTCTCGCCTCGCTCGCCACTCTCTCAAAGCTCTCCTTCTCTCCTCTCATTTGCTTCGCTCCGGCCTTCGAGCCGAGGGCTTGGCACCTGCTTGGTCTCCGAGGGAGACGTGACCAGGCCAAAGCCAGGATTACTCGCTTACTATAGCCAGCAAAACAGTACTGACGGTGTGTGTGTGTGTGTGTGAATGTCTGAAAGAGAGTCCTGAGAGGCTGTGTACTGACTATGAAACATGCCGAAGGGGTTCTGCCACATGCTGCCTCTTGACATGATTGCCAGGCAGGTGTCCTCCGCCTTGGATGTGGGATATCGCGTCATCGACACTGCGCAGAGGTACGGCCACTGGGCCGCAACTTGGTTCACTAAAGTCACTCACCGCAGTCCATGGATGAAAGTGTGCCCTGCGCTTGAGGCAACGAGGCCGGCATCGGCCTGGCCTTGAAAGCAGCCTTTGAGAAAGGCCTTAGCCGCGATGAGGTCTTCGTGACAACCAAGGCCCGCTTTCGATTGCAAAGAGATCCAGCCTCGGGAGCTCTTGTTTGTGTACTTTATTTTCTGAAGGCATTCGAGGTCAACGCTTTTTTTGAATATCCAACAGCAGCCCTCGACCTCCTACTCGGACACGCTGAAGCGCACGTTCTCAGAATTCCCACGATGTCTTGCCTCAAGCGATCTCTGGCTCGCTCTCTCGCTCTCCCCCGCTCTCGCTTGCTCGCTTCCTCTCCGTCCCTCTATCTCGGTGCATCTCTAAGTCTAGCATAATTACGGGAAGCCGCTCTTGCTCACTCTCTCGCTCTCTCTCTCTCTCTCTCTGTTTTTCTCTGTTCTCTGCCTGCGGTGTTCACAAAATGTGTCCGATCACGAGAGCACACGGCTCTGCTGACTGCCCACGATTCTCGGTCTGCAAGTCCGTGGAAAGGCCAGGCGATTTCAGACCCACAGAAAGAAACCGCACAGCCATGCGTGGCCCGATGTTTCTGACATTTCTCAAGGAGAGCCAAGTATGCTGCGTGCCAGAAAACAGAAGCAGCGGTGCCGCATTGCAACGGGCAGAAAATCGTGCAAGAGCTCGCCTACGTTTTCATGGCCAAGTTTGTGTCGGGCGCCATCGAGATTTAGAGGCATCAGCAGGTGCTCTGAAGCGTGCTGTCTCTCTGCGTCTCAGTCGACCTCGGTCGTCTGATCCGTTCAACTCCCCCTTCGTCCGAGTCGTGAGTACGTGGGCGTTGTGAGGTCTGGCCCAGCAACTACGGCTTCGACAAGGCAATCAGCTCTGTGCAGGACTCTGCCAAGAAGCTCGGCCTCGAGGCAAGGAGTTGATAGAGTCTGAGGTTTTTGACATGGCTGAGTCTGAGTTTCTCTCGCGCTCGAAGCACAGGCAATCGACCTGGTGCTTCCTCATTGGCCCGGGGTGAGCACCGACTTCGAGGCTGCCGAGACGAATTTCCAGCTCCGTCAGCAAACCTGGAAGGCCTTGGAACGAATGAAGAAGGACCTGGGGAACAAACCCGTTAACAATCAAAAGTCCGAGATGCGTCTTGGGCATAGAGCAAGCAGGATAACACAATATGACCCTATATAAATGATAGAGCTCGACATCATGAGCCTGCTAGCCTCCGGCCAGGCTAGCTTATCAGCTTATTCCCTGGCTGTGAGGATGGCTTGGTGAAGCAGATCGGTGTGTCCAACTATAACGATCGACATCTCACAGAGCTGCTCGACTACGCTGAGACTCTTCCGATGGCAAGCCAGTTCGAGATCCATCCCTTCAACACACGTGAGAGTCTGGTGCAGAAGTGCAAGGAGCTCGGCATCAGGGTGAATGCCTACTCGCCACTGGGAGGAAAAGGAAATCCAAACCAGGCAGGAGCACACAGAGAGCAGCAGAGGGAGAGAATACATGTTAATGTATGTTAATGTCACAAAGAAGAGCGAGCGAGCCCTCTTGAACAGAGCGAGCGCCCTAGTTCCTTTCTGTTCCTTTGTGCAGGTGACAGACAAACTGCTGTCCCTCCAGCTGCTTCAAGACATCGGTGCCGCACACGGCAAGACTCCAGCGCAGCTTGCACAAGACATGCAGAAACGATGAAGAATCTATAAGAAGCTATAAGAAGCTATGTACCAGGCAAGCTAAGTAGGCCAAAACCTTGTAGAGACAATTGTTGAATCGTCGCCAAGAGATGTTCCCATTGGGAAGTGAGACACTGGAGCGAGGCAGACGATTCTGCGGTGGCACCTGCAGCGTGGTGTGACGCCGATCCCGAAAGCCAGCTCTGCACAGCGCTTGCAAGAGAACTTCGATGTCTTCGACTTCAAGCTGAGCGATGAAGAGATGCAGGAGAGTAACGTTATCGTATAGAAACATATATAGTACCGTAAAGGATCGGATACTACAGGACCACGTGACAACATGAAAAAGGGCAAGGGAGGGAGGGAGCTCAAATGCTTCGTTTGGATTTCTTTGTCAGGAGATTTCAGAGCTTGATCGCCGGCGGTTTGCTGTGATGAACTCTGAGGTCTTCCTGTAGCCTTAGAGCTGTGGGGGGGGGACGCGGGGGGGGAAGGGGGGGGGACGGAAAGAGAGAGAGAGAGAGAGAGAGAGTGCATTTGGCCCGCCGTGTGGCCGAGCGCCGTAGCGGCTGCCAAAAGAGGTGCGCAAATTGAGAGGAGAGTGTGCTGAATGTGTGCTCTGTCCGTAAGGTTTTGTGAGGCATGCGCACATGCAAACTGGGAAGACAGCTATTGAAGGAGCTGCGTGGCAGATTGGCCACCATGCAGCTTCTTCTGGTGAAAGAGCGCTTACGCCTCATGGGATCCTCATGAGCGCGCACCAGAGCTTGGTTTTGTCACGCTTCGTTCCGAGGGAGGTCTCGGCGGCTTGCAGATGCACGGGCCACTCTCGCTGGTGTGCAGGTACCCTGAGCACTCTGACTATGTGACAAACTCTAGTAGACTGCACATCTGACTCTCTGATAACCATATGTTCTGTCCATGTTCTGTCCATGTTCTGTCTTACGCTGCAGGTCCTGGCTGCCAAGCTGCCTGCAGGTGTTGTCGGTGCGGCTCCGATCCGTGCTGGACTTGTGACAGGGAAATCAAGATGGGGTCCAAGAGTCGAAGAAGATTCCCCTTTTCAGGTGCCATTGAAGAAATTCAGGGTCTGTGCTTCGCGGCCTGGCAGCTTCGGACAGCTTGGGAGCTCGGTCTCGAAGAGAAGTCTTTCTAAAATGGAGAGATGAGTCATACTGAGTCATACTTGCCATCACGGGTCCATGAGCTGATTTGCTGTTGTGTTGAGTTTGGGTGCTATTCAGGCCGGGAACGCTGTTCGAAGAGGCGCGAGAGGCACAGCTGTGAGATTCTGCATGATCTTTGCGACTGTGCAGGTCTGTCACAGCCACAAATGCAACATGCAGAAGCCCCGGCATGTGTCCAATTGTGTCCATGTGTCTGCGCCACGTGCCGTTTGAACTGGCACCTGGCGCTTATGGATCCTGCCGTGCTTGGTGCTGGCAGTCGATCTCGACACAACGAACGCAAGCCGAATTCGGGAACCTGAGCAGGCTGTGCACTTGGATGCCATGTGGCGCCTTCGCGTTCAGCGACTTGGTTTTCCGTGTTCACGAGGCTGCTGCTGCGCTGGGCAGCCGGATGTCGGCGCCCTTTTGACATCTTTTGACCACATCTCTGAGCCGGTGGCCAATGTCGCCCTTGGACCATTGGAGGCTACCGCGCCTGGTGGTCTCTGTGCTCCCGAAAAAAGTCCTTCCACCGCGGCCAGCAGCACAGCCCTCGGTGAGCTGCGCCCATTCGTTTTCGTTCGTTTTGCGTTGCCTTTGCTCAGTTCCCAGCTGATACTGCAGGCAGGCGCTAGCACTTGCCCGACGACGGGGAGAACGGACGGACCGGCGCCACGCGCCGCTCAGACTCTGTAAAAGGTCCTTGCGGTCCTCGTCAAGATGTCACAACAAGGAACAGTATCACAGCAGCTTCTTCGCTTAGGTTTTCAGCGTGGGCTGCTGTCCAGCTCCCAGCACTGTGCAAGGACCATGCAAGTCGCCGGGCCAACTGAATTGGAGCCCAGGTGGCTCACAACTCTTTGCCCCGCCTTCTGGCCGCCAAAGTTGCGTACACGCCCTTGGCCGCTATCTCTCTCTGAAATGCCATTGCATGTTTCAACACAGCCTAGGTCCCGGGCCTACATCGCCACAAAAGCTGCTGGGCAGAGTCGAGTGCCCCCCCCGTTGCAGAGCAGCTTTTCGCAGGCTCTGCAACATGTTATGGCGAAGTATGGCGAATTCGGCGCTTGCTGAACAACACCTGCAGGTCAGAGGACAGGATGATCCTCTGACGGCTCACGAAGCCAACTCTGAATTTCCTGCATCCTCCAGCCCTTCAGGTATTTTCTGGATGGAGGTGTGCGGCTGTTGAATCCGGCAGTGAGAAGCGGCTGCAGCAAGCAGCTTGGCATCCAATATATGGTGTTGCAACGAATCCAGAGTTGAAAAGAAATTGCTGTTGCCAGCTTGACAAGCACCGTGCAGGAAGCCCGAGCAAGCGCCGTGGAGTGCCACACCTTGCACAAGAAGGCCGAAAGTACACCAGTAAGAAAGTACCCGTCGGCTGGAGCTTGCCCTGGAAGCCAGCAGCTCGACTTGTCAGGCATCTTCTCTTTATTGGTAGTCCTGCTATTGCATGCGGGACATGTGCCACCGACAGGCAGAGGAGCTCTCCATCCGTTTGAAGGCAATTTGCAATATGCAGCGCTGGCACCGTTTGCAGAGCCTGCGGACACGCACACCAGGAGAGGTCGACACTTCGGGTGCCACGACGTTTGTCAAAACAGGCGAGTGTTCCACGAGTGCTCCACATGTGTTCCATCTCCAACCTCTGGGGGAACGAGCTTTCTAAGAGTCGAAGAGTCTAAGCGTAATAAGAGAGGTCATTTGCGCCTGGCGGCTTGTGATTCGTTCCTGTCGCGCCGTCCTCGGAGAGCCATCCAGCACTCAAGCACCAGAGCACCCAAGCATAACCAAGCACTTCTCAACCTAAACCCAGGTCAAGCAGGTGAGGGCTGCGATGCCTGGCGCAGGGCCCGAGACTTCCAAAGCAAGGAAGGGTGATTCGGCCGTCACAACACACAAACTCGGATCGGCAGGGTATCGGCTTAAAGAGATGCTGACGGCTCTGCGGGGCAGGTGCAGACCTGGCGCACCTGGGAGCGCTGGGCCCTGTTGGCGCGCGAGCGCGCGTCCAGGGCGAGGCTGATTTTAAGCTGCTGGCACGGGGTCGGGCAGCTTCTGAAGCTCGAGCGGCGCAGTGCAGCTTGGATATCTTTGGGTGATGCGTCTGGTTTGGGTCCAATGGGAGATGGTGGGAGGCCTGCAAGGCCGCAAAGTTGTGCCCGAGGCAGAGCAGCTGGAAGCACTGCGCGTGCATGCCTCTGCCGTGACAGAGGTGCCATGCACGAGCTCTGCGGAATTTGGGTTGCAGTTCTGTGCGTTGCGAAAGCAGCTCTGACAATCGCAGGCATCGCGGAGCCGTGTCCGCAAGGTGGAGCCCTGAGGATCCTGAGAGATGCACTGTCACTGAAGATGGAGACTCAGACGCTCGTGCCTTAAAAACACTTTTCGCATCACGGGCTGAGGCTCTCCGCGGGGCATTCGCTGCCGCTGCTGCAAGCCAGCGCGCATCTCAAGGTTCCAAAGCCATCGTGAGTCTCCAAAGAACGCTCTCGTGTTGAATCTTGTTGGCCTAAGGTTGGAAGGTGCCCTGGCTTCGGTGAACTTCGGTTCACGATTCGATCGCTCTTTCTATCGCTCTTTTCTCGTCTCACATGTCCGAGGCCTCCGGCGCCTCTGCTTCGAGAGATGGCGCCTTGCGGCTTCGGCGGCCGGCAAAAAGGAAGCCGCCAAAACCGAAGTTTTGGCCCTGCGGCTCATGACGGAGCAGCTCCGCGCCGCGCAGCGCCGTGCTGAGACTGCACCACCCGAGCAGATTCCGCATGTGGCACGGAAAGGAACTTTTTGTGTCCATCCCAAAAGTCCAGCACTTTTGACCTAACTCGTGTGTGCCTCTGCTGTGTTTGGTGCAGTCTCCTCAAGGCGCCAGTGCGGTGCCCTTCAACAAGCCTTGTGCAGCGAGCAAAGGCTGAGGCTGCATTGCGTTGCAACATGCCACAAGGGGGCTTCCCTACGGCGGAAAGTTCTGAAGTGGATCGCCCTGACACAACATCTCGCCATCCCGCTAGAGCCCAAACCATCAGGAGCTGTCCCAGCAAAAACGCATTTGAGGATCAAGTCGGGCACAGCAGAACTATGGCCCCATGTCCAGGACACGAAGCTGGATCAACGTTACTTGGAGGAGGGGAACCTGTTACAGCATGCAACTTCAACGCGCAGCTTCTGAGCAAGTGCTACCCTCCGAAACACGCAACAGCCCACAATGCTTGCGTGATAATGCTCGGCACAATGCAGATGTGGGGGCAGTTTGCAGCGCAGGCTTTGGCATACCGCCGCACGTGAAAGCCGCGAACGGGGCCGTGCTGGTGCATGCCTTAAGCTGTTAGCAGATGAAACCAGGGTTCCAAACTCTTACGAGGTAATTCAGACTCAGGAATTCTTAACAAGTTCTCCGAGTGTGTGAAAAGCAAGGTGACGAACTTGAGAAGCAGCGGCTTCTCCTGGAGAAAGAGCAGCTGCAAGAGCGGCGCCGCCCAGCAATGCCCAGCAATATGCCAGTTCGGTTTTGTCCTGAGCCGCCTCAACCCCCAACCACCTTAAAAAGGACCAAGTCGCCGGTGGCCTTGTGAGGGGTCTGCTACTGTGTCTCGCTTGACCTGCAGCGTTGTCCTGGTCTTGCTGCCGGTGGCGGCGGTTGTGGCGATCATGGTGATGGTGATGTCACTGCTGTACGGAATTTGCAGGGAGTTAAGCCGGCTTCAATCCTTAAGCCTAATGTCCGATCAGCCCTATTTGAGCCTCACTCACGCATGACCCATTGTCTGAACCCTGCTGTTTGCAAGTGGCATTGACATGCAGAAGAGCAAAGCCAATAATTGTAAACGCTTGCAACGCTTGCGCTCGCCGCCTCGGCAGTCGGGCGGAGGAAAGGTCTCCAAAAAAGGGGGAGGGGCAGCTGTGAGGGAAGGGCTGTAGGTCCCAAGAAGGTCCAATCCAGACAGGTCCCAGCAAGGGTCGGGGGGGCCCAGAGTCCTCAAGGGGGTCCCAGGAAGGTCGCAGGGAGTTCCCAGGCGAGTCCAACAAAGGCTCCCAACAAAGGGTCCCAGAAGGGGTTCCAGGGAGGGCGGGGGAAGGAGACCGGATCCGGGTCTGCTTGTTCCAAACGCTTCTCGGCAGGAAGCCGAGGCGAATTTGGATTGATGTGCATCCCTTGAAGAAAGAGGCGGTGAAAGAAACACCACATCCCCCCCCTCCCCTCCATGACTCCTCAGACCCAACAAGTGTGATGTCCACTGCTTCCAGAGGTTCACCGCCATGGCGTCGCTGCTAAATGATTCCCGGACCACGTTCTTCCACGCCAAGAACCACGCACAGGTTGCTCCCCCACTTTCTTGCGCCGACTCGGCGTGAAGTGGAGCGCCTGCCCCATGCGCAGGACCGGCTGCTGATGAGGAAAGTGCTGCAGCATTTGAAGCTCCATGCGCAGGACTCGTGTTGCTGCTAAACATGCCTTACGATCGGATGCTTTGCTGAGATCAGTACATGCCTATAACAGGCCCCCTTTTTGCAAGGTATTGCAAGCCTGTCCACAGTCGGCGGTTTCATTGACACTCCTGGATGTCAACAGACGGAAGACGTCGCAGGCGGAGCGTTCCGACCGGGAGTTTTCAGCTACGGCCTCGGCTTAAGTTCTGGAAGAGTTCCTTGGCAGCTGAGCTGCCATCGCTTTTGGACACTAATTACTTGTTGCGGTGCTATAGCTGTGCCATAATGTGCCCTGAGAGAGACTCGGGCAGTTCTACTGATGGTATGAAACCACCTAAGCATCGAACGCTGGAAAGACATTGCACTTTGGCTATAGGTGATACCATGCGAATCTTCTTCGCTGGCAATACCACATGCGTTTGAATGTGTGCGGCGAGGAAGCTGCCAGCGTCATTGATCCTACAGGTCTCTCGCTGGGTGTTCAGCGCGATTTTGGCTAGGCTTTCATTCACATTTTCGCTGGAAGATTGGCTTGCACACACCTCCAGATTTCATCCACAGACAGGTCGTGGCCAATGCCACCATATTGCATTTCCATACATCTGTCAGAAAGCAAATGTTCACCTGCCAAAGCTGCGAACACCGGGGAAGATCTGTGAAAGCCTGTGGAGATCGAGTGAAGACATGTGAGAACCTGGAAAAGCCTGTGTATAGGCCCGTGCAAAATATGAAAATGCGATTTTGCAAGAGGACTCGCTCGTGGTAAAGTCGAAAAGTGTTGTCTCTGTTTGGCTGGTTTTTTGTACTGAGCTCTGTTGGGTTTTTGTATTAGGCTCCGCTGGGTTTGTGGGGACATGGTCGTCATCTGGACTCGCCGGAAGCTGTCAATCGGCAACAAGTCGCTGGAAACTGTCAGCCGAATCATGGTTTTCCCGGTGGCCGATAGTCAACCAGGGCAGGCTTTGAATAGATATGAGCTGTGCCAGTGTCATTTTCCGGGAAAGAAGACACGAGAAGATGTGGTGCTGGCGAGAATCGTTTGAATGCAGTCTTGAAGGATAGTGGCTCTGATAGCGTTTAGAGTGGACTGAGGCCACGGAAGCATGTCGCAAGCTCAAGGACTCAAGGATCAGGTCGGCAAGATGCTGAAGAAGCTTCAACGGAAGCCAAGGCTTGCAGGAAGAGTTCGATGCCTTCCGTGCCGCGCTTACATCATCCATCCACTTCCGTGACCTCGTCTGACTGTATACGGCTGCATATGCTTGTCATGCTCGGACATGTGGCGCGAGGGAATCTTCGGAAACGCAGCCTTTCTAGCCATGGAGCTCAGTCGACTGCGCATACATGCGCTTTGTACACAGCAGCTATGTTGTTTGCGCTGCACACGCAGGGGCCGAGAGACGGTGATGTTGAACCCGTCTTGATTTTTTGGGGGGGATTCTGAAAACGCCTGAAGCCTTTGCGTTTTGAATCAAAGTTGCGTCGTTTCTTGCCTTTCCTGGCCCTCCCTCCCTTCACCCCTCTCCTCCCTTTTGCCCTGTCCCCGAGACTCCCGCCCGAGGCATCAGCGCCTTCATGGCGGAAGCCGGGCAGCGCGAGCGGAGCGCCTCCGCCCGACGCTGCCTCCAAGCCTGGAAGAGCCACAAAGAGGCCCCGACAAACCCGAAAGTGACGCCCCCGCTTGTTTGCCTGCTATTGCGAGTGCCTAATACAGCCGGATGCAGGTGTTAAGGGAGTCTGGGGGGAGGGCAAGGGGCAAGGGCGAAGGGGCCTCTGCGGCGCTGGCGTAGAGGTGCCTGTAAGGTCCAGAGGATTGAAAGATTTTGAAAGTGTATTCTTGCATATGATCTCAAATGTTTGTTGTGCACCTCTCCATAAGCTGGAAGGTGGCGGTGGCACGCAGCCTCCGAGAGGATGCCCAGGACCCTTTAGTCTGTGTACAGTACATGAGTACCTATTCCGGTATCATGTGGCAGCTCTGGAGTTTGACTAGGAAAGTGGATGAAACTGGGATTTGTCCCGTCTTCAGCCTGGACTAAAACTCCCACAGAGAGGAGCAGCGGCGACGCTTGCAGAACTGGATCGGCCGACGTATCCCCCAGTGTGCCGATGCGCGCGGGCCTTTCTTTCCAAAGCTCATGGCGCGGAGCGCGTACATGGGTTTCCATATGCTTGCACAGGCTGTGCTGCTTCATGTGAAAGTACGGTGCAAACCTGGGTTCAAACATTGGAAAGGATGGCAAAGCTCTCAGGCGCTCGACACAGTTGCTCTTGGTCTTCTGGGCCATGAGGCCTGAAGAGGGCGAGTGAACACCGTGAGAGAACACACAGAGTGAACACCGTGAGTGAACACCGTGCGTGAACACCGTGCGTGAACACCGTGAACACACGTGGTCCCTTAAGTTGATGCCGTCTGAAAGAGCTGCAGCTTTTGATTCTTGCCGGGGGGGGTCATGGTTGCTGACTCCCTCCTGCGTGCCCAGAAGCGCAGCAGTAACAGTACTGTGATAGCAACCTTTCAGCCGATGATACTGATGACGCCGAGCGGTGCGGTTAAATGGGGCGTGACGACCCAATGGGTTCTCTATCATGCTCACAACTCAGACAGCACATATTCAAAGAATTCAAAGGGCGCTGCGGCAGTTTGTTTCCTTTTGCACTGCGCAGTTTCAGCCTGCGGCTTCTATCTTCGGCTGCAAGACTAACAAGAGTCCCTGATCATGAACTCCAGACCTATAGAGATCTTCAGAGAAACGAAGTATGTCCGTGGGGTTAATTGGCAAACAGAGGGCTTCCCAAACTGCTTGTGCTAGTGTCTGCCTTTTGGCATCCCTTGCTTGACTTGCTTGTAAACTTCGCTCCTTATCATACTTTGGTTGCACTGTTGGTTCAGTCGGAACCCACCCCTCGGTTCGAGCCACGTTGCCATATCTTGGCCGGCGCCGGTTGAGACAGCCTTGCAACGTCCGTAAGCCCCTGAACGGGGCCGGGCGGCCCCTTAGGGCAAGTTTTGGGCCGCATTCTCTTCTCGGGTGCGACGGGGTCATGAACAAGTTCGTTTGCATGCGGGCACCTGAAGTGACAAAGTCCGCCTTCTCCCACAAAGCCAGACGACATCGGCTCCAACTAGCAGCTATAGCAGTAACTAGCACTGTAAATTGTCAAGTGCTGGCGGTCTTATTGTTAGGCTGTTGCCCTAGGCCTTCCTTTCGTAATCAGGAGCGACGCAATTTCTGAAAGACGAGAGTGACGGTGAACGAGTGTTTACACCACGCAGCCCACGCATGCTGGACGGAAGTTTGTTGAAACGAATTCGAGTTTTCAATCAGACTTCTGAGCTTAGTCACAATCATATAACCGTAGTCTTAACCGCAATCCGCACAGGCTCCTCGTGACGGTCGACCGGCGACGGGACTTCACGAGGCGCCGGGTTGGGCTCGCAGTGTTTTGGCGTCAAAGGTGTAACTTGGTTTTGGCAAGTTCACCAGCATGCACTCAGTTTGGAGGACTTTGTTTCGTTCGGCCTCTGGTTGACCAGTTGTAGCCACTGGGCAGGACCGCTGTTGCAAGGCTAGCGTGGAGCTCAAGGATGCTGCGCAGCTGCAAACCTGACTCTGAGGGTCGGCTCTTAGGTTTCCATCCATGAAGAGGATGCAAAGGGGTGTCTCTCAGCGATGGCCTGGCTCTCATGGCGCGCAGAGGGCCCAGCTGGAACATCTTTGCGATTTTTCTTGTGCACTGAGAAAGCAGCGGCTGCACTCAAGTCATCAGCCCATGGGGGTCATCAAGCGTACTGCAACAGCAAAGCATGTGCACATGGACCAGCTGCCGAGAAGCAATGACACGGCTTTGGGTGTAATAGTGCAACAGGCATTCGACTTTGATGCGAGCAGCAGCTTCATGGAGACGCAACGAAAGTTACTTCAATAGTAGCCAATAAAATCACTACACGTCGACAATTTTCAGCCAGCGTTAAGCTGCCTAGATCCCTTCCTTTGTGGCCATGGGCAGCGGTCCGTCCCAAGCCGATTCCGGAGACTCCGGGGTCTGCTGCTGTAAGAATACATCCCCTCGCGGGGAAATCTCCGAGCCCAGCGTTCTCCCCAAGTCAGCCGTGGAGATTCTGGAACATGGCCTTAACATGCACCGGCTCTCACAGGACTCGAGAGAAGAAGCCTTCCTGAAGACCCCGAACCGGTTCAACTAAAATCGGCTACATGTATGCTGCCACCCCACTACTCACCCTTTCATACCCTTTCTCTGGACGCCGCAGGCAGCGGCCACAGCTGGAAACACTGTGCAAAATGCGGCCGGCGCCTTGGTCGAAGCTCTGGAGGACGACGACAAGAGCTCCGAAACAGGCGGCCAGGCGCGTCAAAGAAAAATGTTCATTCCCAGTATTCCCAGTGCAAATCTCGGTGCGCAGTGTTTGCAACGGTTGCAGGGCTTCTTCGGCAAATCGCCTGCTCCAGAAGGATACGCAGGACTCCAGGAGTCTCATACAGAGGAGAGCGTGACGGTGCTCAAAAGCCGCAGGACACATCTGGGTGCAGCTCGAGTCTTATGTCTGATTCCCAGAGACTGGGCTGGGCCCCGGCTCGCCTCATCAGTGCCCGCAGCCCACATGATCACATCGCATCACATCGCATCCAAGGCCCATCACAGCCACATAACAGTGCCGCTCGGCCATGGCCAGCTCCTGGTGTGACACAACCATTAGACATTAGATTTGTCTGATATTTCACTGTGACACGCAACATCATGAATCATGCCATGTGACATGCCATGTGACATGCCAATGTGTGACCATGTGTGACCTGTCTTCTCTCTCAGGAAGCTGGTGGGCCTATGCATCGCTGTCGGGCTGATTGTGACCTCGGTTCTCGGGATGCTGGGCGTTTGGAGTTCCAAGTTCCAGGTGTTTGAGTACGTCCACTCGCTCTGGAATATCCCCTTTGGGTTCATGATGATCATCATGGATGCAACGCCCACTTGGCTCGGAAAAAAAGCCTGCTGGCAGACAGAGCTCTGGAAGAAGGCCCCGATCCTGGCGCGAGCTCGGCTCCTTGGCCTTGTGAGAACCCTCACATCAAAGCGGTGAGAGGCTAACTATGATTACCTGAGTTCACATGTTCACGTGCTGGCACCTTGGGCACTCCCCGCTGGGGATAACAGGAGAAAGGGTGAGCATAGGATAGATTCCTGAAGCATCGCGCCATCCTTCTTTTCCTCGTGATGGGGGTCTTGAGAGGTCGTGCGTGTGAGAGTCTGGGGGGGCAGTTTTCTGCGATGAGTTTACGTAGGCTTGTGTATTTTGTTTTGGCAAGTTTCTCCATCCAAGCCTAAAGCCATGTAGAGCCCATTGAATTCCGATCTGCTGGGCGGCATTCTCCCAAATGATTTGCGTTGGCGCTGTCAGAACGCAGCAATGTGTGAAGTGTAAAGCGTTGTCAGCCACCGCCCCCCCCCACTGCATTGAACACAGGGGCCGGGCATTGACGCACTTCTATGTCGGCACAATAAACTTGGCCATGTTCACCGCAGACGAGTCCTTCCTCTGGATGCTCATCCATATTTGCATGGGCGGTTCCCTGTGTGCCTGCGGCCTTCTCATGCTTTTCCATCACCACTGCTACCAGTGCCGGAGAAAGCGCCACACGAACGCCAACATGAACGGGACAGCAGCCGTTCAGAATGCACACAAAGCGCTGGAGGTCTTGCGAGAGGAGGCGGTGGAGGCCTCTTTGCCGTTAATTGTCGCCGATGTTATCAGTGTAGTTTGTTCGAGGATTTCGAGGCTTTGTGTGGGCGGGCGCTCAAGTTTACGTCTTGTGATTCTTGGTTCTTATCTGGCATGTGATCTGGCAGGTCCGCGCCTACATTGCGGCCAACCATTGTAGCGTCCGCATCTTTTGCTTCTTGGTCGCCTTGGCGCTCGTCGCCTCCTCCATACTGGGCATGCTCAACATCTTCAGCTTGCTTCTCAATCCGTTTCAGTACCTCATCGGTGTGTATAACTTCTTCTTTGCGCTGGCCATCGTCGTGCTGGATGGCGAGTCCGCATGGTTCCGACATTGCTGTGACTGTCGATCCAGGCCGATGTCTCCAACTATTGGCATGTGTTAGGACTTCCTCGGGTAGAGAATTTGGCCGAATGGCTTCGCAGCGTTTGGCTCCGAAAATTGACATACTCGTAGGGGCATACATATATGTAACCGTGACAGGTTTTGGGTTACAGTGAGACAGACCATGCGTTACACGGACAAGCCCGTTATAGGTTAACATGACAAGAGTTAGTTCTTATGGAAGACACAGTGCAGCCATTTGGGCTTCCTAATTGCCTCCCAGGCAGGACAAGCCGTAAACAGACCAGGGAGCTGCCAGGGAAGCAAGTCTGTTGACCTGCCCGTCCCTCTTCAAGCGAACCTAATGCAGTTGCAGCTCCTGGGCTTGCGGAAAACAGGCGAGCATACTGCTTGTCATGGTAAACACTAAAACGCGGGCCGTGGGGGCAACAAAACTTGGCGTGGTTACAAGTTACACCCCCTTGACGTGCCGGAGATCGGGGAGCACGTGGCCTCGCGGATTTCGGTCCCTGCCCTCGGGCGCAGATGAGGTGCAGATCTTGTCGAGACTGAAGCAGCACAACTCTCGCACGCAGAAGTGGCACCTGTGATGGCTCGGCTCCGGGACAGAGTCCCAAGCCCAACCCTCCCAGCAGCCCGAACTCATGCAACTCAAGGTACGGCTGTCGAAGCACCCCGATGGAACCGCAGGATGAAACTCTTACATTCGAAGGCGGTCCCATGAGCTCTATCAGTGCAAAGAGTAACGAGCCGTGGCATCACGAGCATGTCAGCCTATGGAGAGCTCCTGAGGAGCCATGCTCCATCCAGCACCCAGGATCTCTAATGCTCCAGAGTTCCCTTGTATTCAATGTTTCCATATTTTTCCCCTTCAGTGAAAGCATCAAACAAAGTTCAGAGACCTCAGCGTGAGTTAGCAGAGAAAGCTCTCGAAGTGCTCTCCTCCAAATATCATTCTTTCCAAACCCATCAGTGACGGTATTTCCGTTGTGAGAGCCGTAGCAACCTCCCCGAGAAGTGGGCAGGGCGCAACCTCTGCACAAAAGCCAGAGTCGTGCGACTCTGTGCACAGCTTCCGGGAAAAATGTCGCAGCAGGCATTCGAGCATCTAGCAGATTTGGCCAGTACTGTTGTGGTCCAGGCTGTTCCAGAGCATTCCATTTCTGGCCACGCAGCCTGGACGTGCACTCCTTCACTTCTATGTCGTGACCTTACCCAATTGATGGTGAGTCACGGCGAATCCAGCATGGTCGCAATTACCGTGCCAGGTGGGCACCATCAACATCGCCATGCTCCCTGGAGGGATCTTGGAACCTTAGACAGCCTTAGACAAATTTGAGCGCTTTACTTTCGATCGCAGAAGCCGAAGACGAAGTAATAGCAGAAATGATTCCGATGCAGAGGGGAGGGGTCTCATAGTAACAAGGATGCCACGGATGAAAGCGGAAGAAGAGCAATACCACGATAAGAAAGGGCATAAGTGCTCATGCACACGTTACGAAGCTGTCCATGGCAGACACGCCCCGTTAGTGCGGCTGAGTCTGTAGACTTGCTAAGATGCTCGTACGGAAACCTGGCAAGGACATCGTTTTTGTTGCCGTGGGCGGCTCGCTGGTGGTTTGTTCCTTTCTGATGCTGCTTCATCACAACTATTGTCACAAGGTTCCTGACTGGCCGTTTGGCCACAGGACTTAATTAGCCATTTGCATGGCCGCCACCCGGTGCAGAAGCCCCGGAATGGCGTGGCCGAATGTACAGTAACACAAGAAGTAACACAAAATGTAACAGTACTTAGCCGTAACAGCTTTGCGACCCGTGGGCCGAGTTGAATTGGCTGTTCTCAGGAATCCTGAAGCTGGATGCCTGGGCATCACAGCCGAACCGTTTGGGTGAATTCATCTCAAAATGCTGGCGTTCTTGCGCTGTCCAATGAGCATCTTTCTGCAAATTCTCCAATATTCGCCAATCGCAACAAGCATCTCAAGGCTGTCAGCCCGTTCAAACCCCAGGTCCTCTTCCGTCTCGGACAAGGGCTCCGTGAAGTCTCTGCACCGGCTGTGGGCCAAGTGCAGAGTCCCACTACTCCACGGCCTCTCAGTGAACTTTCCGAGGCCACCGAGAACCGAAAGCCACGTAACCGACCCAGGGGAGAGGGGCAAAAGCAGCATAGCCTTCTGCAGCCCGACGTGTAGCCGTCTGCAATCGTCTGCATACAGTCTGTGGGAACTCAATCTCTCTTTAGAGGTCTGAGACTCTCTGAGCCCGGAGACACGCAAACGGCAGCGGCCTCGAACGCAGAGTCCAAAAGGACAGCTAATATGACAAGACCTGGCAATATCGCCTGTTTCAGGCTTCGCCAGACACTCTCAGAGGTGCGACCAATGAGCAAGCTTGGCAGGGGGGAATCACAGAAAAGAAGTTTATTTTTCCTCGTCTTGCCGCTGGTTTTGTCAGGCGAGAAGAGCGTTCGGCATCCCACGCGGAGGCTTCGATGGCTGGTGAGTGCTCAGCCACTTTCCAGGCACTCTAAATGCCATCTGCTGGCATCAGCCTGTGTGCAGGTCGCAATCTGCACCATCACGGCAGGACTGGGATTCGCCTCCAACAGTGTGCTCTCCAGATTTCAGTCCAGCGGGTTTCGTGCGATGTCGTGCGGGGATGTGCGGGGAACCCGGGAAGAGCAGCTCAAGCTCAGAATCTTGCACACGCCGTGGGTACTCGTACGACCATGCAAACAATCGATGGTGCAGGAAAAGTCTGCGCCGTCTGACTTACGGAGCGCGTGGCTGAGAGCTGGGACATGCTTCCGCAAGCCTCAGCATGCGCCGCTAAGTCCAAAATCCTTTGTGCACTGAGAGGTGACTCGGTAGACTCCCTGGACTCCGTGGATCAGGCCTCGGCGCGCAAGTTCGCAGCGAAAGCAAACTTTCAGTACTGGTTGCGCTTAGTTACGGTGTTCGTCTCGCGAGGGTTCCTGCAAAGTAAATTGAACCTGCATGGAGCTGCTTTCCAGCGACTCCAGGAGGGAGAGCTGGTGGACGGCAGCTGCTGGGCTGCATGCTCTTCAAAATACGAAGAACATCATACCGTTTTGAACTATGTCCAGCGACCTTGGCAATTCTACTCGCAGCATCTCGCAGCCTGCAGCGGCTCATGAGCCGCACAGCTCACGAGAGATCACGAGAGTTTTTGACACAGCTTCTCATTGCCCGTCAGGTCACACGAGGAGAACTGAGCCCTCCAATGCCGGGGTGGCCAAGTGCTGCGGTTTTTGGGGGGTTGTCTGGGGTCGGGCTTCAGCTCCGCTGTGCTCTTCCTTGAGTTTTGTACCGTCAAGTTGACTCGGAGCTTTCCCTGCAATTGGCTCCAGCGCTTGCACCATGCTTCAAACCCGCTGAATGAAGCTGATTGGCCCTGCTGATGTTCAACGGCCATGGCATTCTTACAGTCTTGGTGGCCTCGGTGCTGACTCTTGCATGCAGCCTGGACCACCGGATGGAGCAACGCATTCCCAGCGAGCTGACCTTCTCTCTCGGCGCGGCCGGTGCCAGTGAAGCAGCTCCTGCTGTTGCCCACAGCCCACAGACGTCACAGTCTCATGGTTGGGAATCTTGGTCCTTCAACTTCCCCAGCTTCCTGGCGGGCCTCACAGCCCGGGCCCGAGAAGAACATGAGAAGGCCATCTGCATTCTTCAGCTTGCAGCTAATGCTTCCCCAAAAGGGCCCAGTAGGGTTGAGTTTTGGGGGCGAAGAATCTTCTGAGGTGGGGGTTCTCTTCACGGTCATGGCCTTGGGCTTCCTCACGGACCGTCTGGACCGAAGAGAACCTGCTTTGGCCTCAGACTTTAATTCTTCCTCGTAGGCTTCCCCTGTTCTTCTCCATTTTCTTTGTCATCTCCCCTCCCAGGGTTTGCATGGGTTTGCCTGGTTGGTGCAGGGTCTGTGGTTCACCTCACCTCATCTGATCAGCATGCGCCTGGCTTTCGACCTTTCGAAAATGAAAGACATCTTTCAGAGACGGTCTAAGGTCAGTGACAAAGAGGTGGAAGCTCCGCTGCCGCGTGAGTCACTCGAATCTCTACATCTCTTCGGCCCACGCTGCACCTGGCTCGTGGCCATGCTGTCCTCAAGCGGAAATCTAGCAAGCCTTTTAGGCTCTTGGTCGGAATTAGGAATACCTATATCAACTTACAACTTGTAACATGTAGCAGTGGAGGTTTGAAACTGTGGTTTTTCCGCTTGCCTGAGGCTTGTGCAGAGCGTTTCGTCCCTGATCCTGGATTCATTCAAAGGCCTCATGCAAAGACACATGTCCTTGACCTTCTTCCTCACCATGCTGGTTGGCCTTGGAGGCCGGAGCCGTTGCACTGTGCTTGAATGGGCATTGGAAGCTGCAAGAGTCGCTTCTCAGAACAAGTGAGAAGTGACCAATGGCTCAGAGATCGAGGCAATGCGGGCGGCCAGAGCGTGGTCCTGACCGCCTGGGGCCTTGGCCGGTGTTGGCAATGGCTCGACCGGCATCAGCCGACGTTTGGCATGTTGACAGCTTTGACAACGCGTGCAGCATATGCAGCATCGAGGTCCGACGTCTGGCTTTGGGAAAGGCCGTTCAGGCCCGGCAAGTGCATTGGGGGTGGGAGTTGAAGCTTGAAGTTTCAAGATTGGTGCAGGGATTTGGGTCATGCTCGTACATACCCCACGCGCGAGAGAGAACAGAATCCAGCAGTTGAGAGACTTCCTTGCAGGTGTCAGAGCAGCTCCACGTTGGTTTGCTCTTGGTGCCCTGCTAATTGTGACACTGTCCAGTTCCTTTTTGGGCTCCCTGCCAGGGACTCGGCTCTGAGACTTAGGTGCTGGTCATGGCGCCCCTGGCCTTCGTGCGCGCCTACATGCAGCAGACGCCCCTGTCGGAAAGCTTAACTGTAGGCCGGGGGAGGGGGGAGATGGGGGGGAGAGCCCGGAGAAGGGCAGACTGATGCTGTTTGAGCGTGGAAAGGGTTGGCACAGCCCAGCACGTTAGACCCGGACAGGAGCTGCAGCGGCCGTCATCACGGTCTGTCTCCAGCCGAGTTGAAACCAGTTGTGATGCGGGATGTGGACGCGTGAAAAGAGTGCGCAAAGCAACGGAGGTGCCACAGTGGTGGGCACTGCGCTGCCGAAGCTGCTGTGGCACGCCCCCAAGTCGAAAGCCACCCGAAGAGAACTTGACGAGAAGACGACAGTACAACCAGAGCACAGAAGACCCAACAATTGCTTCACTCTAAGGTTCTTCAACGTGGACCCGGCTCACGGCGCTGTGGGCGTACAGGCCAAAGAGTGCAGAGAAGGATCCCAGAGAAAGATCCCCAGAGATATTTGCCAGATATCCTCTAGATGCGCAGGTCCTCATGGACATCGCAGGCACAGCCGAAGCCGAGCTGGGGAGATGTGTGATGTGTCTCCACTCCACGGGCTCGATGGAATAGTTTCAGTAGTTTTGATCAAGCTTGCCCAATGCCTGCCTCGTTTGCTAGGAGCCTCCGTAGTGGGTGCAGTCGACATGGACCACTGGGGAAGAAATTGAAGAATTGGACTGCCTTGCTGCAGTGCAGGAAAACAGGTCTGAACCGGAGGAACGGGATAGAACCCCTGCACCGAATCAGAGGAGCTTCGAGGGATTCTTGTACCGTACTTTGATAAGAAGACGATGAAGGCATTGATGCAGAAGTTGTCGCCAGCCCTGCAAACCCAAGAGCCAGAGACTCATCGGACAAAGGCATGGACCTAGAAAGGGGGCAGGGCCCATCCCCAGCGCCCCCGCATATCCCACATGTTTGGGGCACTTCCTCCCAAACCTGTGACAGGGCACAGCCCATCACTGTGCAGGCATTGCCATCGTTTGCGGTTTGGGCTACATCTTCCTTGAGATGCCAGCGAAATGGCTCGAGTGAGCGAGCTCCATCTCCTGTAAAGGAAGAGAGTTCCACTCACCTCGGTTTTCACAAAAGTCCGAGCATATACCGCCACACAGCAACAGCGGCCTTGGTAGCTTCCACGCAGGATGCATGTGGCGATTGCCACTCAGCAGTCGACTTGCTCGGAGCAGCAAAAATGTCGAGAAGCTGCACTCCGAACATGAAGTAACTCTCTCTGGAATCTGGAAGCTGATGAGGGTCGGATGCAGATGCGACTTGCAGCCAATGTAACCTTAGGTTCCGAGATCGCTGCCACCTGCGCACCTGAGCCCAGAAGGCGCAAGATGTTTTTGTTACAGCATTCGGGGTTTCCTCTCAAAAGCCCGAGGCCCAAAACGTTGCAAGCTTGCTAACTCATGCACATCACCTTTCTCTGGTCGTTCACATGGGTACCGGTACGTCTTGCAGACCTCCTGCGTTCCACGGGGGCCGCTATCCGCGAGCTGCGTGGCGCCAACCCTAGGAGCTTTCATGAGCAGCATTTTTGTTTCCCACCCTTGTTTCCCCCCTCCTCGGAAATGACTCTAGTGATACTAGTGGTCAGTGCTGGAGGTCTTGGAGCGGCTCCTCCAGTCGAGACTGAGGTGGCTTCGGACGAGGACGTGGAGGACGTGCCCGAGGCCCGGCTCTCAGGAAAAATGCGTGTGGCAATGCCGTCTAATTGAAATTTTGTTTCGGTATCGAAGGGTGGTGCAGAGCCAGAGACAGCGGACGTGTACGAAATCAAGGTCTTCGAGGCTTGCTGCAGAGCCACGGTGTAGCTACAATATGCTAAGTACTGTAGTAAACTGTGGTAATATGCTACACCGTGCGACGACAGATCTTTGCTGGGTGCAGGCTGCATGACATGGCCCCTCCACACCACCTGTGGCCAGCAGCTGAGCTCAGCATTTCAGGCCATGCCTTCGCCTGCGCGTGTTGAATTTCACCGTTTGTCCCACACGAAAGCTAGGCTCTGAGAGAGCCAGTGGAGTCACTTCAGAAAATGTGGTGTCCAGCCACGAACATGTGTCTCCGGAGGGGAGGCCGTGGGCCACGGGGACCCGCCCTCGCGTTCATCTGAGTTGCTGTTTCTCTGCGAATTAGCGCCTCTTAAGGGCGTACTAGGCCCTTGGCTACAGGCTCAGGATTCGTCTGCGGAGCGCATTGCAGTTGTTGTCTGCTCGAGAGGTTTGAGTGACAAGCCTTGAGAAACGATTGGCAAGTTGAGAACCCCTTGCATGAAGAAGGATGTTCCCCTGCCGGTCCAACTTCCCCACTTCCACACTTTGCTGTCCTTCACAGACCACGCTGCTCCTCCCTTGACTGAGGCGGCTTGGGCAGGCTCTGCAGCGCCACTGAGGGAGCACACAAGTTGAATCTCACGCGTCTTGCAGTCGCGTCTGCCCGGCGCCACGCTGAATCCGCTGAACGCCCGAGACCCGCAAAAAGAAGAACGAGCATGCGACCTTGTCGTGAGAGTGCAACTTTAAGAATTTATCCTCACTTTTCTTGCACCTTCTTCCTCTCATTTCCCGTTTTGCAGAGGAGCTGAGGCGGAAGCCGAATCTTTAAGGTTGGTCGCCGAGGAGATTCAGGACGTGTAGAGCTGGGCCTCTACTGACCATTCAGGAAGACTTGAGAAACAATGCCGGGTCTTCACCTGTCAGTGACTCACCGCGGCCTTAAGGCTGTGCAGCCAAACCATACGTCAGCACTCAACAACCCCAACTTAACTCTTTTAAGATTGGAACTCGGCCTAGAGCCCATCAAAGCCCTAGATCACCCGCGGAAAGCCTTGAGCCTCCCGCCATGCAGCCTCGAGTCGGAGAGACGAGGTAAGGTGGATGCAGGACGCCAGGGCGAAGGTGAAGGAGGTCACTTCCTGAGCAGGGATAGCTTTAGCAAGGTTCACACAAACAGACACAGACAGGCCTCCTTTGTTTCCCTAAGCCCCGGATTTCTTATTTACGAGATGTTACGATACAGACCTTTAGACTGTGTGCGGTCATGTGCGGCCCCTTCGCCCCTTCAACCTCCAACCCTCAGCCTTCGAGGTCTTACAGGCCATCGACACCAGTGGCTTCCGAGAAAAGGACTGGGCGCAGGCACGGAGATGCACTGAGCATCACGGAGCAGAGGGAGCAGCATGGAGCCTCCTTCAGCGCGACCGCGTCCCAAGCCCGAGCCAAGCATAGCTCAGCCTTCAGCGCCTTCATCTCCCAAACCTCTCTCCCCTTTGAGGTGCTGCGTGAGCTTGGCGGAGACCATGAGGAGGTGACGACCCTGCTGGCTGTCGCCTGTAAAGGCCTGGAGCCATCCGAACCGCTGGATGGTGAGAGATTCCTGGATGTCGTCTTCGCCGACAGAGGCTTGTTGTGTCAGTTTTGTGACGCCACATGACGTCACCATCCACATGCCTCCACCCACCCCTGTCCATGAGGTGCCAAAGAAGCAAAGCCAGGTCCACGACAGTCAGCAGAGCCCTGCGAGCCCTGTGCCCTGCGCGTCCTGCAGATCACTGACGCTTGAGCGGGCTGAGGGTGCGGGGTTTTGCGAGGATGTGCGAGGATGTGCGAGGTTCGTCGTTGTTTTTGAGTAGATGCTACCAGGATCGGACCCTTGAGTCTGGCATGTGGCTTCTTTTGCCCCTTATGCCTTCAAGACTCCTTCAAGGATGTCTACATGCTGGAGAACTTTCCCAGCATGAAGACGCTCATTGCCGAGAAGGCCGGGGAACGTCTGTCGTATGGTTTTGTGCTCGCTTGTGCTCGCCTGTGACCAGCGCAAGGAAGCGGAGCTCAAGGCACAGTACGGAGGTGGAACTGGCAGTCGGGCGCTTTTGGCCTCCGCATGTGTGCAGTCTCTCACGTCGGCGCAGGGGGGTCGCGCTGCATCACTGTGCTGACCGGGGACGCTTGACATAAAACCGTAGTTGCCAACCATAGTCCAACAATGTGCAGTTCGCTGCCGAGATGCCAAGGACTTCCTAGCACCATACCTGCTGTCGAGCATTGACCGTGGCGCTGGGATGGTGCGGATGTTGAACGAAACTCCCATCCAGTGACCTCTGCTCTGAACTCACAGCTTCCGGACCCTGGAGTCAGTGTAGTCGTGGCAAAGTTTTTGGGAGTTTCCTCGTTCTCCAGGTACGTCACCTGGGGAAACCATGAGGCCGATCTCTCCCACGAGGACGTCATGTGCCGTGTGGAAGAGTACCAAGGGGCGCCTTAACTGCATCTACATCCCATACTTCCCACCCCCACCCCTCCACACGTCTGTTTCCTCTGCGACCGTTGAACGCCCTGGTGGGCTTAGCGCGCCTCTGACAGCCTGCGAGGTTTGGATCAACAGCAACATGCAGTCTCACGAGCCTCTGGATAGCACACTAGAATCACTAGAAGATACTAGAAGCCTCGAGATTCGAGAAATATAGCCTTGCCTCCTCTGCTTAACGCCTCTCAGGTCTTTCGAGAAGTGTGACTGCCAGCAGGATGTGGAGGTGATCGAGGTCCGAAGCCGTGGCCACACACGCCGGATCGGAATGGTGGGTGTGCTCAGCGACGAGGACGGAAGCATGGCTACGGGGAGTGTCTGCGTTGTAGGAAAGGGCTCAATTGGGATGATACTGCCGTGGAAAGAATCTCTCATGCAGAAGATGGCAGCTACCTGTAGTCGAGGTTTGGCTAGGAATGGCACAGATAGGACTATGTAATCATTATTCGGTGAACGAGTCACCACGACTCCGACAGTGCTCTCAGCGACGAGGCCACCTTGTACAAACCGGGCGCCTTCGGCGGGGCAACCATCGAGGACCCTTGGAAGACGCCACTCAACTCGAACTCCTAAAGCACATGTAAAGCACATGCTTACACACTTCGCGCGGTGCTGCGATTTGAGATTCAGGCTGGCCTTCTACAAGGAGAAGCTGGAGAAAGAGCACAACTGTGACCTGGTCCTTCCGCTCTGCCACCTCTACGAGTGCCAGGACGAGATCACCTGCCGCAACTTCGACTTTCCGGTCATCCTCTCTGGCCACGACCATCATGTGGTGGATCGCACCCTCAACGGCACGAGGCACCTCGGCTGACCACAGCCGCAGCGAAGCCAAACGAAGCCAAGTTCGGTGAACAAGCTATAGCGGCTTATAAGTTACAAGGCGTGTGTCGCAGGAATGTATGAACTTCCCCGTCCCTCTCTGTTTTTGGCTTTCTTTCCTGAAAACAAGCGGCCCCCTGTGCGGTTCGAGGCTCCTGAAGCCTGGCTCGGACGGGCACCGCTGCGTGCAGCTGGATCTGGTCTGGGACGAGCCGGCGGCGCCGCTGCGCCTCCACGTGGAGCTGCTCAAGGTCCGCAACTGGAGGCCATCAGAGCAACCTTCGAAAACCATACGGTCATGCGGTCTTACGCTCATTATGCCGGATTTCGTTATCATGTTGGGAGGTGGTGGGCGGGAACTGGACATTGTTATGGTAGTTATCCCATATTCAAAGAAGACCTTGGCCGGCTCGGCAGAGAGAACACCGAGTCGAGTCTCGGAGAGAAGACGGGAAATTCAGATGGATAAAAGTGTGAGCTAAAAACAGACACACAGGTCCAAGTAGAGAAGTTGCCTTTTCTTTTGAGAGTGCTTTTGAGCTGTAGGGGGGGAACTCGAGGCTGCTTTTTCTCCTCGCTTGTCATTGTAGGAAAATATTTCGCACGGTCGAAAGAAAACAGGCTATGTCTCGCTTTCAGTGCATATATCCCAACCGCATCCAACCGCCCTACGAGACAACGACCCGGGAGGGAACTGTCGAGCATGTTCTCCATTTCTGGAGGCCCGATGCTACCTTGGTCGGGGCCTCAGAGGACCCAGGAAACCTGAAGAGAAAGAAGAACACATGAGAAGCTCAACAGGTCCGATAATGAGAAACCCCCCTGCCTCCTGGCCCCACTTGTCGGCGGAGTGTTCTCGAGGCCGCCTCGGTCCAGGATGTCTACTCCACGCAGCGGCCCCAGCAGCTTTCTTTGGATCACTTTTCAAGCGTTGGCCTCTTCATGTGAGCCTTCTCCGAGGTTGGATCACCTCCGGTACACGCAAATCGTCAAGGCAATGAACCAAGTTGAGGAGTGCTTTTTCCAGAGGATTTCGTATCAGTCTTCTCAGAGAGCTCAGATAGGTGCCACCATCCTATCGCCCTCTGAGCTCCGTCAACTCGCGCGGATGCTGTACGCAACCTCCTCGGACCAAGAGAGAGAAGTGGGAAGAGGCCACATGAGGCCGTCGTGGCCGGGAGGGGCTCTCAAATGTGCGCAGAAGAAGGAGAAAGTCAGTAAGAAGAGTGCGTGATAGTGCGTGATAGTGCATGCGCACATGCGCATACAGAAGACGCGTCGACAGTGCATACAAATATCTTCGGCCAAGACTGTGGCTCGGAGTCACCTTGGAGTGTTTGCTGACTCTCAGACTCCAGAGGCTTAGGATGTTGCCTGCGCCTGCCAAGGACGTGCGCTCGCTTCCTCTGCAGCGAGTCTGGCGCTCATGTTGGTATCTTGACTCTTTGCAGAAGGGATTGGCAATGCATCAGAGGATTCGGAATGCCCTGAACCTCGACTGCGTGGAGGCCGAGAGACTTGGACAGTCGTCTGCTGCCAGCGCAATCTCAGGTCGACATAGGTCGGCTAAACCACGACCCACACACGACTCCTGGGTTCTACTGGTAGATTGCCCTGATGATCTCAAGTTAAAAGCTGTCGGTTAGCGGTGCAGGGAAGCCCGCACTGCGATTGCGTCCTCATCAACGGCGGCAACTTCCGCGGGGAACGCAACTACAAAGAGACCGAGCACATGTCTCTGGAGGACGCATGCCAAACAAGTGTGCCTGTGGTTGACCTCTCTGAAGCTTCCAAGCCGCTAGCCGCTAGCCATCGCTCGTCCTAGCATGTCCTAGCGCCTAGGACTTGATGTCAGAGATGGACGAGTCGGTGGAGATTGTGGTGGCCCTGGTTCCGGGCGAGCTGCTGCAGTTCGGCCTCCGGGATACCTGGCGAAGCATCAGCGGGGCCTGGATGCAGCACGATGACCAGCTGGAGGCTGGAGGCCCAAATGAAAGCGTGTGAGGCCAGTGTTAGACCTATGTGACCTGTACCTTCGTTAGGTACAGCATTCTGGTTTCGTGTTCATACATTGTTATTTCTCCTAGTACTTATATGCAGAGTCACAATTTTCCGGAAGCCATCAATCGGCCCAGCTATACCTCCCGCCTTTGCGTTTATCTTCTGCAATCATGCGTACGTTTTCGTGTGGGTTCTGAGAGACTTCATGTTGGGTTGCATGTCTTGCCGGTGAAAATCGCACCGAAGTCTAAATAGACACCCTGTTGACCCTCAGGTGGACTCTGACGGCGAGGTCAGGTGGGTAGCAGGCAACGGAGCCCGAAGATTGTATGCCAACTTGTGTAACTTTGACGCTACGCGACCTGCCTCGGCCTGAGCTGCTGTAGCAAGGCAACCCAAACCAGGGGGCTGGGGGCAGGTGGGGTGGGGGAGGGGTGGGAAAGGCCCCGGAGGCCAATGGTTTCAGTGGTGGGGGGAAGGTGGGGCAGAGCAGGCAGCGGCAGGGAGGTGGCGGGTCGGGTGGCGGCCCCTATGGCAGGCTGAAGTGCCCCCTGGTCCTGATGCACCGTCTGCTCCCCGGACACTTGTCGGCCAAAAAGTGCAAAATAAAGAGCTGATAACCTGGTTTCTGGGCTGTGGGGAGGGGATTAGAGGTGGGGTGCCTGCTTTGTTCTACCCATACACCTACGGCCCAAGGCCTCGGCGGATTCTTCCTGCATTGTGATCAACCGGTCAAAGCGACGAATGGGACTTTCAAGCTTAAGATATAATTTCAAACGCTTGCGGGTGCGGCCTGCCCAAGCTGCACATTGCGACTGTCCAAGCGCCTCGGACTTTCCAGCCCGCATGGGCAGGGTTCAGCTATTGAAAGCGATCGCGCGTCGAGGAAACCAGCAGTGTAAGTGAGCTCGTAAGGCTCGTAAGGGAGGCTTGCGGTGTCCCAAGAACCATCCAGGACAGCAGGTTTTGGTTTTTTGGCTTGCAGACCCCTAGCCAATTAGTCAGGTCCCACAGGGCTGGGGGGTGGTGGACTCTCGGTGGACCAGAAACTTCCCGAGAAGAGGGTTAGGGAAGGGGAAGGAGACGAGATCCTGGTCTGCTTGTTCTTGGTTGGAGGCTGAGGCGAAATCAGGCACCAACAACCCCAAAAAAAGGCTACAGAGACTAAAACAGTTGTAGAGAGCAAACACAAAATGCCAATTCCCAAAAATCCCCCAAATCCTTACAAATCCTGTGAAGGCAAAGCCCTGGACCCGGCTGCGATGTACCGCGTCGGCACCACCAGGCAACTGCGGCTTCTCCCAGCCACCTCCATAGATTCCCATCATATTGCCCTTTTCTCTATTGCATTCTCTATTGCATTCTATATTGCATTCTATATTGCAGTGTACTACGACTGTGGTGCTATCTTGCTAACTTTGTTCAGGTGCCGGCGGCCCCCTAACGGGCAGGACACCCCATCACACAAAAGCTCCAACGACAGACTAACCAGCATGCATCCCCAGCACAGGAGGACCGCGGCCAACAAAACTCAAGGGAGAAACTGCAAGCAAAGCGCCGGAACCGCTGACAAGACAGCCAACAACCGACGGCCAACGAGAGGCGATTAGCGACCTGGCAGCGACCTGGCCAAGGCAAAGAATGGTATTGACTTGACACCAAACGGTAACGGATACGAACCTGGACAACTATGCCGACATTTGAGCCCAGCTGCCAAGTTCGTCACACCAAAGGCACCTGAAAAACTTATCACACAAAAGCTCCTACAGTACCTGTCCAATCCAAGCGTCTGACATCGTGTACAGCTTTAGCGGAGAACTCGTTAGCATCGTTTCTTGGAGGATTCGCTTCGTGTCTCTATTGTTGAAAGAGTATAAATGTCGAGTGCTGTGAGTGCTGCCGGCATTGTGCTATCCTAGACTCTACTGTTGTCCTAAAGTGACTCGTAAGTGACCATAGTAGTGACGTAGTGAGACCGTCGCGCGCTTCAAGCGCCTCAGCTTCGAAGGCGCTTCGGCATCCAGCTCATCCCTGGCATCGCGGCCTACTGGGCTGAACGCCCCCACACCAAGCCACACCCGGAGTCCGGCATTCCTGTGCCCCTTAGCCTGGACACAGCCTGCACACGAATTCGCATGGTGCAGATCGACGTGTGATATTGAGCTGATTTTGAAACAAAAGGCGTTTACTCTGCGCCTTGTGAGGCACTCGCTGCTGCTGCACTATTGGGCCGAGAAAGTCTGGGTGAGGATATGGGCCACTCTTACGCAATCAGCCCTGTGCACTCCACACACAGCAAAATAACCGAGAAGAACGAATGCGTCTTTGAAAGATGAAGGCCTTTCTTGACAAAGATCACAACGGCCGTATCGACCCGGAAGAGATCAAGGTCCTCGCGCAGTTGCCATCTCTGTTCTGTGCCGCGCGTATGCACATCACCCATTTTATGCAGACTTAGTCGTTTTGTGATTTGCAATGCCAGGCTTTGGACAGGTGCATTGCTGAGCACAGCGGGCGTGAAGTCGGCATGCGCACTGAGCTGAAATGACAACGGGAGAAAACCGGAAAACGCACCAGGACCGGCACAGGACAGCTGGACCATGTCGTGGCGTGCTCAGGGCCCTCTTTTTGCCAAGTTGCCGATGTTCCACAAGAATAGTGAAGGAATGCGACCGGACCAAGGACATCATGAATGCTGTCAAGAACGTGGCGCAGATGGAAACATTTGAAGGTGAGTACACCTTGACAGACTTGGTGATGAAGGCTTGACAGTCCTGTTGACAAACTGAACTTGGGGCTCTGGGCCAATGAGTAATACTCGGGTTCTCACGTTGCGGTGCATACTAGAAGGTCTAGTTGTATTAGCAATCCTGGCAGTCCATGTAGCCTGCCAGTTTTCCCCTCGATCTGCTTCATTGAGGGCTGTATCTTGTCGCATTATAAGAAGAAAGCCTGGACTGGTAGTGGCGACACGGCCCACAGTGTGTGTGTGTGTGTGTGTGTGTGTGTGTGTGTGTGTGTGTGTGTGGGTGTGTGTGTTTGTTTGTTTGTTTGTTTGTTTGTTTGTTTGTTTGTTTGTTTGTTTGTTTGTTTGTTTGTTTGTTTGTTTGTTTGTTTGTTTGTGTGTTTGCGTGTTTGTGTGTTTGTCTGTGTGTGTGTGTGTGTGTGTGTTTCTCTGTGTGTCTCTGCGTGTCTGTATGTCTCGGGGTCTGCACGTTTGTATTTGTGTGCTGTGTGCTTTGTGTTGAAGCTGTCTGATGATTGTTTGCCCCTACAATGAAAATGTTGCTACACCTAAGACCTTCTTTCATTCTGACTGAAACACGACACACTGACAGTTCTTTAAATCCCTACAACTGCCAGCCCGTGCCCTTGGAGGTGGCTGGCCACCATGGCCAGGGCACTTTGACCCTGGTGGAAATCAATAGCCGGCGGCGTCATCGCCGCCAACAGCTACGGGGAATCAAGACCGAGGGTGGTAGGATGTGGTAGGGCCGGGGTCCGGAAATTGTGGTGAGATGTGGTGAGAGCATGACCTGAACTACGCTTGCTGTGCTTGCTCGCGAGGAGGCGTGAAGTGAGAGTTCCGTCGGAGCTGTTGCCTGATGCACATGTACAAGATCAGCAGCAAATCTAGCCTGCAGTTGGGCTCAACGAAGCCACTGCAGCTGCTTTGCATTGCTGTTAAAATCTCATCCTTTCCATCTCATAATTCAAGTTCCAGCCGACCTGACACGTTTGGCCAAGACTTTTTCAGCTACAGTTGCGGTTTCTGAAGACAGGTAGTGTCAACCCGGCTCTTGCTTGAGTAGGTGATGTACACCAGTTCAGATGTGGCCTTGGCCGCTGCAGTCAAGCTGCACGGCGAAGGCAGAGCGGTCACGACAAAATGACCCGAGCGCAACGAAACAAAAAATCTACCGAGAATAGAGTGAGAATAGGGGGCTCAGAGTGTCCTCAGGGAGTCCTTCCGTCTTCGCACACCACGTATACACAAGTTGTCCGAAGGAGAGGGGGCCGTATGCAGTCTTCCATCAGCTTGGGGACGCGGAGCAACGAAGCTATGCAGAGGCGCTGTGAGATACTGTGAGCTCTGCAGGGCTCTTTGATTCTGGATGTTTCTGTGTCTTACGAAGCACACGAAGCAAATGAGGGCTCGTCCTTGCAGGTCTCCCTGATGGAGTTGTCAGCCTTCGTGTGCTGGCGGCAGAATCAGGCGTTTCGATATCGAGAAGGTTTGAGAATCGGATGCAACTCCGGCAAATCCTCACTGGACAGGAGTTGAAGCCCAGTCGTGATGACTCTGACGAAGAGGGTGGCTGGGAGCTGGAGGTCCGCCCAGCGTTTCCGAGGCTTTCGCAGTTTAGCCCGAAGCCCATCTGCTCAGGATGATTGGGACTTGTTGGAAGGCGGGATCAAGCTCGAGTCGCACCGGCCGAGTTTCAGCTTCTTCATCTTGAGCTCTTTGTCCAAGTACAAGTGACGTCCTTGCTGCCACACGGAATCCAAGCACGGCGAAAGCACGTGTGCCGCGTTGCAGATGTCCACCCTGCATTCCAAATGCACAGATCAGATGCGGCACTGGCGGCACTGCAACCTTTTGTTACATTGGCACTTTGAACGGACCTGGCCCAGTTTTACAGGAAGTTCAAGCAAGAAACAAAACCCAGACAAGCAATCATGAGCTTTTCCGATTGGAACGCAAAGGCTCAAAGATGAAACTTTCAGCCAGAATTGCATGTGCATCAGCCAGCGTGCCTGGAGTTGTGAGGCCCTGTAGGCTCCAAGACAAGCTCACATCTACATGGTGCAGGTCTGTGCAGATGCGCTCCTTCACACCAGTGACTGTAATGTGAAACCGGAGCCCGAACAGCTTCCCAAGCTATCATGGAAGCCACAAGCAAGGTTTGCAAGCGTCAGGGCTGTTGGTGAAAGGAGACCGTCTTCAAGTCAGGGGGTTTTCTTCGGCGAGCGTGATGAGCACGGGCTCGTGGCATCGTATTGCGTGAACGAAAATTCGAGTACCCACATCATTTGTACGATTTTGTACGCATTTGGGCCGCATTGAGCAGAACGCAGCATGTCCTGCTTATCGAGTTTCGGGAGTGCACTTCGACATTTCTAATGACACATCTACGAATGACAATGTCTACAGGTAAATGCATTCAAAAGGCTTGCCGATGTGTCGGTGCTCTGGGACTGCTCTGAACACATCTTTGCACTTGCCTGCATGCACACCATGTGTCAGCTTGTCACGAAACATCTCAGCAGTGAGTCTGAAGTCCCTTTGTGCCAGTTGGGTGCCGGAGGACGGGCGCTGTTGGTAGAATTTGGTGTAGGTGTTGGGAGCAGCTTCTCCGTCGAGGAGTCTCAGGACAGCCGTGCTTTCTCGCAGGATCCTCGGAGAGTACTGGCTTCAGATCCAGCAGGCCAATGGGGGCACGGCACCGAGACGCTCCAAGCCTGTGCGGGACATGACGTCAGTGCTTGCCGCTTGTACAGAAGCCAAGGGCTCTACTCGAAGATCGACCGGCGGACGATGGACCGACGAACGATGGACCCACGGCCGATGGACCGATGGTCGATGGACCGACGGTCGACGGACCGACGGCCGATGGACCCACGATCGATGGACCCATTGTCGATGGACCCACGGTCGATGGACCCACAGTCGACGGGCCGGCTCCGATCTCAAAGCAGTTTGAGTTTGGGGCCCTCAAGGATGTTTTGACCTCGGGCCCAAGGCTGCATGTGCCGACACGACCGTGGACAAGTCCACGAGTGGCCTGCAGAAGGACGACAAGGTTCGATCCAGCGCCCAGGAGACAGCGGCGGCTAGTCTGGTCCGGATCCCATCGAAGTCACAGAGTTTGGAAAAGGCACTGGTAATGACTAGAGAATCTAGAGAGAGGACTGCAGATGACACCTCATGTGACTTCAGAGGCCCGGCTCTTCGCAGCCGCACACGAGCCGGCGGGACTGGAGCCAGAGCCAGCTCAGGAGAATCCGAATTTGCAGCACATGTCGCTGAAAAATGCCGCTGGAAATGCCCCTCCTGAGAGGAAAAGGAATCCCCGGCAAGGCGACGCAGGGTTCGGGCCAAAGCCCCGCCGCGCCCCTAAGGAATCCCTGGAACTCATAGACTCTTCGTTGGGCTGAGTGTTAAGGTGGCTAAAACTTGTTGCGCGTTGCAAGGAGATCGGACCCCATCCAACTGGCCATCGCACCTCGACGAAGCTTCATTTTAAAAGCATTCTTCTTCTTTGGTGGTGCGAAAAAGCGTTCGTTTCGAGATGAGCTTAAGGCATTTTAAGGCCATGTCTCGGCAGCATGGGTTTAGAGACACGCATCCCCAGACGAACTCGTGCTTTGAAGGGCGTGCAACATTGAGGGATGCGGGGTGTGTATTCTCAAGCTTCGCAGAGCGTATTTTGTTGCACTTGTTGCAGGCTGCCGGCGTGGACGCTGTTTCAGCGGCCTCGACCCGGGCGAGAAACAAAAGGACCCCAGGGTTGAAGGGCTCACAACCGACGCTGACTGCAACGACTGTCACTGGAAATTCCAGGCGAGCTCCACGTGCGATGGAAACCCAACGAGCAAAGCGAGGTGCGTCAGTGAGTTGTACCAAGTCAAAATGGAGAAGTCCACTAGGGACTATAGGGCCGCAGGGCCGGTCACGACGACGCACCTGCACATACCGCAGAAAGTATCCTTTCAAGAGGGGCAGACTCTATGGATCCGGCCAGGTAATGAACCCGTCATGGAACACATGGAAGCACTCAGCCACCCCTCTGAAGATGAAAGGCCCTGCAAAGCAGACATTAGAAGAACAATGCCTGAACATGGAGACTTCAAGACCACAGCAAAACAACCTTCTTCGATGTGCTTCGCCATGCTTTAAATACGCGAGTTGCTCCAGGTTCTTTCCCGGCAGTAGCTTAAGCATCTTTACAGCATGACCCTCAAGTTGCCTCATTCCCAAACTCCTTAAGCCAAGCCAAACATATCCTCTCATAGCAGTTTCCGAGTTCGCAGCCATGTCATCTCCCAAGCGCAAGAACGGTGCAGCAAAGCTGCTCAAGGTGTGGACCATGTGGACCATACATTGGAAAACCGTCAAGTTGTAAGCTGAATTGACCCGAAACGAGGTGGACTTCTCCAAGGAGTTTGAGTCCCGAGGCATCCCGCCACTCGGCCAGGCATTCGCAGGGCGTGATGGTATGACGGTGTGAAATCGAGCAGGGCCTGCTGCGAATCACCCAGTCTATGCCGAATCTCCAAAAGCCCGCGTAGAGACTCTCACAGGGAGGCTACCTGAAATGGAAGCCGATGAAAGGCACAGGCACTTCTAGCAGAGTTTAGGGTTGCACGAGAGGCTGTTGGCAGGGGCAGGGCCAGCAAGGCATCGCAAAATGCAAGCCAGACCTCTGCGAAGCTTCTTGTATGTGGCTCTACGACGTTCTGTGAACAGCGGCCACAGTCCCCCTCTCAGAAGATTTCGCGCGACTGAGGCTGGAGGACAGCAGTGCTGAACGGGATGCCAAGGCGCCCCCAAGTCCCAGGTCAGGATGGGCCACAGGTCCACGACAGTCACGACAGTTCAACTTGCAATAATTCGTTCAAATTCATGCAGTTCATCTTTGTTGATTTTTGCGTGTCTGAGAAGGCATCTTCAACATCTTGTACCCAAAGCCTCCTGTGTGAGGAGCTGCGAAAAGTCGCGTCCTTCTTTGGCATGGACGCAGCCTCACAATGCCTAAAGCAAATGCACAGCACTTTCTGGAACGCCATGGCCCTTCATAAAAAAATCGCTGCGTCGCTGAGGATGGGCCCGCTGTAAACAGCCTCATGGCCCAGGCTGAGTTCTGAATCCTCTCTGCCACTCAGACATGACAGGGGACCATCAGGTCGCATTCGCTTTTGCACATCTCAGTTCTGACACTTTCTGTTGCAGGTGGAAGCGAGCGATGTCACTGACAGCTCGGAGGCGATATCAGTGTGCTCATGTGAACGAGTTTGTGCTGAGTCTTTGTTTGTGTCTGTGTCAGCTTCTGTGTCTGTGTGTCATGGGGCATCGTCGAAGAGCGAAGCCAGCACAAGAGGCCGAACCCGAGACGAGCCTTCTGGAAGCCACAGCCACACGAAGCAGCAAGCTCAGTTGAACGGCCGCCGTAAAATGCTGCAGCTGCTTTTGCTTTTTAGGTGACAGCGACGTGTGCGACGACGAGGAGGCCAGGGTGGCAGCCGGAGATTTACCGGAAAAGCACATGGGGAAAGAGCATGGAAAGAGATGCCCAGAGGAGCTCGCAGCCGCCGCCGCAGCTGCGGCAGCGCGGCAGAGGCGACTCAGATGCGTTTCTCGCTGCCAATCGCAGCGAGGTGATGAGACGCTGAGAGAGGGAGTCAGAGGGAGCGTGGCATATGGGGGTTCCATGGGTTCCTTTCCTCGAGGTGGCTGCACCGACCAGTGACTCCAAGAGAGCTGCTGAAGGCCTTTGGCCTTTTGACGTTTGCATTCTCACTCTCTTCGGTCACTTTAAACCTGGCGTTCTCTCCATTTCTGTTCCGTCTATCTGTCTCTCTCTCCCCCTCTCTCTATCTCTCTTTCTCTCCTTCTCTCTCTTTGTGAGGCGAAGCAGCCGCGGCCCATTAGCATCAATGACTTCCCCTCCATTTTCCAGCGAGCCACAGCCTGAGTTCTCTGGGTGTACATTCCACCGGTTCGGGAATTCCTTCTCTGAAGCAATGTGGGTGTCGACCCCTCCAAGAGCTGCTAGTCATTGCTGCACCCTGCTTCTGCACGGTACTGCGCGTTGAAGCGACCCCATCCGCGTCTCACCGAGGACTCGCCTCGCTCTCTTCAGGCCACAAAAACGAAGGGCAAAGGGGGAAGGCTTCCGCACTTTGGGCCACTGCCTCGTGAGGAGACCCACTACTCTTACTTCAGCCGTCGACTGCCTTCCGAGAATCCGGAGCAGTTGCCCCAGAGTTGCCAGATACCGGAGTTGGTGTTTGAGGTCGTTTTGCATAAGGTTCAGCTGCTTCAGCTCACGTATCGGGTTGGTACTCCTCCGAGGCATCGCAAAGCGATGGCGTGGCAGACAGAGACAACGCAATCTTCCCAGCAAAATCTTTCTACACGCCTCTGCCCCATGCGCCAGTCTACTGCCTACTTCACATGGATGACCCAGGCGCAAGTGCATCCGGAATCGAAATCGCATTCGCCGTTGACTCCGACTCCCGCGGCGACTGTGGCCTGCAGTTGCTATAGCCTGCCTGAGTACTTTGCTTCGTTAGCTTCAGAAATTCATCGATGATCTCAGAAGGACGACCCCCAAAAGAAGAACTCAAAAGTAAAAAACGCATAGCAAAGGCAAGTTGCGCAGACCAAGTTCCTAAAGGTCCGCAAAAGCCTAAATGTTTAGCGGGTCCTCTTATAAGGAAGCTCTCCCACTCTCCGATCCAAGGAGCCCCGTCCCAGGTGAGGCCGAACGGCCCCGGGATGGACTATGGCACTCAGAGGAATGCACAGAGAGGGCAAAAATGAATCCTGAGTGAATATGAGATGTACTAATGTTCAGAAACTGCATCCCTACTCATATAGAATGATGGTCTGTCTGTATGTTCCGTACTCCGTACTCCCCTTAAGTCGGCAAATGTGGGCCGGTACCACACAAATAGCTCCAAGATCTCCGTTGTATGACATCTGTGTGTGCTCACAGTGCCCATATCGCGCCTTCAGGGTAAAACCCAGCTGAGGAGCAGGATGCCAGTCTTGCCAAACTCGCCACAAATGGAGGACAAAAAAAGATGCACCCTGCAATGGATGATGGGTCCATGAAGAAATGCAGGGACAAAAAAACACGACTTTGTTTGGAGGCTCTTGTGCAACTTGTGGAGCCTTTGAACTCTCCAGGCCGATCGGAGCTGAAGTACAAGGAAAGGTCCAGCCGGCCGCCTTCCAAGATTGAAGCATTCGAGCTGCTGATGCCTGAGTGTCTGGTTTAAGGGTCTGCTGTCTTGGCCTTCTTGCGAGGCCCCAGAAAGCGACGACGTGGCGCTGCGTGGTTTGCGCTTCAGGCACTCCTGTGAAAGCCGGCGCATCCCCCAAAGTCTTGTACCCTTCCCAAATCGTCCACAATATGTCACATGTTGTCTTCGAGCAGAGTCACACATGTCCTTGCATTCGCATGCTTTGGACAGGTCAAGGGAGCCTTATCTGCTGCGACGGCTGTGACAAGGCAAGAGAGTCCACAGGAGACCAGTGCCAGTTGCTGAAGCATGGAGCGCATGGGAGGCCTTTCACACTGTGTGCCACGAGCCTGCAGTGACGAACACGGGAAGCACCAACGAGAATTGGCACCCCGGAAGCTCCACTCTGTTCCGCACTCTGTTTCCCTTATGTTCCGTTCCCCGACATTACAAACAAGCAGAAACGCGCACAGGTATTGCTCGCACTGCACGGAGAAGCTTGCACAAAACCGTGCTCTGATGCTGCGCCCTGGTGACTTCGCATGGGCGCGGCTCAAGGCGCAGAAGACGCATTGGGAGACAAACCATGACACGCCTTGACTCCTGGCCTAAGAAAACTGGTTTCCAGTGTCCCCTTTCCAATTCCAAAAGGTGGCCTCGACTTTGTGGCCCTGTGTGGTGCTCCGGCTGGACTTCACAAAACCCGACGACCCTAGGCACACAACTTCCCGTGCCATCTCGCTTCAAGTGTCCATTTTTTCAACCAGCTCCGCGTAGGCCGTACTGGGTGAATTTCTTCGAAGGCCTCAAGAGCGCAGCCCTTACGTCCTCTGCCATGCGCTGCGAGACGTTGATTCAGAGCTCATCAGAATCAGCTGCAGACGGGCACAGTCCTTTAACGCAGGCGCGGTACAAAGAGGAGCTTGGGTGGGCGAAGATCAGGCTCGGGCTCGGAATGCTCGGCATGCTCGGAACAGCGGAGACATCACCTGTGGCCCGCGCCCAACACCCAGATGAGGTGATGCCTTGGAACGAGGGCCCAGCGATTCCGGAGACGGCAGCTCGTAGGCAGGCGGCCCTGAAGCAGGCGCAGGCCAGAGCCCTACCTTCAATTTGAATCGGAAGTGGAAAGTTCAAGGAGATGAGGGACTATTGAGGGTCATATGTGTATACTATGGAGACTATGGAATCAGATCTGGAGCTCTGAGAGTGTGGAAGTCGGGTTCCAGGCTGCCGGAGCCGGGCCAACAAACATGGAAAGCTCAAGGCTCGCGGTGCCTGCTCAGAGTGCTCACAGTCTCGGAGTGCGCTCTTGCTGTGCTGACGTGTGCACTTCTGGCCTTGCATGTCGCATTGTTGCGGACGTGCCGCCAGATGCTCCCCCCCGCAAACTCCACGGAAAGAGTTCAAGAAGGCCCACAACTCATGGACAAGACTCATGACACTCATGACAGATTGCGTTTCCATAAGGTCGGCTCCCCTGCAAGTCGCGCTCTCGGCACAATGCGACGGTTTGCAAAGACATTCAAATACATGACAGGAGCGCAGCGTGTGAACAAGGGGTCAAAGGAATGGGATAAAGAGCACAGCGAACGCGTGAGCAATGAACAACCCAGTGTTGGATGGTGACCCTATAAGAACGGGATTTGAAGTTGAGCCTTCATGCATGTTATTCACATCCGCTTCCTTTTTGGCGGAATCGGGTGGAAGATGATCGAAAAGAGGGTTCTGCATAATAAAGACATATATCACCATATAACATGTATATATACATATACACATTATGTGTGTATATATTGATGTTGGTAGCCAATGAGGGAAGCACTTCAAGTCAGTTCGTGTAGAGTCTGTTCACAGGGTGTTTCCTATCAATCCAGAGAACACAAACATGATGAATGACAAGCAGCAGGTTCAACTGAGAACATGCCAGCCCATCACCGGGCATTTGCACGCAATCTGGATCTGGATGAAAGAGCTGGAACAAAGAGTGAAGTGAGACCTCGCACTCAAAGTCACTCAGCGAAGTTTGGTGTTTGCTGTCAAAGCAAGTTAAACGTGGGGCTTCCGTTCCTTCGTTTATTCGCTCATGTCGCTTGCTTAGAAGAACAAGAGGCGTTTGCCTGAACTGCGCAGAGCATAAGCCGACAGAAGCTGATCAAGGGCACCCACTTCACCTCGTTTGCTTTGCGGCTCTTCGTTTGATTTGCGTGTTTTGCAAGTTTTGCTTCGCCTCGTAAAGTCAGCATTTTCCCTGCAAGCTCAGGTGGCACATCCACTTCCAGCACCGCTTTGCCCCAGACGTCCCCGCGTGCGAAGAAGCCCCCTTTGAAGAGGCAAGGGGGGCCTGTTCGGCCCACACAATTGCAAGGATCCGACGCTCCCAAGGCCCCGTTTTTTGCCAGGCAACAGCCGGAGTCTTTGGAAATCAAGAAAGAAGCACGGCAGATCCAGGTTGGGGTCATTGCTTTTGGCATTCCGACACATGATTATGTGCGGTTCGATGATTCTTCAGGCTCTACTGGAGGAAGCCCAGCGGCGACAGAGGCGTTTGGAGGCCCGGCGTTCAGATGAGATTATTTCTCGCTGCGCTCCGGATCAAGTTGGCATTCCTCATGAAGGCCAGACTCAGCACACCCAGCCCGTACACCAGCCGGAACCTCATTTCGTGAGCTTGGATCTGCAAAGGTTTAGCCATGTTCACCCTTTACCCTGAGGTCCTTGAGGCGTAGCACGTGGCATCTGCATATTTCTCTCGATGTGAGCTGCCAGAATTGGGGCAACCTTGCAGCTGGCCCAATGTCAGCGGCAAATCGCTCCTCCTTCTCATTCCTGTATCTGTAGCCACTTCTACATCCTGTGGCTGCCGCTTGACTCTGCTTGAGTGCCCCCGCTTGCAAAAGAAGGATGCGGGTTGTCGTAGCGATATCTTACGCGATTTGATAAAGCAGGAGTCGCTTTGAGGCTCACGGCATGCTAGATGACGAAAGCTGTCAAAGAACAGTTTGAACAGTCGAAAGTTCTTTGAGTCCGTTCATTTCCTAAATGATCTGACGGCACATGTCTTCGCACACATTTTCTCCGCTCAAGAGCCGTTCCTCTAAGGCTTTCGCAGCCGTTGCAAACGATGACAAGAGAGATGCCTCAGTTCAAGCATTCTTGCAAGTGGCTGCTGAGTTTTTTGAGTGATCGATAAATGCTTTCCAAGCAAGCGAGATTTGCCAAGGCTCCATGATGAACTTTTGGAAGCTGATGTTTTCTTCATGTATCTGGAACTGGGTCATTGGCTCTTTTGCGATAGGCGCGATAGGCGTGACAAATGTTTGATGCAAGACGATGCAAGTCATCGGCGCGCTCTACGACGAAGCCCTCGAAGAAAGCCGAAAGCCTTATAATGATGATAGTCTAGCTGCATTTTTCTCGGCTACTTGAAGGCTTGCGGGGTGTAGGTGCCATCGCCCACATGTGCCGTTCATGTGGCTCGAAAGTGAGTGCTCGTCGTGTTCCACGTTGTGATGCGAGCTCGCGTTTCGGTTTTCGCTATTTCATCTTCGACCCAGCAGAAGGTTCTGAATGAACGGCAGCAACTCGAAGATTACTTTTCCATTTCTGCTTTTATTATGCGATGCAGGCTCCAGGCGCAGAGGAGCAGGGCACGTAAGGGTTTAGGTCAGGAGTGAGTGGGCAGTGGGAGTGGGTGGGGAAGGGGGGGTAGGCGAGCCAAAAATCTTGCGCTATGAAAACTCAAACTCTGGGGTCGGTGGGTGGGGGGTTGGGGGTTAGGGGGTTTTAGAGGGGTTGGGAGTGGGTCGGGTTTGTGGGGAGCAGGGGTTTGGGAACAGGTAGTGGGAGGGCCCCAACAAGGTGGACATCCGGATCCCTACCCCCACTCCACCCGGCCCCCCCCCCCCCCGCCCCCCCGTGGTGTGGGTGTGGTTGGGGGGTTGTTAGGGTTTGGGGTAAGGTTTAGGGCCTACCCCCGCCCCCACCGCTCCCCTGTGGTGTGGGTGTGGTTGGGGGGTCAGGGTTTAATTAGGGTTTAAGGTTGAGAGTTTTGGGGTTAGGGTTCGGGGTTTAGGGTCTAAGGTTTAGGCCCGTTGTGTGATTGGGGGGCTGGGGTTAGGCACGGGGTTGAAGGTTTACGAGACCGGCCGCTCGTGCTACCCCTGCGCCCCAGCCCCTGTGGTGTGGGTGTGGTTGGGGGGTTTTCGGGTTGAGGGTTTAAGGTTTAAGGTTTGGTGTTTCAGGTTTAATTAGCCCCCCTGCTTGTGCTGTGAATGGGTGGTTGGGTTGGCGTTTGGGGTTGAAGGTTTATGGTTTAGGCTAAGGGTGTGAGGTTTAAGGCTATTTTAAGGTTTGGGGGAGAGGTTTGGGGTTTGGGGGCAGGGGGGGGTGGGGGCGGATACCATGTTGGGGGGGTTCCATGAAAAAGTGGAGGCGGGTGGGGGGGTAGGGCACGGCAGCCCGAGACCATATACATAGATAGTGTATATCAGAAGTATCACCCTTGCCGCCTTCGTGGCTGTTCAAGGTAAACCTGTCCTGTTTAGTTCCCTCTCGGCCCACGTGTTCTGCGATGGCTGGGCAGCAGACGCTTATCGCCTTCTTGCTGTTCGCAAGTGTGCGTGGTGATGTACGGGCACGGAACCTCCAAGCGCTGGATGGCCTGATGGATGCAACGTGCATGACCTCGTGCCCAGGGAGCTTAAACATGCTCATGGACGTGAGCTCCTTCTTGCCCCAAGACACGGGCTTGGAGGGTCTTTTAGCTCTGGCTGCAGGGGGTGAAGTCAGTGGCCTGGTAGGAGCGCTTGCTCAAGCCATGTGCAAGCACACAAGCGTGATGACTTGCATGGCAACGCAGTGTGTGCCAGAAAATGCCACCACCGGCAGCAACACCATGAATGTGAGCATTGACACCCTGGCCCAGTTCATCCCCTGTTTTTGTGATGCCTGCCCGGGCATGGATTCGCTCTTGGCAAGCATGGCATCCGTTGCCCCCACGTTGCAGAATTTGACGTCGGTGGCCTGGCTGTTCTGGGAAGATGTATCTTCTTTTGGGTGTGTTTCGCCCTTGCTTGTGATTGGCCAAAACAGGGAGCCTCAAGAATGCAGTCCCATCACTCAAGCCTGCAACACCATCAAGCATTGGGTCCCTCTAACTCGCTGCTGAGCCTCGAGCAATCATAAGCCACGCAGTCCAAATAAAGATTTTCATCTTTACGCTTGACGTCGAGAAGTCCCAGGCAGAGCCCCAAAAGGAAATCCTCAGTGGAACCGAGTTGAGCAGGGTGCGATTCCAATTTCGCTAGAGGATCTAGCTGCTTGTTGAGACATGCCAAGGCATCTACCCAGTTCTGAAAAGATTTGTTTAGCTCTCGGGAAACTGCAGAAGCTCAGGTACCCACGGACGCGCTGAACCTTGCATGCCCAATGGTTGACGCCAGCGAGTGCTTGGTGACCAACGCACAGTGCGCTTCACTTGCATTTACACCTTTTGATGCATGAGGGTATCTGTGAAGTCGCCGAATTGAGGCAAGGTTTTTCGGGGGGTCGTTGGGAGCAGCGAGGGCTTTCCAAGTCACTGTTTTTCGAGAACGATCATTGGTGTTGCAAGCCAGTACTGTCACCATGCTGACCAGATCTGACTGATATTGACAGTGTGTTCATTTTTCAAATGGCAATCTTCAGAAGGGGGTGCTGTCTTGGGGGGGCCCCTCTAAATCTTCCCCAAATGTAGGGCGTGGGGATTTGGACTCGACTTCTTTGGGCAGAATCTGCGGCCCGTACGGCCATGTTTCCAGACTGGCCATTGCGAGCTCAAAATGCCTCACTCCTCGTGGTCTTTATTACACATTGTTTAATTTGTCGTTGTTTTTACATGACCATAGCGCACGCTATACCTTCTATCTACCAAAGAGCCACTCTTGGAGAAGTTTGGCCGTTTCGAGTTCGCTGCCGGTGCGTCGGAACTGTCGAGACTACCTCACGGCTGCTGGAAGGGGTTATATTCAGCAAGTAGAAAGCGTACCTGTCTCAAGGCTTGTATTGAAGATGAGACGATTATAGAGCGTATTAGAGCTCCGATTCCAGGACTTAGGAGGGTTCAAGCTTCCGACGTCATGATTTGATGATGAGGTGTTGCCTTCGCCGCAGCCTTCGGGGAGCTACAGTGCCGACCTCAGCCATGTCGTCATGGATCTGACGCAGATCATATTTTGGTTGTGGCATTCCTAGCAATGCCCGACCATATTCGGATCGCAATTTCCTTGGAACTCCCTACAAACCTCCAGCATTACTTTCAAATAGCATCTCCTGTACCAAGCCTTTTCTGCTCTGTAGGTTGAGAGATGTCCTAAACCTTCAAACAGCCAAAGTCCTAAGCTACACCAGAGTCGCGATCCCAAACTCGAAGGCCCAACCATAAACCCCGACATGGCGCGTCCCCCACATTAGGGCCTCGAGGGGCCTTGAGCTATCTTGAGCTCGAAGGACTGCCGGCCAAGCTATCTCGACGATCAAGTCCGCGTGCCAAACCGCTGGCCACTGGGCTTGTCTTCCTGCACCCTGAACTGCCCTAAACCCCAAACAGCTATCAAAACAAGGAGCGTGTTCAATTCCACCCCATATACCTTCGCAGTCAGCACACGACCTCCGACCCCTCCAAGCCAAAGCAGTCAGAGGTGGCTTAGTCTGAAGCTTGATACATGCGTTTGGGACCAGGGTTTCAAGCTTTTGGGGTTGTAAGGTGGAGACTTAGGGTCTTAGAGTTTTAGACATTTAGGGGGGGTGATCAAGGTGTATAAGGACAGTCCCGCACACAGTCTGGCAAACAAGAAGAACAGGACATGAACCTCCCCAGGCCCCTGGGGCCCTGCTGCTCCCGTGCCGCGAATTGTCGAACCGCCCAACCCTTGATTAAGAAGCATTTCCAAGTCCCTCAAATCCATGTAAACCCTAGGCCCTGCAATATGTCATAATGGGCAAATTTCTTCTGCGGTCCCCAACAGCTCAGACCATCAGCTTGTGTGCTTGGAGGTGCTTCCTTGTGTGAAGGGGGTTTCGCAGATTTTCAGGAATCAAAGCTTATGGGGCCATGTCTTCTCTCCAGAGTACTGCCACAAGTATGGTCGAACAGGCTCCGCAGTGGAAAGACTACTCGAGGGAAGAAGTCGAAGACGTGCTCTTCAAGTTCCTTCAGAAGAACGAAGACAAGAGCTTCCTCCCCGTCTCTTTGTTCCAAGACACTGGCCTGGCCAAAGACCTGAAGAGCCCCTTCAAGTTCTCCATGGCTTTGACTAGGCTAGCGATGACTGAGAGAATCTACCACACGTGCGACTTCAACTGGTTCAGCGCCACACAGCTTGATGACAATTACCAACTCTTTAGCAACGCCCTGAACCACAACTACGGGCGCAAGATGATCGTCAACAACGAGAGGACTGGTCTTGTGCACAACGAGCCCCGGGTACCCCTAGCTGACCTGAAGAAGCTCTTGCTTTCCAAAGATATCGAGGCGGCTGACAAGTTCTTTGATGGCACCACTCGCCTGCTTGGCGACGATAAGGCCGAGGTGCTCGAGAACATCGTTTACTTCGCTAGCTACCCTCGCTGTGGCAACACTTGGTTCGCTGCCAGCTTTGAAGAGCTCACCTCTATTGCGCCTGGTTCAGACATGGGCCTTGACGCGTTGACCCTGACAGTGGGTCTCATGATCAGCGGACAGGTGGCCACTCAGAGCCATGACGAGGGCCAGTGGTTGATGAAGACGCATATTCCATTTGACGACTGCAAATTCCCGATCGACATAAAGAAAGTGGTCCTGGTTGTCAGGAACCCCATCCAGGCTATCCAGTCCCAAATGCACCTCCTCAGCTCTTGGTCGCACAACCTTGTCATCGACACCGAAACCATCAAAGAAAACGACTTGGTCAAAATGACCCGGGAGAACCTGAAGCCCTTCGTCGACTTCCATCTCGAGTGGATCAAAGCTGCTCGTGAGCGCAAGTGCCAGATCTACTTCTTCAGGTACGAAGACATGTGCGACAACCTTGAGAAGGTCTTGACCGAAGCCTTCAAGTTTATTCTCGAGGTCGATAGCTTGGAAGGCACGGTGATCGAGCACAACATCAACAAGCTTCTCGAAGGGCGAAAGAAGATCAGAATCTACAAGAGAGCTTCGAAGGAGGGAGATAAGGTCAAGGTTGTTCAGAAAGAATTCCTACACTCGATCCCTGGGACTCAAGAAGTGCTCAAGTTCTTCGGCTACATGGCCGAAAATGAGGATAGCCCGGAGGTCATCTTCCACCGCACCCACTTGACAGGCGACATGCCCTTCAACAAACTGAATGCCGAACAGCACGCCGCGTTTAAAAACAAAGAGTATGAAAGCAAGCCTACTTTCAAGTCGTCGGACTTGAAGTATATCGGACGAGACCCCAATGTGCCCAACACTATGGCGGAGATTTCTCGCTACATCAAGATGAAAGAGAGATTTGTTTAATGGATTGCTTGCTGAGTGGTCGCCCGGAGCATGGCAGTCCCGGCACCTGACCGAAGGCAGCCCGTACAGTCCGAGCGGCCCATTTCCTGCTTAGGTTTGTTTGTTTGGCGCCGGAGTTGGCTACGTCTTTCTCTTTGCGTCTCTGTGCTTAGGGCTGCAGGGGTTCATAGCTCTAACAGAAGAGCAATGAGCTTGGAGCCTGGACCATGACCCAGCTTGCAAGAGTTAAGAGTAATGGAATTGGTGATAGTAGCAATATTCGCAGTAGTGTTCAAAGTGGGTGAATTCAGAGGATGGTTCTCATACTGTGCGATCCCCCCGAGTCGAGAATTTCTATTGGAGACGGTCTCGGTTGGAAACGGCGGCTTGATTCTTTAAAACTTCGGACTGCTCATAAACGTGAACCAACCCAGCAAAACAACCCGAACCCTCGAAGCTCTGCATTAAACCGAGACCCTCTGCAAACGCTGGCACGACACAATGGGTTTTTCCTTTAAGACTGAGGGTGTGGGATTCAGGTGCTTCGGGATTATCGTGTTTCAAGTGTCTTTAGTGGTTTTTAACATCGGGATATGCGGTTTGCAGGCCTTAGGCAACGGTTCGACGGGTGTAGGGGGGAGGGTGTTGCAACAGCCTCAGTGACTATAAAGGCCCGCATGGGGTGCGAGGAGCACCTTCCAGATTGAAAAGAATGGTCACCACGGAGGCTGTCAGGTTGCATGGTCAAAATTTCGATCCTGAAACAGGCATTTGAATGAAATTACTTTAATGCTTCCCGGCAGGCCCCCATACGCTCCCCTACAAACCCTACGGGCTGTCCACGGGCCTCCGACCCGGAGAGACCACACCCGAGAATAACCTTTGGGTTTGGGGCTGGCCCGGCCTTGCAGCAGCCTAGAGGGACCCAAAGCAGCACCGGAGGAAAATCTGAAGCAGGTAGCCAAGATTCGCCAAGTAGCCTTAGTTTCTGTAGTCCTTGCATTGAGCCATAGTCAGAACCCGACCCCAATGCCTGATTGAAATATGGTTGGCTACTAGAGTATATATTATGGTCACATTCCCGTCTATGGTACCCAACCAGATTGTTGACACTATTGCCCAAGCCCCGGCGCTCGTGTCACCAGATCCCCAAACTTAGCAAACCACCTGAAACACTGTTGCGATAGCATTCTAGGTGCGACGAACGCAATCCAAACTGTAAGAGCCTTGTGTAGCACCTACATCAAACTAGCACCCTTTTCGGAATGGCTAACAACTGAGGTATCCCTACCGCGTGCCTGGGCTGGCATTTTGACATGCGTTAGCGCCAAGCCACTATTTTACCACCGCAAGCACCGCAAGAACCATGAGCACTACAATGTTACAAGCATTACGAACCCTGCCGCCGCCGCCCCTGCCGCCACCACGGCTTGTCTGATTGTTACTACCGAGCTGCTCTTCGTTGCGAACTGAAGTTGTATCTGTGGATAGTTTGTAGTTTGAGATGCAAAAGATTCGTTTCTTGCACGTAGCGAAGAAGACTCGGTCAGCCGCCCCGAGTATTTCCGATTTCTTGAACAAGTTTTGAAAGACGGTGATATTATGGCGAGTTAGCATGGAGGATATCGTGTCAGTGCACGATCTGACTGACTTTCTCCACAAGGGATAGCCAAGACCTCGCCTTCTGAACCCTCGACAGGCCATGGTCAGCACTAATCCTTACACATGCTTTTGCACTGCGAAGTGAGTGACCGCATAAATAATTGATTTCAAGGCCGACGACGACCACTACCGCGACCACTACCACGACCACCACGACGGATCCCAGCACCCTCCCGGCTAGCAGTGCGGCTGTATGTGGAGCAGGCGCTCGGCGCTGTCTTCAGGGTTTCGGAGTGCACGGGGTGTATAGACGACGTTGCAGGGCATAGCGTCAACCTCTCAGGATGACTTGGGGTTGAGAGTTTACAGAGCTTGGGGCGCACGCCTTGCACTCCTGTAAGAGGCTTCCAGGCGCCCGAAGCTGCAGCAATCGTAGAGGCCTGCAGGATTGTGGCGGGCCCCGGTCAACACGCCACCACGGCAGGTGTGGGGCCAACTGGCAGGAATACACGATAATACACGCGAACCAGACGCACGACTGCGAATGATTTTTACCCTTCCAAACCCCGGAGGTGAGAGGGCTGGAGTTTTCTCTGAAGGAAGGGGCAGGAGAGCTGCGACTGCGGCAAGCTGTGCCACAATGCTGTGCACCGTGCCACAGCGAGAGTTGTGGAACCAGGTCGCGCACGTCAGGACATGGCAGCGTTTTTTGCAGAAGTTTGTTGAATATCACATAATATGCATATACATATGTACTGTATGTGTTTTTTATCTTTATATATATATATATATATATATTATATGTATATGGATGGACATCCCCCCTTCTTCCTACTATTCTTCATGAGGGTCCTGTCATGTGTTCACGTTTTAATAGTATTCCTATGACGTTTGATAGATAGTACCTATGACTTAAATATGATTCCAAGTCATTTTAATAAGAAAGATTTCTATTAATTTCAATAAGAGTCTTATTAATTTCAATAGGGTTCGTATCAATTGTCGTAGGGTTTTCATTCAATTAAAAGGTTTCTGATTAAACTCATACGAATCCTACGAACCTTCTAACTTTAGTAAGAACCATGTTGAAACAAATTGGACTCCCAGAAATTTCATCGTAATCCACAATCTCGAGCAAATTGTTCAGGTCACTTCTGTTGGAGCAATCGCTCCAGCAATTGCTGAGTGGATCATTGCTAGAGCAGGACTTTTGAAAACTCGTACTCTGATTGAATTAAGCCAATTCAAAACCAACTAAATGAATTAACAACATTCGATCTACTAAGTTAAACTCACGAAATTCATTAAACTACAACTAAGCAAATTATCTAAATTAATTAAAATAGTCCATGACCAAACCATGAGGCTACGTCTGTACTAGCACAAAAATCCTAGTTGCTGAGTTCATAGGCCCCCCAAAAGTGTACACTTTCAGTTCTATAGGGGATTATAGTAGACCAAAAAGTGTAAAGTGTACTCACTCAGCTACTAAGAAATAGGGGTTTCTTACTCCGATACGGCCTCCCGGTAGGTCATGGGGGGGGAGGGGGTGTGAGCATATATATATATATGTGTGTGTGTGTGTGTGTGTATCTATGTGCGATCGAAAGCGATAGTAACGGGACAAGTAGGAGAACGGTACTGGCAGTCGTCGTCATGCTATGGTCCTGCAGCTCTGCCTCCTCTACCGTGGTTTTTGACCCTTCGAGCCCCAGAACCTGAATACCAGGTGCCGCCACCCTCCTTGCCAGCGTGTGGCATGCCATGTTTGCCAAGTGAGGAGGTACGGCGAACTGTTTGTCAGCAAAGGCTAGCGCTTCAAAGCATCACGATTTCCAGATTTCACGAAGCCTGTCCTCCTTCAATTCACACTCATGACACCCTCCCACGACCAACCAAGCAAAGAGTTGCTCGTTTAGCTGGCTGGCAAAAAGCCAAAATCTGAGGGGCGAAGCCCCTCGGTTTGAGTATGTGATGCGCCCACATGAAGAGGCGAAGCCTCTTCATGTGGGTCTTCTTGCTTCTCAGCAGTTTACATACTCCCAGAAGTTCATGGTTACTACTAGTTCTTCCGAACAGACGTTGGACGACAGAAGATAGTACTTAAGATGCAGCCGATTGGTGTCCCAAAAAGCCTTTTCCTTCTGTATATCAAGACAGTATGCACACTCTACACCCTCATATACCAAAAACCTCGACACTTCGTGCACCTCTAACCTACTAAGCCTCCAACCTACTCGTGTTTTCATCTTGGCAAGAAATTCAGAGGCTCAAGTGCGAGCAGAATTGCACAACGAGCCAACGAGTCGGAATCTCAAGCTTTCTCCGGGCGCCAGCGGTTGAAGGGAGTGATCCCCGGCCCTGGGTCCCGAGCCCGCTTGGGCTCCGAAGCTGCAGGTCTGTACCGTACCTGGTGAGAAGTTGTCTTAAATTTAGCAACGTAGCAGAACCATCAGGCCATCAGAAGTTGGCAACTTCCCATTCGGGGGGCCAAGAAGGCTGCTCGAAGACTGAAGACTGGAGGGTCGAAGGGCATCCAGGAGAGAAAGGTCCCCAGCAAGAGCGTCCAGTACTCCGAGGGGCTACTCTGCATTTGTGCGCTTCAGGGGCTCTCTGCATGGGGATACTTTGGGCTTGTAGTGTGCTGCACATAGACGATAGCACAAGCTTTATCGTGCCTTATACTGATCCTAGAACCTCTAAAGCATTCGCAGATTGGAGTACCAAGCGCGCCCAGTCGCTCCAACGCACGCAACTACACCGCCAGGGCCTCTCTAATGACTGCCTGCAGGTTTGCAGGTGCGGAATTGAAACACCAGGGAGGGTACGAAGGGCTGGGACACGGTGAACTCTACGGTACTTTGGCCCATCACCGCCGTTGCAATTCTACTCGCATTGACGTGGGGTGTGTTGCGTGCATTCAAAAATCATCATTGGAAGTATCGACTTGGCAGTCATTGCCGGAACACACCTCGTTAGACAGGAAGTTCGTGTTCAGAGAAGCACTGCACGCTGCCTTTGCTGAAAGGATCACGCCGGGCAAGTTCTGCAACAAGCGCTGCTATGTTCTAGGAGCGTTTCAAAGTGCCTCAAGTGGTACATCCGTTACGTGCAATATGTCCCTATGTACTTGCAGCGCACCTCCAAGCCAGAACCACATGAGGGTCCATCAAAGACTAGCCGCCCAGTTTTGTGAAAGCAATGGCCGACCACCCTGCTGGTGCCGTCGCTTTCTGCGACAGCTCGAAAGCACTGAAAGGCCACCTTCGCCCAGTCATCCGTGCAGTTGGTGAGCATCGGGGCATCTTGCAGTATGAAGATGCTGCAAAAGCAATGTCTGCCTTCGAAGAGATTGTGGATGGTTCTATCGTTTGCGTTGTGGCCGAAAGAACAGCTGCCATAGAGCTCGCACGCTTTTTGCGGACACCGTCGCGCAGACCGTGGTTGAGAAGCATCCCCCTGCTAGTGTTAACGCGTGACGCGGCAGCGCGGGCCGCTGCTGCCAGGGTTGGGTCCATCGTTGTCAGGGATGTGGAGAAATTGACAGCACACATTCTGTCGCTTCCTTCAAAAGAGGTGATCCAGTCCGAAGTTTCCGCATGCCACTTCAAAGGCTTGTTGTGCGACTTGAGCTTCGGACATTTTGAAGGCGGCAAGTCTAACATGGAATGGAACTTCAGCGAAAACACACAACGTATTCGGCAGGGGTTAAACAGACAACGGGTCCCATGGTATCCGGAATGCAGCAACTATGAGGAACATATTGACACACTGGCCTCGTATTTCAGCATCCTGCAGCCGGTGCACAGGTGCAGCCCAGGCGTATTCCTTGGCATGTTGCGCAGCGGGGGGTTGATGTCCAGAACCGAATTGGAGGCCTTCTTGTCCACCAAATCAACTACACTTTGGGCTAAGCAGCATGTCAATCGACATGCGCTTTTGCAAGAACTCTGTCGTGAACTTCATGCGGATCGTCGCATATTGTATCAGTACAGTGAACAGAAATGTATTGAGATTTATGAAAATGAGGTGGTGGATGGCTCCATCCGCAAGGGCAGCCATGTGCATCTGAAGGGACGGTCAGGCATTGTGTGTACGAGCCCAGACGAGCATGGCAAAGTCAAGGTCGAATGGAATGATGGCAAGAAGAAATCGGAAGTCAAATTGAGCGACATACAGAAAGACCCCGATGCTGTACGGGCTGCTGAGAAGGCTGCGCGTGAATCTCGAGAGCTTGCAAGCAAGCTGAAGAGCACGCTTCCAATGGAGCATCATGCCAGGATTGACGAGGTTGTCAACAAGGTAGCGCATGATATGATCACGGCTTCCAAGCAAAACCTCGAAGGGGTTGGCTACCACAAGGACAGGGCACTGGGGACCCATCGACATGTCTTCTCTACTTTGGGCGTGAATGGAACCTTTGGGTATGGCTCAATTGTTATTGTTCTCAAGTCTCAGATTCTGCACCATCCTGACTGTTGGATCAGCCCGCTCGCTGCGACCGGCTATGTGGGACCCCACTACTGGGTCTTCCGTCATAGGCCATGGTCCTCCGCATCCCTCGCAGAAATCTCTACTGATCCGGATGTAAAGTACCCGCCCCTACCCGACCAGCCGGACTCTGACAGCAAAGGGGTCGAAGCTTGTATCCAGTCATCTTTCAATCTAGCAGCAACAGCCCAATGGCCTGTCCTCATGGCTCGAGAGGTTGATGCCATGTGCCACTACTTGTGTTACGGCCATCGTGAACCGACTAGCATGGACAATGCTTCAAAAGGGAATGAGTTTCATGGCCAAGGAAAGGACTGGAAGAAGGAGGAGGTTCGGACAATTGGCCGAAACAAGCGTCTGAATGGAGGCCAATCAGAGCTGGAAGCCAAGGCCTGGGAAGCTGTAGTTGATTTTTACGAGACAAGGGACAGCCACACTCAATTTGAATGCCATCTTCCCGGAATTGTTCCACTTGGTGCCATTGACAAAATCATAATCCGAAAGGGTCTTTATCGAGATCACACAGACATTAAAGACAAGGTGGATTCATATGTCTTGCCAGATGGCAGACGATTGTGTGACCTTGTGCACATGACAAGTTCGCCGTCGGAGTGCATGACATGGCAACATGATCTATTCGAGACGAAGCGCCGGGCAGTCCAGAAGCAGCTGGACCCTTGCCGGCGCCATCCAGTGTCGGTGCAGGTGTCTGGTCGCGTGGACCGCCCAGTTTTCTTGCCGAGCGACTTTAGAAAGTGGTTCGGTGAGCCGAGCAGTTTTCGATTTTCCTTTTGCACTCGGTGCTCACACGACATTCGGGTGTATTTCTCTTCAACTGCAGAGCCGCAGCGCGATGACTGTGATCTGTCGGACAAACGGTGGACATCCACAACCTATATGTTTGCCATTGGTTTCGATCAGAATCGTGTCAGCTACATCTCCAAGGGCATCACGCAATCTAAGCATAGCGTGCATGTGGAAAAAGATCCACTGGTCCGTTGCACGACTTCAAAGGAGGGTGATTTGTCTGCCATTGGCATTTGGGACCGATACTGGTTCGAAGTGGTGCCAGGCGGTAACGCGCTTGTCCGCTGTGGCAGGGGTCCTTTCGGCGAGAACGTGATGATGAGCTTTGAAGATACGGACCCGATCAGAAACTTGCAGTACATCGGGGTGGGATGTTGGCGCGAGCCTACAGTCTACTGCGATTTGCAGGTGTCCTCCGGGGATGGTTCGGTTTTCCCATTCTGTCCAGCAGACCGAATCATTGATGATGACCAAGGCATCCAAGGCGCACCATGTCCGGCTCCATCTGTACAGATTGACGAGGCTGATAGGTCTCTGCCCTCCTGCAAATTGTTTTGGTGGGGCTAGTTTCATCCCTCAAGCATTTTCGACCGGACCGGTCCGATTGAAGACGACGTCAAAAATGACCATTAGAAATCGTTGGTGAGACCTCCTGACCTGGCATATCCAGACATCGATAACATTGAGACCAACCTGACAAATATAGACGTCGTATTCGAGAGATGAGAATTGGTACCTGCAGGCTCTCTAGTTACTGTACACGTGGGCACAAACTAGTTTGCACTGCAGCCTGCAACTGCCTACGGCTGACATGCTGGAGTATTTTCAACATAAACCCTGAACTCTAAATTTGCTCTTCAGGATTATCCCAGCCGCAGGCAGTTTCCTTGAGTCCTACCCCTCCTAACTACCTCTTCGCCAGATGCCTTGCGTGGTCTTCTCCGCAGCCACTTTGGTAGAATGGGCAGGCGCGGCCCTTCTACGCTCCGGAAGCAGAGGCTTCGCCCCAAACCCTCAATATGGTCCTTGCACTCTGCGCCAACTTCGCATTGGCTGGTCTTCTCATCCCATTGGCACGGGCCAATGGCCCCACACGCTGGAGCTCCCGCACGCTATTTGGCTCTCAGTCTCACTGCTACCACCAAAATCTTGAGTTTGGGATTTCCTAGGTACCCTATATAAGCGTGAATACACTGGTGAAGGGATGTTTGTTGCCGGCTCTCTTTGTGTTATTTGTTGCTCCGGACCTACCCGGAGGAGCTCCATGCCCACCCGCTGCACAGCTGGCAGCGATTGCGTTGTGCCTGCCGACGAGCATTGGATCCTGGACTGGTCCCCTCCTGAACTGGCCTCCTTGACCATCCGGGGCAAACTGGAATGGGACAGAGGCATCTTCACAGCAAGGTATCAAAAGTGCTAGCAACTAGAAACTAGACAAAGTAGCGGTAAGATTAGTTGTGCATCACGCATAGTTCAAGTTTGCATTAGCCGTAAGAGTGTGTCACCCTGCTTGTGGCAATCATTGTTGGGTTTCGATCCAGGCGCATCATCTGAATGCATGGCAAGAACCAGGTAACCAGGCCCTAGACGCGTCTGGGACCTTGTAGCCTAAGTTCTGAGGCAGTTCATGCTTGATTATCAAAGCAGTACGCTTTGTTGCCACCAGCTTGATACCCCAAACCCTAAACCATTTTTTAAAGTAATCAGTTTGTTGACCCAAACCGGGCGACACATTTAGTAAAGTAGTCAGTGTGGGAGTGATCCATTTAAACAAGCCGAAACCCTACACTCTAAACCCTAAACCCTAAGCCCTAAATTTTCTAAATCGAAGATAGATGTTGGGGAAAGTTGGGTTGCTTACTTATTTGTTTGGTCTTCGGAGGGTCGAGGGTTAAGGATCGGAGATAGATCGATCTTGAAGAAACTTGTATTGTTTACTTATTTGCAAGGCCTCCGGTGGGTCCGTATCTGTGCGAGGCATGGCAAGATGCACAATTTGCTGCCACCAGTTTGTGTTTGATTGTCAAGGATGGGAAGGAGTACGATTTGTTGCCAGTTTGTGCTTGATTGTCGAAGGTGACAAGAAGTACGATTTTTGTCGACATTTTGGGTTCGGTTCTTACAAGATGAAAAGATGAAGGATTTGTTGCCACCAGGTTGTGCTTCATTGTCAAAAGTGAGAAGAAGTACGATTTGTTGCCACCACTTTGTGCTTGACTATCGGAGATGGGAAGAAGTACGATGTGTTGCCACTAGTTTGTGCTTAACTGCCAAAGATGAAAAGAAATACGAGTTGTTACCAATTTGTGCTTTATTGTCAAAGATGAAAATAAGTACGATTTGTTGCCACCGATTTGTGCTTGATTGTCAAAGATCCGGAGAAGTACGATTTGTTGCCGCCAGGTTGTGGCTGATTATCAAAGATGAGAAGAAACACGATTTGTTGCCACCAGTTTGTACTTGATTTTTGAAAGATTGGCATCAATACGATGTGCTGCCACAGTTTGTGCTTAGCTGTCAAAGATGGGAAGAAGTGCGACGTGTTGCCGCCAGTTTGTGCTTGATACCCTAAGCCCTAAACCCTAAACCATTTGCTAAAGTAGTCAGTTTGGTTGACCCAAACCGGGCGACACATTTAGTAAAGTAGTCAGTGTGGGAGTGATCCATTTAAACAAGCCGAAACCCTACACTTTAAACCCTAAACCCTAAGCCCTAAATTTTCAAAATCGAAAATAGATGTTGGGGAAGGTTGGGTTGCTTGCTTATGTGTTTGGTCTTCGGAGGGTCGAGGGTGAAGGATCGGAGATAAATCGATCTTGAAGAAACTTGCATTGTTTACTTATTTGCAAGGCCTCCGGTGGGTCCGTATCTGTGCGAGGCATGGCAAGATGCACGATTTGTTGCCACCAGTTTGTGCTTGATTGTCAAAGATGGGAAGGAGTACGATTTGTTGCCAGTTTGTGTTTGATGCTCAAAGATGAAAAGAATACGATAGGTTGCCACCCGATGATGTTCGTACTTTCGAAGATGGAGAGAACTTGCCACCAGTTTGTGTTTGATTGTCAAAGGTGGGGTGGGGTACGATTTGTTGCCACCAGTTTGTGCCTGATGGTCAAAGATGTGAAAATGTACGATTTGTTGCCGCCAGTTTGTGCTTGATTGTCAACATGTTGCCACCAGATGTTTGTTCGAGGTTTGAATGATGGAAAGAAGTACGATTTTTTGCCTTCAGTTTGTGATTGATTGTCCAAGATGAAAGGGAGTACGATTGGTCCCCGCCCGATTGTGTTTGTAGTTTTCCAAGATGGAACGAAGTACGATTTGTTGCCACCAGTTTGTGCTTGATACCCTAAGCCCTAAACCCTAAACCCTAAATCCCAAACCATTTACTAAAGTAGTTAGTTTGGTTGCCCCAAACTGGGCGACACATTTAGTAAAGCAGTCAGTATCGGTGACGAAAACAAGCCGAAACCCTACACTCCAAACCCTAAGCCCTCAGTTTTAAAGATCGAAGGAAGATCTTCGGGAAAGTTGGGTTGTTTACTTATTTGTTTGGTCTTCGGTGGGTTGAGGGTTAAGAATCGGAGATAGATCGATCTTTATGAAACTTGTGCTGTTTACTTATTTATAGGGCGTTCGGTGGGTCGGTATCTGTGTGAGACATGGCAAATTGTACGGTTTGTTGCCACTTGTTTGTGCTTGATTGTCAGAGATGAGATGAAGTACAGAGTTTGTGCTTTTTTGCCAAAGATGGAAAGAAGGACGATTTGTTGCCACAAGTTTGTGCTTGATACCCTAAGCCCGAAACGCTTTGCCATAAGCCATAAGCCCTAAGCCCTGAACTATCCTGAGTTCCAAGCCCTGAACCCTAAACCCGAACCTTTTGTTAAAGTAGTCACTTTAGTTGACCCAAACCGGGCGACACAACTAGTAAAGTAGTAAGTGTCGGTGGCCACAACAAGCCGAGACCGTTAACCCTAAATTTGGGGGGTTCTTGAAACACGTTTCGAAGGCCCTTCTAAACTTCAGAAACATCAGCCAAGGCATGGATGCTTTACAGCTGACCGCCGGCTGCGTGCTCGTGGAGGGCATCTCGACATGTACACCCTAGTTAAGTGCGGGGTTTAGGATTGCTTTCTTTGCGATACTGAAAGGTTGCAGCCCACAATACTAGCCTGACGCCAGTACTGCGACACACCATACCGATTCTTCCCCAAACCCTGCATCCCAGTCTAGCTGGAAGCCCTAATTCGACTGCGGTATGGTGTAGAAAATTCATGCACAAGAGCAAACAGCAACAGCAAGCTTTAGTATACTGTACATTTTGTAGTAGATGTGCGACAGTATGTTCCGGTATACTCTCCTGGAGGCGCATCGCAGATACGAGTGTTACTCTAGATCGAGGGAACCGAGGCAATGGTACCTTAGAGGTCGGCACGGAGGCCCGGCCGATGAGCAAGCTCGCCACAATCAACCTCACGGATGCGCAGGCGATTTAGGGCAGGTTTGGGGTTTAGGGCTTTGAGGCGAACCCCCCACCAAGAGAAGCCTCGGCGCCCTAAACCCTAATCCCTAGCGTTTAGGGTTTAGGAGCTGCTGAAGTCAAGCCCAAGCTTTCGGCTTTCATGTCGGCCGTAGGGTACTGTAGTGTACTGGGGTCTTGCTACGAGGGAAAATGGTGGCAGACGTACACGTTTCTGTGCCCCTTCTGTCGCTAAACCCTAAACCATCCTAAACCCCCCAAAGAAGCAGCAGGCTGCGCCACATGCAATGCTCGGAAGCCGCTATCTTGCCGGAAAGGACCAGGTGCAACCTCGAGCAAGAAAGTTGAAAGTTTAGCGGGATTGGGGATTTAGGGTTTAGGGATGAGGCATAAGGGGGGAGGGGTCTGTAGTGAGGGTTTGGGGGCAAAGGGTTTGGGTTTCGGGTTTGTTTGGATTCCGGGGGTTGGGCTCTGAGCTGCTCTGGCCAAAGCATACTATGTTTAATTGCTTGTGCTAGAATATAGTGTAAGAATTACTCCGGTGCCTGCTTATGCAACTCGATGCTTTTACTACACTGCCTTGTACCTTCGATATAATGTGGTGTGCTTTGTCTCTTGCAAGACAAGAGCCAATTCTGTTGAAGTGCTTTGTGCCACTGAACTGAGAGGATCGTGGGCCCCTCTACATTCAACCGGCTCAGTAGTCGTTTAGTCAAAACCTCCGCCGGCGTAGAAGTAGTCGTCGTAGTTTCGTTGTCGTCGTCGTTTCGTCGTCGTCGTTGCAGATGTAGCAGCAGTAGCCGTAGGAGTAGCAGTAGTAGTAGCAGTAGCAGAAGCAGTAGTAGTCGTCATCGCCGTCGTAGTAGTAGTAGTAGTAGTAGAAGAAGTAGTAGCAGTAGTAGTAGTAGTAGTAGTAGCAGCAGCAGCAGTAGGAGTAGGAGCAAGAGTAGGAGTAAGAGTAGGAGTAGGAGCAGGAGTAGGAGTAGGAGTAGTAGTAGAAGTAGTAGTAGTAGTAGTAGTAGTAGTAGTAGTAGCAGCAGCAGCAGCAGTAGGAGTAGGAGTACGAGTAGGAGTAAAAGTAGGAGCAGGAGTAGGAGTAGGAGTAGTAGTAGAAGTAGTAGTAGTAGTAGTAGTAGTAGTAGTAGTAGTAGTAGTGGTAGTAGTAGTCGTAGTAGTAGTAGCAGCAGCAGCAGTAGGAGTAGGAGTAAGAGTAGGAGTAAGAGTAGGAGTAGGAGCAGGAGTAGGAGTAGGAGTAGGAGTAGTAGTAGAAGTGGTAGTAGTAGTAGTAGTAGTAGTAGTAGTAGTAGCAGTAGCAGTAGCAGTAGCAGTAGCAGTAGCAGTAGTAGTAGTAGTAGTAGTAGTAGTAGTAGTAGTAGTAGTAGTTGTTGTTGTTGTTGTTGTTGTTGTTGTTGTTGGTGGTGGTGGTGGTGGTGTTGTTGTTGGTAGTAGTAGTAGTAGTAGTAGTAGTAGTAGTAGTAGTAGTAGTAGTAGTAGTAGTAGTAGTAGTTGTTGTTGTTGTTGTTGTTGTAGTGGTAGTGGTAGTGGTAGTGGTAGTGGTAGTGGTAGTGGTAGTGGTAGTAGTAGTCGTAGTAGTAGTAGTAGTAGTAGTAGTAGTAGTAGTAGTAGTAGTAGTAGTAGTAGTAGTAGTGGTAGTAGTAGTAGTAGTAGTAGTAGTAGTAGTAGTAGTAGTAGTAATAGTAGTAGTAACAGCTGTGGCAAGCGTAGCAGCAGCAGTAAAGCCAACAGAACAATACAAGGATAGTGTGCATATTGTAGAGTGTCCAGCGGCAAACTACAGCACAACATAGCAAACAACAGCATGGTCTTCGCTGCATAGTGGTAATGCCCAGGCGGGGATTCGGATGCACGGCCGTCCACTCGGCACTTGGACACTGCTGGCACGGGACATCGCCGAGGGCGAGTCTGAATTGAAACTCCGTGAGGTCAGGCACTGTGCAACAGAAACGATCACCCGAAAAGGTGAAATAGGTTGTACAGCGAAGGCTTTCAGGGCATCATATTGTATTGCATACATTTATCTGTTCATGAGGTTTTGAGTCATCTATGGCTGGGTTTGTTTCAGGCTTCGGGTAGCATTGCAAAATTGACAGGCCCAAGCAGGAGCACTCCACGTTTGGCACATCGCGAAGCCACGGCAAAATACGAGGAACTTCCGCACGAAGTGTAATTGTTCCGGTCCTGCTTGGGCTCTATCCCTTCAATCCTAAACCTTTTTGACGGCACCCTTGACGCACTACTCAAGTCCTTACCCCCGAAGCCCCGCACCTTACCTAGGGCTTGAGTTTCGAAATCTCCCCTCAGGATTTTGCCTCCGTGGATTCCGAATGATTCCGTCTGTCTTCCTGGGTCTTTCACTTGTGTGGACCTTGCCCCGGGCCGGGACCATTCTCAAGCTCAGCGTTCACAAAGTTGCTACACCCCAAAGCTCTAAGTTGCCAGACCCCCAAGCCCTCAAACCTCCAAGACCCTTCACCGCTAAATCCGTAAAGCCTTAAACTTTGGGAGGATCCTCACACACTCTCCTGGCGGATTGGCGACGTGATCGGAATCGCGACAACGAGCCGAGGCCAAACGCAACCCAGATGGAGGAGAGAGGCTTTGGGGTATAGCGGCCCCGGTACTGAACTTCTGCTCCCCTACTGGCTCCTCCACTCTGAGAGCTGCCTCTAACTCTGTCTGATCAGCCCAGAGGCTTTAACAACTTTTGGTTTCGAGTTTAGGGCTGACAATAGCACAGACCAGCATAGCAAGGCACAGGAATCAATTTGGCACATGGCGACTGGGGTGCGAGACCGACATGATCAGTCTACGGCTAGTACAGTGTTACGGGTTTAGGGTTAACGGTTAAGGACTCAGGGCCGCAAACCCGAAACCCTATACGGGTGGGTTTGCTGCCTTTAGGGGTTTATGGCTGTAAGGAGAGGGGCAAGTCAAAGGCCAGAGGTTTGGGTTACGAAGAGCCCTCCGGGTCCGGGTTTTTTTTTTTGCAAAGGTGTGGCTCGGCCCTGTCCCCTTGCAAAGGTGTGGCTTGGCTTGGCTTGGCTTGGCTGGGCGTGTCCTCTGACCTGGCTTGGCTCGGCTTGTCTGGCTTGGCTTGGCTTTGGTTGGCTTGGCTCGGCTTGGCTCGGCTGGGCTTGGCTTGGCTTGGCTCGGCTTGTCCTCTGGCTTGGCTTGGCTCGGCTTGGCTTTCGTTGGCTTGGCTCCTTGGCTTGGCTTGGCTCGGGTGGGCTCGGCTCGGCTTGGCTTGGCCTGGCTGGCTTGGCTTGGCTTGGCTCGGCGTGGCTTGGCTCGGCTTGGCCTGGCTTGGGTGCCGACTTCGTTTTGATTTCCCTGTTCTCCCCAGTCGCAAAGATTCTTTTTACCGCGATGTAGCTGTAGCTGGTAGAAATACGTGGAGTGTATATATGTAGTATGCGCAAGCATTGAGTTTGCAAATGGCTGCGCCCCCCCAACCCCCCCCGCTTTTTTAAGCCGTGCAAGCTTGCGTCAAAGCATATGAGTCTTGTTGAAGCCCATGATGCAAGCATTGAGTTTGCAAATGGGGGGGGGCTGCGCCCCCCCCAACCCCCCCGCTTTTTTTGAGCCGTGCAAGCTTGCGTCAAAGCATATGATTCTTGTTGAAACCCATGATGCAAGCATTGAGTTTGCAAATGGGGGGGGCTGCGCCCCCCCCAACCCCCCCGCTTTTTTTGAGCCGTGCAAGCTTGCGTCAAAGCATATGAGTCTTGTTGAAACCCATGATGCAAGCATTGAGTTTGCAAATGGGGGGGGCTGCGCCCCCGCCAACCCCCCCGCTTTTTTAAGCCGTGCAAGCTTGCGTCAAAGCATATGAGTCTTGTTGAAACCCATGATGCAAGCATTAAGTTTGCAAATGGCCCCCCCGGTGTTGGAACCCATGATGCAAGCATTGAGTTTGCAAATGGGGGGGGCTGCGCCCCCCCCAACCCCCCCGCTTTTTTAAGCCGTGCAAGCTTGCATCAAAGCATAAGAGTCTTTTTGAAACCCATGATGCAAGCATTGAGTTTTCAAATGGGGGGGGGCTGCGCCCCCCCCCAACCCCCCGCTTCTGAAAGCCGTGCAAGCTTGTTTCAAAGCATATGAGTTTTTTTGAAACCTAGAGGCAAGCATTGAGTTTGCAAATAAGGGGGAGGGAGTCGGGGTGGTGAGAGTGGGGGGTGGGGGGGAGTGGGGAGGGGGGTGGGGGGGGGGGGGGGGGGGGGGGGGGGGGGGGGGGTGGGGGGGGTGGGTTGGGGGGGGGGGGGGTGGGGGGGGGGGTGGGTGGGACGTGGAGGGGAAGGGGGTTACCGAGCCACACCTTTGCAAGAGGACAGGGCCGAGCCACACCTTTGCAAAAAAAAAACCCTCCGCCGAGCCCTCCTGGGCCCGAGCCTTCCATCCATACCACCCAAAGGGCGGAAGAACTTTTCGGAAGTAGGCTTAGGCCTAAGCCCTGAAAGGAATAGGTTAGGGCCTGAAACGGCGTGAGGTGGGGAAAAGTGTTAGATGGCCGCTATTCGCACAGCTATTCTGCAGCATCCCCACCTTCACAGCTTCCTGCGCCATATCACAGCAAACCCTAAAGCCTCAACCGCAAGTCCTCATCCCTAAACACTAAACTCTCAGGCAACCCTACACCATCACAGGCATCGGCCCCAAGGGGAGCAACACAGCCGCCGGGCGTTCACACAAGAGCCGTCGTCGGGGTTGAGGGTTTGGGGTCCCTTAACCCAAACCCCTCCAAAAAAAACAAAACATGGTAGCGTCTTGAACCCTGAACCCCTAAACTGCCCTAAAACCCCTGCACTTGCAGCCAAGTCTAAAGTTCAGTTGTCTTGCGATCGAGGCTTCCGTGTTCTACTTCCATTCCGTGTGTATCCAGAGGTGATCTGTGCTCAGCTCCTGTTGGAAGGGCTTAGGCCCAGTTTAGGCCAGTTTGGGCTTGAGGACTTAGTACGGTAGTTTGGGGAAGTATAGAATTGGCAAAGTAGAGTACATCCGTGCATGCGGGAATCATACGGGCATACATTGAGGTAAAACCTGCAGTCCTTTCCTCTCGACGACATATGTACTAGAGGGCACAGGCTTCAACAGACCTTTCTCAAACCTTCAACCCTGAACCCTACACCTTAACCCTTTGCACCTTGAAAGCCCTGTTAAAAGCCAACAAAGACCCTCAGGTGACCATCCAGCCCCCCGCGGCCACGGAGTACTGGGGAGGCTTCCGGCGGCTGCACTCCTCCGGCCGGGCCTCTGCCGGGGCTCCTTTGGTCCTTTGTTCGTCTGCTGCTGTGTTGTCTTGTTTTTGTTATTTAGTGTCGTTGTACAGGGCTTTGAGTGCAGGCTTTTGTGCTTAGTGTAGCTTAGTAGAATAAATTGCACTGCAGAATATCTCGTGCAAGCGGTACACTTTGTACAGTATGTTATACATGTCATATTATGTTATGGTCTGTGTACGTTACAGGCTTGCAGGTCAGGAAACATAGGCAAAGCTTGCGAAGGTCTGAGAAGACAGGATGCTTAAGACCTGCACCCGACCCCCGATGCCCCTTTGTCTTGCCGGGGAACTTCTTGGGGCCCGAGGACTTCAACAGAAGCTTCGAGCTTGCCGCTGAAGTGGTGAACTTGCAGCGAACTGTGGTCATCACGGGGCCGCCGAACTGGGATTCTTCCGAAACCGTGGCGTCAAGAAGCGGTTGGGGTGGATGTGCTTACATATCATTCTATCTTGGAATTGTAGAAATCCCAGGTCGAAGCGCCTTGCGCCCATGAGTTTTAGGGTCTCTGGGGCGTGTACAGCAGGAGGCCCACCAATTGATATAATATTGGTAAAGTCAGCAATTAGAGAGACCCTGTTCACACCCTGTCTCCCAAAACGGGACAAAACCAAATTCTATGACCGAGCTGCGGGATGATGTTTACTTTGTACGACGAATGGGGGCGCCCCAAAATCCGGACCCCCAAGACTTCATAAGGCCGCCAGTCCTGCGATAGTAGGAGACATGTAGTATTCAGTCAAGCAGAGTACTCTGAGGTATGGCGTGAGTACTGGCACCCTTGAGCACCTCTGTTCTTTACCTTGGAGCTCCAACGACTAACAGTTCGTCACATCAGTAGTCATGCCAGTCCCCGTGCTCGTGCAAGTTTTGTTTTCTGTGTGCTACATCGAAAAGACCACCACCCAGCTTCGAACAGCAGTCGCCAGCATGATCTATGCATGGTAGTGAGACGAACGAAACCCAATACTAGAAGCTGAGGACTGGAAGGGGCTACACACCAAAATCACTGGCCGGGGTTTCATGGACGCCCGGTACGTCCGCGTGGAGAACTGCGGGCAGCCCCCTCACCAGGGGCGGCCGGGCCGTCAACGGGTTTCAGGGCTTGACGTTCGAATTTAGGGCTCTTTGGGTTTGGGGCAGGGTCACAGACAGGAAGGTAGGATTGTGTTGCGATTGTTAAAATGGTGGTTCAAGGTTCAAGGTTTTGACATCTTGAGCTGTTCAAGGGTTTATGGCTTCAAGGGTGAAGCAGCGTTTGTTGAGCGGGAGACACAGCCGCCTCTATAACCTCTATAGGGCATGGGAGATGTTGAAGGGGACTAGGCTGTTTTTTGCTTGTCAAAGAAGAACCCAATCTGTAACCCGAGGCCCAAAGAGGCTGGGTATCCAGCAGGCCTTTTAACATGTCGCAACCGCTGTTGACTTTCTGTTTTTGTTTTCCGAATCCGAAGCCGTAGAATAATTACCACGTTGAGATTAGGACAACAAAAATCGCATTGCAACAGCAAAATACTCATCAGTATAAGTACCAATTAATATTTCGAAGCCTGATACTCCTGAAGCCTAGACCCAGAGACCTTGAACCAGAAAGCACGAAAGCCCGAAGAAATGTCCTTAAACCCTAAACAGCTTGACCTCGAAGTCTTCAGGGCCAAAAGCTTAGGGCCGACTCCACACATGTTAATTTAGCGCAGAACCCCCATGCCCAGGAGATATTGTCTTCACTTCCACTTGATGCACCGCTGCCCACGCTGCGTGTTTCACGGCAACGCGGTGGTCAACTCCACGCAGGCTTCTGCCCAAGAACAAAACATGGCCACCACGTCAGGGAGCAGTGCAAATCTTGACGCCTTCATACTCGTAGCTACATTCTGGGCTTTTCTTCATCCCTTCCCCCTCTTATTCAACGTAACCCTTATAAAAAAAGGGAGAACATTTTTGGGGGTCATTTTTTTTGTTTTGTTGGCATTGTTTTTGGCTTTTGCTTTTGCTTTTGCCTTTTTGCAATTCGTCTTGTTTTTGATTGTTTTCCGCTTTTTGCTTTTCACGTCTTGTTTGCTTTTGCTTTTGCTTTTGCTTTTGCTTTTGCTTTTGCTTTTGCTTTTGCTTTTGCTTTTGCTTTTGCTTTTGGTTGTCTTTTGCTTTTCGCATTCCGCTTTTTGCTTTCCGCTTTTTGCTTTTCGAGTTTCTTGTCGCTTTTGTTTTTTGATTTTTTGCTTTCCGCTTTTTGCTTTCATTTTTTGACTTCTTGATTTTGCTTTCCGTGTTTTGATTTTTGCTTGTTTTTGTGATTCTGCTTTTGCTTGTTGCTTTTGCTTTTGCTTTCCGCTTTTTTCTTTTTGCTTTTCGCTTTTACTATTTTGCATGTGCTTTTGCTTTTGCGCTTTGCTTTTATCATTTTTGCTTTTCGCCTTTTGTTTTGATTTCTACGTTCTGCTGTTAGTGTTTACTTTTGCTTTTAGCCTTTTGCTGCTCTCTCTTTTATTTTCTCTGTTTTTTTGCTTTTCTTTTTTTCGGCCTATTGCATTCTGATTTATTGCTTTCGTTCTGCTTCCTTTCGATTGCATGTGAAGCCTCTGCATCATTCCATCATGTCGAAATTGCAAAATGAGCATTTGGATAGCTAATTGACCTGCAGTTTCTTGTACAAAAGCCCTGCGGGTCATTATTCGCAGTCGGGCCAAAGAGCCTTCTCGCAGAGCAAGGTGACCTGGGAAAACCTTAAACTTGAAACCCAGATTCGGGCCATAGAACCTTTTAGCAAAGCAAGCAGACCTGGGAAAACCTGAAGCTTGAAACCCAGATTCGGGCCATAGAACCTTTTCGCAGAGCAAGCAGACCTGGGAAAAGCTTAAACTTGAAACCCAGATTGGAATTTATCGCAGAGAAAGCAGACCTGGGAAGACCTTAAACTTGAAACCCAGATTCGGGCCATAGAACCTTCTCGCAGAGCAAGCAGACCTGGGAAACTTCAAAGAGGTATACCTTTGAGAGGTAAGAATCGTCTCATGAACGGCCTCCACCCTTTTCGGTGCGAAAAGGCCGTGTCAAAAGTGAGAAAAAGACAGCGGAGAGGTATGAGCTCTTTGAACTAAACGTGATCTTAATGCGTTAGAGAACGTGCTTTTAGTGCCAGAACTATAACTGACACATAAGACAGAAAGAAAGAACTTCAGACCTCTAATAGCCGAAGACGTTTCGCAGCATTTGCGCAGCATTTAGGCCAGTTTTAGTCGTGGCGTTCCTTTTTTCCTGTTGTTGGAGAATAATGATACTATTCTCCCACAGCGGGAAAAAAGGAACGCCTTCCCCGCTATGCAGATTTCCACTTGGAGGGTTCCTTCGGGTCCCTTTTCGGCTTGAGTTGGTGTCAAGACCCACAGTTTTGTAGCGAACTGACGGGTATCGCGTTCCTTTCCTATTCCTTTCCACGCTTTTCGTGCTTTAAGCCCGGGTATTGAGATGTTTATCTCTTCGTGGGACGAGGGCCATAGAACATTCTTTTCGCAGAGCAAGAAGACCTGGGAAAAGTTTAAACTCTAGAAGGCGTGTTCAACTTGAAACCCAGATCCGGGCCATAGAGCTTTTTCGCAGCGCAAGCAGACCTGGGAAAACCTTAAGCTTGAAATCCGGATTCGGGCCGTAGAACCTTTTCGCAGCGCAAGCAGACCTTGGAAAACCTTACACTTGAAACCCAGATTCGGGCCATAGAGCTTTTTCGCAGAGCAGCAGCCCTTGGAAAACCTTAAGCTTGAAATCCGGATTCGGGCCGTAGAACCTTTTCGCAGCGCAAGCAGACCTTGGAAAACCTTACACTTGAAACCCAGATTCGGGCCATAGAGCTTTTTCGCAGAGCAGCAGCCCTTGGAAAACCTTAAGCTTGAAATCCGGATTCGGGCCGTAGAACCTTTTCGCAGCGCAAGCAGACCTTGGAAAACCTTACACTTGAAACCCAGATTCGGGCCATAGAGCTTTTTCGCAGAGCAGCAGCCCTTGGAAAACCTTAAACTTGAAATCCGGATTCGGGCCGTAGAACCTTTTCGCAGCGCAAGCAGACCTTGGAAAACCTTACACTTGAAACCCAGATTCGGGCCATAGAGCTTTTTCGCAGAGCAGCAGCCCTTGGAAAACCTTAAGCTTGAAACCAGGTTCGGGCCACAGAACCTTTTCACACAACAAGCAGACCTGGGAAAGCCTTACACTTGAACCCCATATTCGGGCCATAGAACCTTTTCGCAGAGCAAGCAGCAGACCTGGGAAAACCTTAAACTTGAAAACCAGAGTCGGGCCATAGAACCTGTTCGCAGAACAACCAGACCTGGGAAAACCTTACACTTGAAACCCAGATTCGGGCCATAGAGCCTTTTCGCAGAGCACGCAAACCTGGGAAAACCTTAAACTTGAAACACAAATTCTGGCCATAGAGGCTTTTCGCAGAGCAAGCAGACCTGGGAAAACCTAAACTTGAAACCTTGATTCGGGCCATAGAACCTTTTCGCAGAGCAAGCAGCAGACCTGGGAAAACCTTAAAATTGAAACCCAGATTCGGGCCATAGAGCCTGTTGTCAGAGCAAGCAGACCTGGGAAAACTTTAAACTTGTAACCCAGATTCGGGCCATAGAGCCTTTTAGCCAAGCAAGCAGACCTGGGAAAACTTTAATTAAACTTGAAACCCAGATGAGCCTTTTCGCAGAGCAAGCAGACCTGGGAAGACCTTGAACTTGAAACCCAGATTCGGGCAATAGAGCCTGTTCGCAGAGCAAACAGACCTGGGAAACCCTTAAACTTGAAACCCAGATTCGGGCCATAGAACCCTTTCTCAGAGCAAGGGGACCTGGGAAAACCTTAAACTTGAAACCCAGATTCGGGCCATAGGACCTTCCCGCAGAGCAAGCAGACCTGCACAACGTTAAACTTGAAACCCAGACTCGGGCCATAGAACTTTGTCGCAAGCCAAGCAGACCTGGCAAACCTTCAAAAGGTAAGAATAGTCTCATAAAAGGCCTCCACCCTTGTCCGTGCGAAAAGGCCGTGTCAAATGTGAACAAAGACAGAGGAGGGGTATGAGCTCTTTGAACTAAACGTGATCTTAATGCGTTAGAGAACGTGCTTTTAACATGTAAGAACAAGACAGAAAGAAAGAACTGGAGACCTTTAATAGCCGAAGACGTTTCGCAGCATTTGCGCAGCATTTAGGCCAGTTTTAGTCGTGGCGTTCCTTTTTTCCTGTTGTTGGAGAATAATGATACTATTCTCCCACAGCGGGAAAAAAGGAACGCCTTCCCCGCTATGCAGATTTCCACTTGGAGGGTTCCTTCGGGTCCCTTTTCGGCTTGAGTTGGTGTCAAGACCCACAGTTTTGTAGCGAACTGACGGGTATCGCGTTCCTTTCCTATTCCTTTCCACGCTTTTCGTGCTTTAAGCCCGGGTATTGAGATGTTTATCTCTTCGTGGGACGAGGGCCATAGAACATTTTTTTCGCAGAGCAAGAAGACCTGGGAAAAGTTTAAACTCTAGAAGGCGTGTTCAACTTGAAACCCAGATCCGGGCCATAGAGCTTTTTCGCAGCGCAAGCAGACCTGGGAAAACCTTAAGCTTGAAATCCGGATTCGGGCCGTAGAACCTTTTCGCAGCGCAAGCAGACCTTGGAAAATTTTGAAACCCATTTCGCCGAGCAAGCAGACCTGGGAAAACCTTAAACTTGAAACCCAGGATCGGGCCACAGAACCTTTTCGCAAAACAAGCAGACCTGGGAAAACCTTAAACTTGAAACCCACATTCGGGCCATAGAACCTGTTCTCAGAGCAAGCAGACCTGCGAAAACCTTAAACTTGAAACCCAGATTCGGGCCATAAAACCTGTTCGCAGAGCAAGCAGACGTGGGAGAACCTGTAACTTGAAACCCAGATTCCGGCCATAGAATTTTTGCGCAAAGCAAGCAGACCTGGGAACACCTTAAACTTGAAATCCAGATTCGGGCCACAAGCAGACCTGGGAAAACCTTGAACTTGAAACCCAGATTCGGGCCATAGAACCATTTCGCAGAGCAAGCAAACCTGGGAAAACCTTAAACTTGAAACCCAGATTCGGGCCATAGAGCCTTGTCGCAGAGCAAGCAGACCTGGGAAAACCTTAAACTTGAAACCCAGATTCGGGCCATAGATCCTTTTTGCAGAGCAAGCAGACCTGGCAAAACCTTAAACTTGAAACCCATTTCGCCGAGCAAGCAGACCTGGGAAAACCTTGAGCTTGAAAACCAGATTCGGGCCACAGAGCCTTTTAGCAGAGCCAACAAACCTGGGAAAACCTTTACTACAAATCCAGATTCGGGCGATGGAGCCTTTTCGCAGAGCAAGCAGACCTTGGAAAACCTTAAACTTGAAACTCAGGTTCGGGCCATAGAACCTTTTCGCAAAGCAAGCAGACTTGCGAAAACCTTAAACTTGAAGCCCAGATTCGGGCCATAGGGCCTTTTTGCAGAGCAAGCAGACTTGGGAAAACCTTAAACTTGAAACCCAGATTCGGGCCATAGAACCTTGTCGCAGAGCAAGCAGACTTGGGAAAACCTTAAACTTGAAACCCAGATTCGGGCCATAGGGCCTTTTTGCAGAGCAAGCAGACCCGGGAAAACCTTAAACTTGAAACCCAGATTCGGGCCATAGAACCTTGTCGCAGAGCAAGCAGACCTGGGAAAACCTTAAACTTGAAACTCAGGTTCGGGCCATAGGTCCTTTTTGCAGAGCAAGCAGACCCGGGAAAACCTTAAACTTGAAACCCAGATTCGGGCCATGGAACCTTGTCGCAGAGCAAGCAGACTTGGGAAAACCTTAAACTTGAAACCCAGATTCGGGCCATAGAACCTTGTCGCAGAGCAAGCAGACTTGGGAAAACCTTAAACTTGAAACCCAGATTCGGGCCATAGGGCCTTTTTGCAGAGCAAGCAGACCCGGGAAAACCTTAAACTTGAAACCCAGATTCGGGCCATAGAACCTTGTCGCAGAGCAAGCAGACTTGGGAAGACCTTAAACTTGAAACCCAGATTCGGGCCATAGGGCCTTTTTGCAGAGCAAGCAGACCCGGGAAAACCTTAAACTTGAAACCCAGATTCGGGCCATAGAACCTTGTCGCAGAGCAAGCAGACTTGGGAAGACCTTAAACTTGAAACCCAGATTCGGGCCATAGGGCCTTTTTGCAGAGCAAGCAGACCCGGGAAAACCTTAAACTTGAAACCCAGATTCTGGCCATAGAACCTTGTTGCAGAGCAAGCAGACCCGGGAAAACCTTAAACTTGAAACCCAGATTCTGGCCATAGAACCTTGTTGCAGAGCAAGCAGGCCCTTCACGCGGGCTGATATTCTAAACTCGAGCTGTTTCCCTGATGAGCGGCTTCAGGCTTGTATTCTAGCCTGAGGTGGATGTAGGCTGTGAAATAGTATATATACTTTGCCTAGCCCTCGGAATGCTTAAGACTACTTTTGGTAATTCGGTAGTTTTGATATAGGAAATAAATGGCTTAAGCATTCCAAGGGCTTAGCGGTCGGGCTAAGGACTCTGGGAGCTCATGCTCGTTGTGTGATCCAAAGGGGCCTTTTCATATCCAGACCCACAACCTGATCTGTGCAAGCGTGAAGCTCTCAGTCAAGTTGTATCTCTCACACCAACCGGTTAAATTGTGCTGTATCATGATGTTTTGGTAGAAGTCGTTGGTCAGAATAGGCTGTTTTGCCACGACGTTTTTGTTTCGGGCTCGCGTAAATCATGATTGACGTGGTGTGCTTCCACACACTGAACATCAATGGTCAGCTAAAATGCCATCTTTGGTAGGCCACGTTATCTAGTTTTAAGTGTGTTGGCGCCAAGAATGTAGGAGTCAATTGAATGGCTCGTGTGTGTTTGGACACCCAGCTTCCTGAGCAGTTAGTCTTTCTGCCGAATTTATCTCAGATTGGGTGGCTGAAATGTGTTGTCGGATGACCTGTTGGGATCCGGTTGTCAAAACAGACTCCTGTGCCACGACATTTCTCGTTGAAATCACGCTTGCTTTGCAAGTGCCAACACCGTGTGCCCTCGAAAATTCATCCAGGATGATTTCTTCACTGCCGAGATTTGGCCCAAAGCAGGGGCATTTCACAGACGCATGGGTTCACAGCAGGTCCTGTCTCTCGGTGTTAGTGCCACTGTCTTGCATGAAGGTGCTGATTTTTGTTGTTCGCAGGTTATTTTCGGAAACGCACACTGCTCATCTGGCTCCGTGACTCAAACTCTTTGTGAAGTATTGCGCACCTAGCCAATACATGTGGCCCTCCATCGAACGTTCCCGAATGTCCCTAACACTCCGAAAGTTCCTGCGAGGCCGATCCAGAACGAATTTGTGAGGCTGATCCGAACGATCCCGAACGATCCCGAACGATCCCGAACATTCCCGAACGATCCCGAACGATCCCGAACGTTCCTGCGAGGCCGAACCAGAACGATTCTGTGAGGCCGATCCCGAACGATTCCGAACGATTCCGAAGGATCCCGAACGATCCCGAACAATCCCGAACGATCCCGAACGTTCCTGCGAAGCCGATCCAGAACGATTCTGTGAGGCCGATCCCGAACGATCCCGAACGTTCCTGCGAGGCCTATCCAGAACGATTCTGCGAGGCCGATCCCGAACGATCCCGATCCTGCGAGGCCTATCCAGAACGATTCTGTGAGGCCGATCCCGAACGATCCCGAATGATCCCGAACGATCCCGAACGATCCCGAACGTTCCCGAACGATCCCGAACGATCCCGAACGATCCCGAACGATCCCGAACGTTCCCGAACGTTCCCGAACGATCCCGAACGTTCCTGCGAAGCCGATCCAGAACGATTCTGTGAGGCCCATCCCGAACGATCCCGAACGATCCCGAATCCCGAACGTTCCTGCGAGGCCTATCCAGAACGATTCTGCGAGGCCGATCCCGAACGATCCCGAACGATCCCGAACGATCCCGAACGTTCCCGAACGATCCCGAACGATCCCGAACGATCCCGAACGATCCCGAACGATCCCGAACGATCCTGCGAGGCCGATCCTAATTAATTTTAATCAATTTTAAGTCATTTTCATTAGTTTTAATTACTTTTAATTTTGACTAATTTTATTTTATTTTAATTAATTATAATTAATTTTAATTACTTTTAATTAATTTTCATTAATTTCAATTAATTTTAATTAATTTTAATTAATTTTAATTAATTTTAATGTATTTTAATTTTATTTAATTTTAATTCATTTTATAATGAATTTTAAATTAATTTTAAATACTTTTAAGTAATTTTAATGAATTTTAATTAATTTTAATGATTTTTAATTCATTTTAAAATTAATTATTAATTCATTTTAATTAGTTTTAATTAATTTAGAACGATTCCGTGAGGCCGATCCCGAACGATCCCGAATGATCCCGAACGGGCGGGGGGGGGGGGGGGGGGGGGGGGGAGGTGAGGCGTTCGGGACACAGAATCGTTCTGGATCGGCCTTGTAGGAACGTTCGGGATCGTTCGGGATCGTTCGGGATCGGCCTCACAGAATCGTTCTGGATCGGCCTTGCGGGAACGTTCGGGATCGTTCGGGACCGTTCGGGAACGGCTTCATAGGATCGTTCGGGATCGTTCGGGATCGTTCGGGATTGTTCGGGATCGTTCGGGATCGTTCGGGATCGTTCGGGATCGGCCTCACAGAATCGTTCTGGATCGGCCTCGCAGGATCGTTCGGGATCGTTCGGGATCGTTCGGGAACGTTCGGGATCGTTCGGGATCGTTCGGGATCTTTCGGGATCGGCCTCGCAGAATCGTTCTGGATAGGCCTCGCAGGAACGTTCGGGATCGTTCGGGATCGTTCGGGATGGGCCTCACAGAATCGTTCTGGATCGCAGGAACGTTCGGGATCGTTCGGGAACGTTCGGGATCGTTCGGGATTGTTCGGGATCGTTCGGGATCGGCCTCGCTGAATCGTTCTGGATCGGCCTCGCAGGAACGTTCGGGATCATTCGGGATCGTTCGGGATCGGCCTCGCAGAATCGTTCTGGATCGGCCTCGCAGGATCGTTCGGGGTCGTTCGGGATCGTTCGGGATCGTTCGGGATCGTTCGGGATCGTTCGGGAACTTTCGGGATCGTTCGGGATCGTTCGGGATCGTTCGGGATCGGCCTCGCAGAATCGTTCTGGATAGGCCTCGCAGGAACGTTCGGGATCGTTCGGGATCGTTCGGGATGGGCCTCACAGAATCGTTCTGGGTCGGCTTCGCAGGAACGTTCGGGATCGTTCGGGAACGTTCGGGATCGTTCGGGATTGTTCGGGATCGTTCGGGATCGGCCTCGCTGAATCGTTTTGGATCGCCTCGCAGGAACGTTCGGGATCGTTCGGCACAGAATCGTTCTGGATCGGCCTCACAGGATCGTTCGGGATCGTTCGGGTTCGTTCGGGATCGGCCTCGCAGAATCGTTCTGGATCGGCCTCGCAGGAACGTTCGGGATCGTTCGGGATCGTTCGGGATGGGCCTCACAGAATCGTTCTGGATCGGCTTCGCAGGAACGTTCGGGATCGTTCGGGAACGTTCGGGATCGTTCGGGATCGGCCTCACAGAATCGTTCTGGATCGGCCTCGCAGGAACGTTCGGGATCGTTCGGGATCGTTCGGGATTGTTCGGGAACGTTCGGGATCGTTCGGGATTGTTCGGGATCGGCTTCACAGGGTTCTTTCATCGGGATCGTTCGGGATGGTTCGGGAAGAAGGGGTGGGGGGTGGGGGGGGGGGGGGGGGGGGGGGGGGGGGGGGGGGGGGGGGGGGGGGGGGGGGGGGGGGGGGGGGGGGGGGGGTGGGGGGGTGGTTGGTGGGTGGGTGGGGGGGGGGGGGGGGGGGGAAGAAGGGGTGGGGGGTGGGGGGGGGTGGGGGGGTGGGGTGGTGGGTGGGGGGGGGTGCGGGGGTGGGGGGGTTGGGGGGGTGGTTGGGGGGGGGAGGGGGGTTGGGGGGAACAACACCTGACAAGAGTGTTTGCCTCCAATAAATCACGTGGAGTACAGCCTATCAACGACAACAAAGCCTATATAACACAGCCAACTGCTGCCGACCACTGTGCACCGATGAAACCCGGACAAAGACAGACGACTCGCGCCGGTTTTGCTTCCAATATACGTCGCAGAGCACAGTTTATCAACGTCAATAAAGCCAACTATTGCCGACCACTGTGCGCCGATTAAACCCGAACAAAGACAGACACCTCATACCAATTTTGTTTCCGATATACATCACAGAGGACAGCTTATCAACGACACAAAAGTCTAATATCAGTCGAATAAAGCCATTTATTGCCGACCACTGTGCACCTCGCACCAGTTTCGCCTCTAATACACAACGTGGAGCGCAGCTTATCAACGACAGCAAAGCCCCATAAAGCCAAGTATTGCTGACCACTGTGCACCTATTAAGCCAGAATAAAGATAGACACCTCACACCAATTTTGCGTCCAATATACATCGCAGAGGACAGCTTATCAATGACACGGAAGCCTAGTATCTTCAACTGTTGACGACCATTGGGCACCGATTAAACCCGAACAAAGACAGACACCGCACACCAGTTGTGCTTGCAATTTACAATGCACAGCACAGCTTAAAAACAAGAAAAGACGCTTAATAAACGCAACCGCCTTACATCTTTTCCGACATGAATATCAACCACCACGTACGTTTCACGCACGCTTCAAACCCAAAAAAACACTTCAGTAATCCCCCAAAAACATCAGAAACACCAGCCACCTGGCACCAATTAATCATCGCAACAGCCACCCCCCCCGCCCCACAAAAACAAGACAACGACAACCTACCAACACCAATAAAAACAGCCAAACGATAGCCCCATGCAACACGCCCGGGCCTGCACATAGCACCGTTTCCCCGGTAGTCTTAAGCATTCCGAGGGCTAGCCAATATATACTATATATTTTAAGGGGCTGCGCCTAGGGGCGGGCAACGCCCCGAGGAGGCAGAGCATGCAAGCACGCGCGCGCAGGCAAGGCCATCCAAACGGCGCGCGCGGCGCGCACAAGACAAGCTGCGCAATCCGGAATAAAGGCTCACAAGCCTCCATCCACAGAGTCATTGGCTCCGTTCCTCGCCCTGTAAGCCCCCCGGGCCCTCCCCCTCCCAGCATCACGAGCATCATTGGGCCCCCGCTTCTCCTCCTTGGGGCCATCACCGCCCCTTCAAAAGCAGTCCAAAGCAGGAATTGTGCCTACACGGATGATTTTGGGCCCCGGCGAGCATCATGAGGATCAGCAGCATCGCAATTTCGGGAAGAGGGGGTCAAATCCCGCCTCGGCAGTGCCAGCGTTTTTGCGGGGTTTTCAACTGCTTAAGCAAGGGCTTCCGCCCTAGCACACACAGAGGCGTGCCCGATCTAATGCCTAACCAGCGCCGCCGCCGGGTGGTGGTGGGTTGGGGTGGGGGTACTGGCTGGCAAACGGGGCGAAGGTGGGGGGGTAGGCTTAGGGAGTGGGTAGGGGGGGGGGGGGGGGGGGGGGGGGGGGGGAGAGGGTGGGTATAGTTTATATATATATATATATCTATATATCTACATATCTATATATCTATATATCTATACATATATATATATATATAAGACATAGCATAAAGGGTCACTTTGCAGCGGCAGTCATGTGAAGGACACAAACAATGCAGCACTGCGTGCGAGAAGTGTTCCAAATCGTATAGTGGGGAGCCCTGTGTTGCCATGGGGGGAGCACCCGAAACTACTACTACTACTACTACTACTACCACTACTACTACCACTACTACTACCACTACTACTACCACTACTACTAGTACTACTAGTACTACTGGTACTACTAGTACTACCAGTACTACTAGTCCTACTAGTACTACTAGTACTACTAGTACTACTAGTACTACTAGTACTACTAGTACTACTAGTACTACTAGTACTACTACTACTACTACTACTACTACTACTACTACTACTACTACTTCTACTACTTCTACTACTACGACTACGACTACGACTACGACTACTTCTACTACTACTACTGCTACTACTACTACTACTACTACTACTACTACTACTACTACTACTTTAGTGGGCAAAGACGAGTGTTCTCATACATGGTTTGTTGCGTAACTCTACTCTGCTCCACGTACGATACTATACTCTATGTGCAAGCGAGAGAATATGGTATATAGCTATGCACATATAGCTATAGATAAACTATGCTATATGGTCGGACCTTCTACCACGCCTGAGGTTGGCATCACAGTCCACGGCACCCACCAAGCCCGGGTATCAAACAACGTCATGTGGAACACGATGTCTGCCGGCGTTTACATCGAGGATGGCAGCGGGGTTGTTTCGGGTTGAGGGTTCAAAGTAGTAGCCTCCGCAACCCACAAAATAAATACCCAACAGCACTCTGGCAAAGCCCCTGGAACTACCCGTTCATTTTCACCCCTCAAAATCTCGAGGATGGGAACGAGATGAACAACACTTTCGAGGAGAATGTCGTGATATGCATGCACGAGGTGCTCTCAAGTGCAAAGCCACTCTAAGGTGCGAAACGTTTTACAAAGTCCTGCAGTATACACTCTGGGATTGCCCTCGTGTTTCAATGAACGATCGGAAGTCTCCCTTGCAACTCCAGCGTTCGCAAGCCTTGATGAGATAAAGTTTAGAGCGTGCAAACAAGGGTTCTGCTGTCCGAAATAGGTTTTGGTTTCTTGAGGCACAATCATTACCAAAGGAGCTTTCTACTAGCCATTTCCTTATCTAATTTAGAAGCCCGTCTGCTTACTTCCCAGGAGCAGATACAACAAGAATAAGAGCATCATAGAGCATCAGCATTGTCTTCACCTGTTTTATTGATCATGTATGAGCTCACGCTTTTTGTTTCATATTGCTTCTGCTCTTGCTAAGAACTTAGTAGTCCAGTTTTTGAAGCACCTGTGGCATGGGTCCGTGTGACACCAGCAAGGCCTGTAGCTTGCACATACGCCAAAGGGTTTAGGCTTTACGTTGGCCGTGTTTCTGAGCGTGTCCTCCTGCGCCAGGTGCCGCAGGTCAACCCCTTGCCATGCAACAAGGGCGACACTGGAATTTGCCCCGAAGCTCGCCGCGGCTGCACCTACGACATGTTCAACCAGGAGTGGCTTTCAAGGGCTTAAGAAGACTGGCATTTGCTATCCTAGCTACATGATACCACCCTTTTGTTGGCTGCCGACCTCGAGGACCACCTGATGTGTAGCTGTTCCCAACAATCTCTTGGTACAATGCATCATGACTGGCCTGCTGCATAATGCAGCTTCGAGGTGCAGGTGTTGTCGTTAATGTTGCTAGGCTGCTAGAGCTCCAAAGACGGAGAGAAAGCCAATCAACACAGAACCAGGGCGGGCGCTTGGGCGGCTTTTTTGTCATCGGGATGACGAACGCTTTCATCAGGCGGGCGCTTCACCAGCCGAGCCCGCGTTAGGAGGCTCCGAGAGCCTAAACTTCTTCCACAGAGAGTCTCCCCCCGCTCTGTACAGTGCTACTTCGATGGGTTTTGTCAAGTTGGATGCGCGGGTAAGGGCCCCAAAAAGAGACCCGATACATAGTTCCCAGCAAGAAGTGACCCCAAGAAGGGATTTTGCCAATCTAGAGCATGGGAGAGGGAGAGCCCAGCATAGTCACGTTGGGCGGTCTGCCCTTTGGATTTAGGATGGTTTGGGCTGTATAGGTGTCAGGCTTTAGGGTTTATGCATTAGGGTTTGGCCGCCGATTCTTGTGGCTAGCTGTATATGGTTCCGACCAAGCAGACTCTAGCTCCCCCTGTGCTGGAACCCTCAACTCGGGAAGGTATATTAGAATTCCTAGAACCCCCTGAACCCAAATCCCCAAAGCCTCTTCTCTGGAAGCCTGCACCCGCCGACTGTGTAGAGCACCAGTGGATTCTTAGTGCGGTAAATGCAGTAGAGCCTCAAGCTTTCCTGGAACTGTAACCCTGCTGCAGAAACCGCGTGGTGAACATGGAGAACTGCTTTTGGTTCAAAGGCCTGAAGCCGCAACCTCGGCGTCTCACGCGAGGTCATAGCTTAATTACAGTTTAGGTACTCCCCTATATGGTATATAGTACAACCAAAAAACTTATAGTATTCTATACAGTACCCTATACGAAAAACAAGCCATAGCACCCTGTATAGTAATTACCCTATGCTATAATACCCTATAGTAGCAGACCGTCTAAGGCTTTGGGCAATTAGGGTTTAGGGTTTAGGGTTTCTTCGCTGGAGTATAGGGTGCAGGACGGTATGCTAGGGGTGTGCTACCATACACTATGATCTACAAAGTGTGCTTTGACGCTGCCTTGAGAGTCCGAAGCCCAACAGAGCCCTTACTCAGCTCACACTAGAATCCCAGAAGCCCTACCCGAAGCCCTGTACCCATCTCAGGCCTTAATCCGTCATCTTACCCCAAACCCTAGACTATCCTCGCTATATTAGTACGATGCTTACATTCATGCTATGCTACTGTATTCTACATAGCACAGCATACGTAGCAGAAGCTATCTCCCCCCTTTGTGGGGAGTTTAGCTGCGGCAGGCTCGGCGGATCCAATGGGTCGCGGCCATGCAGCAGGATTGGCCCAAACAGATTTGGATCAGCATGCTATTGCGACAAAGGGTTTAGGGTTTAGGGCAGTGCAGACTGCTGTACGTAGCATCCTCGCCGAACGTTAGACCCAAACCCTCAACCTACTGCAAAACCCTGAAAACCCGAAGTAAAACCCTCCCATTCTTCGGGGTCTCAAGGCGTTGCAGCTCGCTTTCGATCTGGCTGCAAGCCGAAGCTCGCAACATCGTCCTTTCAGTCTACAGTCTACGACAACACTGTATACCTGTACTTTGATCCCTTACATTCCTATCGTTTCTCCTTATTGTCGTTTAGGCGTATGTCATAGCATTAATAGATATATATATATACACATATATATATATATGGGTCACCGCCTATAGCGGTTCCCCTGTGTTTTTTGCAGATTCCCTTAAACCATCTAACCGAGAATCCCTCAAACCATTAAACCATTAAACCATTAAACCAATGGTTTCCCCCATATGAGAATCCCCTAAACCCCTAAACTATTAAACCATTAAACCATTAAACCATTAAACCATTAAACCATTAAACCATTAAACCAATGTTTTCCCCCTTCTGAAAATCCCCTAAACCATTAAACCATTAAACCATTAAACCATTAAACCATTAAACCATTAAACCATTAAACCAATGGTTTCCCCCTTATGAAAATCCCCTAAACCATTAAACCATTAAACCAATGGTTTCCCCATATGAGAATCCCCTGAACCATTAAACCATTTTCATGGGGGGGCAACCATTGGTTTAATGGTTTAATGGTTTAATGGTTTAATGGTTTAATGGTTTAATGGTTTAATGGTTTAAGGGATTCTCATATGGGGAAAACCATTGGTTTAATGGTTTAATGGTTTAATGGTTTCATGGTTTAGGGGATTTTCATAAGGGGGAAACCATTGGTTTAATGGTTTTAATGGTTCACTGGTTGAATGGTTTACTTGTGCTCCTGCCGAGGTACCTTGACCGCATCTTTTCTGCTCCTAAAATTCTGATTGGCAAGCAGTGTCGCCTGTATCTTTTCTGCTCCGAATATTCTGAATCGCAAGCAGTGTCCCCCGTATCTTTTCTGCTCATAAGTATACGTATACCATATGGGATTACGCCTTAAACCCTAACTCCTTAAACCCTAACTCTATAGGGTTTAAAGGTTAGGGTTTAGGTTGAATTGCCGGTATAGGTATAAATGCTTCAACCTTAAACCCAACCTGTGAACCTTAACCCTATAGGGTTGGGGTGCCTACATCATCATCGGAATTGACGAGCTGTGCGGAAATGTCTATATGACAAGGTTATAATTTATTGCTGTGGTTATAACTATGGGTTAGGGTTTGGTTTTTTACACACTTATGTAAACCCATAACAAAAAAGGGGAACCCCATCGCGCCCCAACAAGCGAAATATCCGAAATACTTTACCTGAGCTAAAATATCTCAAGCAACCATCCCCCGATACGCAAAACCTGAATTCCATCATTTAACGATATAGTTTGTTTATATGTTGAATCCCAGCAAGTAGTGAAAGTGACGAGCTCTGCGGAAATAACCATATGACAAGGTTATAACTTTTTGCTGCGGTTATAACTATGGTTCAGAGTTTGATTTATATACATGTAAATAAACCTATAAGAAAATGAGGGTAACCCCATCACGCCCCAATAAGCAAAACAAAACCTCTATCCGAAAAACTTTACCTTACCTTAGATAGCTCAAGCAACCATCCCCCGACAAGCAAAACTTGAATTATCCTCTTTGTTTATATTTTGAATCCCATCAAGTAGGAAGGACATTTGCTCACAGTATTCTCGCGTCACCGGGACGAAAGCCCTACAAACGTAGGCATAACCCTATGGGATTTAAGGTTTAGGGGTTTCAAGGTTCTATGTTATAGGAAATTAATGCCCAAACCTTAAACCTAAACCTTTAAAACCTATAGGGTACAATGGTTCGACAACCTAAGGTCTGGGCATGTATACCTTCAGCACCCTTTAGGGTTAAAACCTTTGAACCTTTGGGAGCCCTATGGGGTTTTACGGTTCTGACCCTAAACGAATCAGGGTTAAGGTCTAAATGCCCGAAGTTTAAACCCTTAAGGGTAAAACTCTTTGGGTTTTCGTTTTAAATGCCTAAATCCTAAACCCCAACCCCTTAAACCTGAACTCTAGAGGGTTTACAGGTTCGGGTTCAGGTTGAATTGCCGGCTTAGGTTTAAATGCCTCAATCTTAAACCCTAAACCTGTCAACCTTAACCCTATAGGGCTGGGGCGCCTACATCATGATCAGATTTGACGAGCTCTGCGGATATATGTATGTGACAAGGTTATAACTTTTTGCCGCGGTTAAACTATGGTTCAGGGTCTGATTTATTTACATGTAAATAAACCTATAAGAAAATGAGGGTAACCCCATCACGCCCCAATAAGCAAATCAAAACCTCTATCCGAAAAACTTTACCTTGGCTAAGACATCCCAAGCAACCATCCCCCGATAAGCAAAACCTGACTTCTATCATATAACGATATGGTTTGTTTATATATTGAATCCCAGGAAGTAGTAAAAAGGACATTTGCTCACAGTATTCGCGCGTCACCGGGCAGAAAGCCCTACAAGCGTAGGCATAACCCTATGGGTTTTAAGGTTTTGGGATTTAAGCCCCAAGCCCTATAGGTCTTTAAGGTTCTATCGTACAGGTAATGCCTAAACCTTAAACCCTAAGCCTTTAAACCCTGTAGGGTTGAATGGTTCAAGAAAACCTAAGGTCTGGGCATGTATATCTTCAGCACCCTTTAGGGTCAAAACCTTTGTTCCTTGTAGAGCCCTATCGGGTTTTAGGGTTCTGACCCTAAACGGTTCAGGGTTAAGGTTTAACGCCCGAACTTTCAACCCTTAAGGTTAAATCTCTATGGGTTTAGGTTTAAAGTCTAAAAACACCTAAATCTTAAACCGTAACCGCTTAATCTTAACTCTATCGGGTTGAACGGTTTGGGTTTGGGTTTCATTGCGGGCTTACGTTTAAATGCCTAGGTTTGGGGCGCCTACATCATCATCGACTTGTTGCTGTGGTTATAACGATGGTTTAGGGTTTAACATACATACATTTATGTAATCCTATAAAAATAAGGGGAACCGCAATAGGCGGACGCCCATATATATATACATAGAAATGTTATATCAAGAGCAGATAGCTTCGACATGGACCACCCCACTAGCACTTCTTGCCTGCTTCCCTCGTATTCTGTTCCATATTTCTTGCTACAACTTTTTTAGTACTACCACCGCTACTGCAACTGTCGCCTCGAATCCTGTACGACCCATGGAGTTGTAATTTTCTCTATATACTCTGTAGCCCAAACCCCAAACCTGAACCCCTGACCCCAAACCCTAGACCTCAAGCCCTAAAGCCTAAACCCCAAATCCTAAACCCAACCGGACCCCTGAAACCCGTAGCTCTGAAGCAGGCAAGGTATGCCCCATGCATTTGCCCTTCGGCCGCATCCGCGGGAACGTTTGCCACGACAACCGACGTTTTGGCCCCCTGGTGGATGAGGAAGTCGTCTCTTGTTGGGCTTTGGGGCCGTTTATAGGTTGGGGCTCTGAGCTCCGGGCTTGAGAGCTTGAGGGTTGAGGGCTTTCCGGTCTTTGGGTGCGAGGGTTCTGAGAGGTTTATGGTTTAGGATTTCGGGATGTTTTGGGTTTAGGGCTCAGGTGCGAGTGAATGGAGTGAAAACAGGTTTTGTTCTCTTCCCAAGATTTGGTTTAGAGTTTTAGGGTTAGGGCTGAATCAGGGTGTAGGGTTTAGGGTGTGAGGCGCGGGTTTCAGGGGTTCGAGGCCTGACTGTAGTACAACGTAAAACAGGATCGGGGACTCGATGATTCACACCCGAATTCTTGACGGGACTCCCACATGAGATGATGCAGTTTACTGACTTGTCCTCGTGCAGACACGTAGACGCTACAATAGTTGGTATAGCTATACGATGGATTTAGGGTTTAGAGATGTATTGCCAGGGTGCGGAAAAAGGGCTAGAGGGGGATGCCATTCATAGCTGCACGCAGCCACCAAGGCATGTACCTCGACTTTCAGCAGCCCCGCATGCTGCCAAGGGATGAGAACGGCTTTGTGGCAGACATTCACGATCCGAGCTGCAACTGCTTCAATGAGGCGCGGCTTCAAATTTCAGGCTTGCACTCCGTGACGCTGTAGTATCCCAAGAAGCAGACCCAGTCCTTTGAGGTGACCCCACAGGGGGAAGACAGCGGCATCGTTCCGGCCAACGTTGTTGAAGACGAGCTAGACTGGCACAACGAGTTTGTGGGCCAATACACCTTGTCCGACGTCCGCTACTTGCGCTATGTCGGAATAAACAACATGCACTGCATGTACTGGAAATCATCGAAGAAGTTTGCGGACAAAAGCTTGCACCATGTCGTGGACTCCATGTGCATCAACGTGCCTGGTGCCTCAGCTCTGGTATCGTAAAATTTGCTGCCCTTCCCTGTCAGATTCTTCCCCCCCGGTGTATTGCCCTCAGCAACAGCCACGACAACGCCACCACCACCACGGCCACGGCCGCGGCCGCTGCCGCTGCCGCTGCCGCTGCTGCTGCTGCTGCTGCTGACGACTACTACTACTACTACTACTACTACTACTACTACTACTACTACTACTACTACTACTACTACTACTACTACTACTACTACTACTACTACTACTACTACAACTGCTACTACTACTACTCCAACAACTGCTACCACTACTGCTACTACTACTACTACTACTACTACTACTACTACTACTACTACTACTACTACTACTACTACTACAACTGCTACTACTACTACTCCAACAACTGCTACCACTACTGCTACTACTACTCCTACTACTGCTGCTACTACTACTACTACGACGACGACGACAACGACCTACTACGACTACTACCACTGAGTACTTGCTACCTACACTGGGAGGCACTTGTTGGGAGATGGCAAATGCGACCAGCCAGCTGACGACTACTGCCTACTACGACTATTACTACTACTACTGCTACGATTCCTACTACGACTACTACTACTATTACTACTACTACTACTACTACTACTACTACTACTACTACTACTACTACTACTACTACTACTACTACTGCTACTGCTTGTGAAGTCGACCAGCACTGGATTTGCACTAAACCAATGCAATCACAGCCCGGCCACGCTGTTTTACGACTTCGCGAGTTCAAGCACTTGTGCAGCTACGCCTGAGTGCGTCCGGTCGGACCGCACAGCAACCTAAGAGCTACTGTACGAAACTACCGTGCTCAAAGGCACAAGCTCGGTACTTGAGCCAAAACATTGGCATTGTTACGAATTGCAAAACTACACATGCAAAGGAAAACAACACGCTGCGCTAGCACTAAGCAAGCACACCATGCATGCTTTGACCTGCTCACATTCGCCCCTCAGCCGAGGCTTCCGGCTCACCAAGAGCTCATAGTGCGTCAAGCACTTCCGCAACGCGGCAAATGGGGTAGGGCGAGGGTGTCGCGTGCGACCCTGGTAGAGCCCGCACATCATGAGCATTGGCATGCGGCTTGGGCGGCAGCCCGCACTACCAAACGGACGCACGACGACAGCAGCCCTCTACGACCCTAAACCACCCCAAGTCGCGAGCGCTCACCTTTGTGCTGGAAGGCGAGGCTCCAGAGTACTGGGCAGGTCTTTGTGCTGCTAGTGCAAAGCTATGGTACAAATGGTACACTGTACAAACTACCGGCCCTAAGCTACGGCTACGGCTACTCACCTATCCAGAACTACCCTACGGGCTACCGGACTCAGCGAGAGCCGCGCACATTGCTTGTGCCGCAGCCAGTGCAACTCGCACGCGCTTCGGCGAGCGCACTGCCGCGACCAGGACACGGTCCGCAGCACCTGCAAAAGGGCTCCCTCGACGAGAGGGGCCACAGGCAGGGCGGAGAAGAAAAGTGCGGGGGATGCAAAATGGGCAGGCTTCAAACCTGCCGCGGCTTTTCGCCCGCAGTCACGCAAAAGAAAGTGCAAAAGGTTGGCGAAGCAACGCGCCGTGCTGCGACGCCTGCTCTGATAATGCGTGGATACATACCACGCCGCGCCAACTGGCCGCAGCCTACTCGATACCCTGTGGAGCAGCGTTGGGGGCACGAGTGGCGTTGCCAGCAACGTTGGAGCTACTGGCTCGCTCCAACTGAGGGCGCTTTGCAACCGCCTCATCGAGGGAGAATGCCTCGGCCGACACCCTCTGGAATTCCTCGACGTAGGACTGCGCGACAGGGTGCGTCTTGGGGACCTCAAGCTTAAGCCCTGCCTCCGCATTGGCTTTGCTGCTTGTGGTAAAATTGAGGCTCCCAGTCAGCACCACCGCGCCGTCAGGCCGCAGCAGGCAAAGGGCCTTGGCATGGTGCAGCCCTTGAATCCCGGTGCCTACCTTAGCCCCGCGGCCGTCGCGAGCATAGGCGTCGCGCAAGGATGTGCCGCAACCCACCTTCACCTCGGCACCTGCGGCCGCCAAGCGTTTCAACGCTTGCCACTGAAGCTTGGTGCGGTGGCATTGTCCCATGTCGGCGACAATCCGAACGCTTGCGCCCTTGCCAAGCGACGCTTCGATTGCCTCGATGCAGGATGGGCAATCTAAGCTGTAAGCCCGGATGTAGATCACATCCTCTGCTGCTCCTGACCCAAGCAGCGTTTGGGCGGCCTGAATGTACGGCCCGCCCGCAAGGAATTCTGCTCCTCTGACTGGAGAACTCCTAGCGGGGGCTGGGCCCTTGTTCCTCCGGCCTGGCGTGCGCGCCACAGTGGCAGTGGCGGCACGTTGCACGGAGCCGGAATGTGCGTGGGCTGCGCTCGCTCCATCTGCTGGGGCCGCGGCCAGGTCACGACCCGCGAGCCCCTGAAAGCAGGAGAGCCCGCGGCTCTTGGCCGCGAGTTGGGAGAAACACCCTTCACTGTTCCCCAAACCCAACACCACCCTACCCTTAGCTAGGGCGTCGGAGGCGGTGCTCCGAATGGAGTCTGTGAGCGCCGGACCCGCGCCTCGCTGGGCCGCGTGCAAAAACCCTAAGGAACGAGCGGTGTCCATTGCGGAATCGCAATGCCCGCAGCGTCCTTCTGCCAGGTAAGCACGACAGCCACAGGCAGCTGTCTCCTCCTTGAGATGCACCCAAACCTTATGGGTCACCCCTTTCTTGGTGCTCGCGACCTCAAACGTCGCTTCGGAGCCAAGGAGCTGAGACAGCCGCGCCTCAGGGGCCGCGGTGTTGCCATGTCGCAAATGCGCAATGCGATTGGCAACGGCACGACTCACGTACCACAGAACAGCACCGCACAAGATCACTACCACGAGAGTGATGGCTGTTCCGGCGACCCACACGGTCCGCCTCGCCCCGTGACCGATTTCCTCGACCACGTCGGCCGAAATCGTTGCAACCGCGTGCATAGAGTCCTCGACAACATGCACAGCCCCGCGGTGCAACTGCAAGGCAATCGGCGCCGACGCTGCAGCCGCCAGGCCCCACCAGCCGTTGATGTTCCCGTTGAGGGCATGCATCAACCGATTGAGGAGCCCGCGACCCAGGAAAAAGGGGGTCCGCGGCGGAAGCGGAACACTCGGCGGCGGCCGGGCCGACCCGCACGGGAAAGCTGGGACCCAGCTGGTGCTTGGGCGGGGTTGGAGCGCGGCAACAATGCCCGCGGCGAAAGCGCCCCAGGCGTACTTGCCCCTCCCCTTGGGCTTGCCCTTGGCATCGGACTTGCCTCTGCCCTTCGGCTTGCCCTGGCCCTTGCCACGGGCGTCTGCCCAAGCACCCCACGGGTCGCGGCCCTTGCCGTGCGTCGCCTCCTCGCGACGTCTCTTGCCGCCCCTCTTCTTGTGTTTGCTCCTAAGAAGAGGCTGGATCGTTTCCTGATCCATCGCGCGATTTGCCAGAAGGATCTCGTACTCCAGCTCATCTTGGCTGCTCTCGGAGCCCGAGTCCCTCTGTTCGCCGCGCCGCGGATCCGGGATCCCGCGGGACACGACCTCTGCCAAGCGGAGGGGTGTGCTGCACCTAAAGCACAGCTGCCTGAATGAAAGGTTCCATTCATAGCAGTTAGGGCACTGCCACCCTGCTATGCGGAGCGCTTCGCTGATGTGATCATCGCGCTCCGCCTTCTCCGCCTGGCGCCGCTCCCGCTTCTTGGCGCGCTCGGCCGCCTGCGCCTCCTCGGCCGCCTGGAGGGCTTCAGCGAGTTCCTCATCGCTGAGGAGCCTCGCGGCATCTGCCCGCGCTTGTTGGTCTTCAAGCTCTTCGGCAGAAAACCTCCGCCGCCATTGCTCCGGCGCGGTTTGGGGATCCACCTCCCACCACCCGATGTCGATCCCATTGATCCATCGGCCGTCGCACGGGGCGCCCGCATTCGGGCCGCCCGCGTGCGTGGTGAGGCACTGGTCCTCGGTCACCGGGTTAATGGCTTCGCAGAAGAAGCACCGCCAGCTGCCGTAGGGGTAAAAGCGGCCTTCGACGTAGGCTCGGTTGGCTGGGAGGGCGACCTCGTCCGCCTCATCCGCGGTGGCAGCCTCCATCTCAACCGAGACCTCTTCGTCCTTGACGACCTCCGTCTCCTCCTCCTGTTCCTCCTTGACCAGGGGCTCTTCCTCCTCCCGGCCAACCTTGAGGTGGGACTCAGTGCGAACCTCGGCGCGCATCAAAATGACGTCAAGGCTATCCGCGGCTGGGTCGCCCGCGAAGAAGGAGTCGATCTCCTTGGCATGGAGATCGTCGAGAGGCGTCACCAGGTCCGGCGAGTAGTCTCGCTTGGAGCGACGCTCGGCCAGGCGTCGCGGAGCGGCCTTCCGCGGAGGCTCGGGCACGGCCTCCTCCGTGGGCTCGCTCTTGGGCGTGGACCCTCCATCGCTTCCCTCTGGAGCACCAGGAGGGTCCAGCTCGGGGTCGTCGCGAAGCCACCCCGGCGGATGGCTACCACCATAGATGTGGTGCGATCCATCCTCAAGCTGGATTCGGTCCCCTCGCCTCAGGAGCGGGACTCTCGAGTGATCGTACCCGTTCGCTTTGTGGTACCTAATCACTCGGAGCATGGGCACCTCCCCATACCCACCGTCCTTTCCTCGGCGGAACAGCCGTCCCCGCCAGTCCTGACGAAAAGGGTCAAGAGGTGCGGAGGGGCTGATCCCCAGGTTGGGCGGAAGAGAGGCGCCATGGCAGGCCGCCTGATGCAAGTGGTACTGCACCAGCGACTCAAAGGCTAGCCCGCATCCCGGAGCCGAACATCCGTAGTGGCCGTCAGCGTTGGGGCGAGGCTCCTCTGAGGCTGAGGCGGACTGGGCGGTCCCGCCCCCCGAAGGCCTGGCGGAACTGCTCGGCCCTGCAGCCGGGGGCGTCCGACACCTCTTCCCCGTCGGCGCCTTCCCCGGCCGCCCGACTCTCTCCCTCTCGGCGCAGGGTTTTGAGGGACTCCTCACGCTTGGTGATCTTCTCCAGCTTCACCATCGCAGTTCCCGCAACCTCCAGTATTCTCGACTGGAGCTTCTGCGCTCTAAGAAGAGCTTCGGACCGCGCGAGGTATTCCTTCGCGCTGGTGACCACCGACTGGCCGAGCACCAGGACTCCTTCCTCTGTGCTCTCGGCCTGGGCCCCACTAGCGGGCTCCTCGTCCTCCTTCACTCTGACCGCGGCTGGAGGCGCCCGCGTGTCGGGAAGATCCGAGCTGGAACTGTCTTCCTCGACACCTTCAGCTGCTTGGGCTGCCTCTTCCTCGAGCGAGTCCTCGGGCTCGAGGACGTTGGGGCCCGGGATGTTGCGCCTAGGGTACACCTTGGGCTTCGCTGGCACGATCGAAGTCCTAGGAGTCCCTAGGGGACGCCCTTTGGCCTTAGGCGCGGCCTTAGGAGGGGTAACAGGTTGGGCGGCCCCCGCGGCCATGACACGACCCGCAGGGGCCAGCACAACCGTCGAGGAGCTCGCCGCGCCACTGCTGGCCGCAGCAGCTTGGGACGCTTGGACCGTGCCCAGTTTCGGTCCTCGCCCCAACGGCGGGTTGGGGCCCGCACTGGAGTCGCCTAAACTCTTTAGGTCGACACGCAAGACCAACCTATCCACTTCCAACTCAGCTATCAAGTCTGAGTAGACAGGCGAGCCCCTGGGGAGTGCCCAGATGCGGGAAATGCCGGTGGCCCTAATCTGGCCAGTGAGGGCCACCCCATCCGCTCCAGCATAGATGGGCACTCCGGCGTCCCGCAGGACCGCCAGCCGGACCTCGACGATGCAAGTCGATCCGCGGCGGAACCCGCGCCTTCCGTCCTCCCACTGCGTGGGGCAGTGTCCTAGGACGTAGTGAACCCCGAGGCGGCCTCCCGGCCCGCCGCCGGGGATCAGGCCGTTCTGCAACAGGCTTGGCACGACATGCAAGTCCGTGCCGTGCCACATGGCCGGGCCATACTGGCGTGCGAGGTATCCAACCTCGGTTTCCGCTGGCTGGCGTCGTGCGCGACCGCCTGGTTGTACTGGTTGATGGTGATCCCGAGTTGCTCGATCAACTCATCAACCGGGTAGAGGCCGCCCGGACCGAACCGGCCTCTGCAGCCACCTTCGCCGTGCCGCATGCATCGGACTAGCAGGCGCTGCACGTCGTCTATCGTGGGCGGGCCCTTCCGGCCCTTAGGGCCTGGGCTCTTGCTTTTGCCCCTGCCCTTAGACCCTCCTCCACCCATCGCGGCACTGAGGCCCGCGGCTTTGCTGGACCTCCGATGGGCGAGGGAAACCTGACGCGCCCTTGAGCGGCCAGGACACGGCCCGCTGCAAGGGGCCGGTGTGCAGTAGTGGTAGGCAGCCGCTCCCGCGCGGCCAGGGCACGGCCCGCAGCGGGGCCTTGTGGTTGACCACGAAGGTCCGGGCGACCGATCGGTCGCTCCCGCGCGGTCTGGTCGCGACCCGCAGCGGGGCGCAGTGCACAGGCACGAACGCGGGGAGGGACTACCTACCCTAGGCTCTACAACACACTTGAACCGCTGCGGCGGGGGTTTGGGGAGTTTCCTTAAGGTCGGGGCTTTAAGGCTTCTACGGCTTCTGCTTCGACCTTGGACCGAACCTCTAGGCCTGCTTCCTAAACACTGGCTGCGAGACAAACGAACGAAGCTGCACGCGACGAACGACGAAAAATCCTTCTGCCCGCAGACCGGCGACCTGGGAAACGGCCCGCCCCAAAAACACCCGCCCTGAACACAGAAACACCCGAACAGCCCCAACATCCTGAGCATCAGAACGCGCGTGGGGTGATTCTGGTCCGAGCGCGCCGCGTCATGGTTCGCGCGCTTGGAGTTGTGCGCACCGCGAACGCCTAAGGCTTCAAGAGCAGACGACGCGCTCTGAGGAGCCGCGACTGCCCCCTTGGCGCACGCTTCGCGCACCGCCCCCTCGGCTTGGGCATCAGTGAAAAACTGCCCATCAATGACCCTACCTGTCCTAACAGTAAGATCATCCACGTAGGCAATCCACTCCTTAGTATACTTAAGGCGCCTACCTCTGCCGGGGGCATAGGCCCTATCAACCACAAAGTTGAAATCATCTGGGCCGTTAATCGGGCCAAAGGTGAGGCCGACAGGGAGATACTTCCCTGATCTTGCCACAATGGCCAACACCTCGCGAGCACGCTTGGTGTTCCTAATCTGATTAAACCCACTAACCGCATCCACGAAGGTATACCAAACCGAACCTACTGCGGCGGCGAGCACATCGCTGCCCCGCCGACAATAGTACGTGGAGCGCTTAATTCGGGCATTCACGCGGCGGTAGTCAACCACCAAGCGTCGCTTCCTATGCCGCTTGTAGCTGGGCATTTCCTTGGTCGGAAACGGCGCAGATCCCCAAGCCGAGCTGCCGCGGATCAACTGACCCCGCTTGCATTCTTCTTCAAGCTTGTCGTCGACCCATTGCGCGGACTCGCCCCTCAGACTGTGAGGCTGGGACGAGACCGGCGGCCCGGTGGGGATGCAGTCATGGGCGAACTTCCTGACCGTGGTCCTGGTGGTGTCCTCCACCCAGAACCCAGCGGCCTTTCGCCGTATGACCTCCCTGACGGCTGCGATATCAGCATCGGTCAGCCCGGGTCTGGTTGGTCCAGGCTCGATCTTCAAACCCGACCATACGAGGTCTCTATAGGCCTCGGTGCGCCTAGGATCCTCCGCGACCTTCTCGCCCGCAAGAGCATAGACCTCAAGGTCAGCCCGGACGGAATCCCAGTCCTTGGCGTCCGCCTTGGTTCGCCAAAACGCTTCTTTCTCCGCGGCATACTTATCCACCTCCTTATCCAGCTCCGCACGCTCTGCTGGCGTGAGGTCCTCGCCCGACCGCACGTCCGGGAGGGGAACGACTGGAGAGGGCTGTGGCGCAGCCGCGGCGCTATCTGCACCCGCAGTCGCTGGAAAGCTTTCAACTGCAGCGGTGCACAGCTCTTCTGCGCCCCTCAGACCAAGGTCCTGGAGCGAGGCGCAGAAAGCCGCCCCTATGAGGTTGTAGTCGGATTGCGCGCGCTCAACGTGCTTGTGCTGCACTGCGCCTAGTGCATCCGGCCTACTACACCTCAAACCTACCGATTCTAAGCTGAAATCGGCGAGCCACAGGGCCCCGCTCTCAACGAGGTTGCTGCGGCCACCGGCCCGCGCGAACTGGCACATGTCAGCCCGCACGAAAGCCCAAGGCCAGCGCGGCCCTGCGAGCGTCCCAAACAAGGCGCCCCACTCCTCTAGCCGCCAAGGCTCCCACTCGCCCTTTTGCGCCTGCAAACGCAACGCGACGTGGGCGCCCGCGCGTGTGCGTTCCTGCGCACACCGGACGACTAGCTGGAGGAAAGCCCGGGGCACATTCTTCCCCTCAAGCCCAATTACGAGCACCTTCGGCTCTGTGCGCAGAACAGCGGCGCTAATGGCCTCCAAGTGCTCTTCTGCGGCCAGGTTCCAGGTGATCCCGTAGGCCTGCTTGCCTTGCACAAAAGCGGGAACAACCCTGTACCCGTGCCTCCTAGCCGCGTCGGAAACGACCGCGTCACCCCAAGCAACCTCTAAGACATCAGGAACCCCACCAAGGAAATACTGCCGGAACCAACTCTCGACAGCACCCGACTCTGGGGAAGCCCTAGGCTGCAACACGCGGGGTTCCGCGACCAAGAGGTCCGCGAGGGCCTCTCGGATCGAGAGCACACTCGCGCCGGCACGAGACGCTCGCTCGAGGGTCCTGTCCTGCAACGAATACGCCCCCTTGTCCAACTTTCTGGCCGAGGCTGCAGCAAGCACGCCGTCGCGGTTTAGGTCGATTTTGGAAATGATTTCCTTCACAGAAACCGCTTCATGGGCCGGACGGGTCCCTTCTGAAAGCGTGAGCGCTCCGTCCTCGGCGATATATGCAAGCCGCCATTTGACGCGAACCCCGCTGGCGTCGGGGAGATAGCGATGGACACCGACCTGCGCACGGGCCGCATCCACCTGCGTGACCCGTCCTAACCTGCGCACCTTCGGGCCTCCACCTACGCCCCGATAGGCAATGCGGTCGCCAAGGCGGAGGACGAATTCCCTCCCGCGCCTGGTCAGCGTGAACTCCACCTGCTTGGCGTCGCCTTGAACCTGTTGCCCTAAGCTGGGGCGAGACGAGCCGTCCCCGCCGGTTTCATCGTCTTCAAAGACGACCGGCTCGCGGGATTCCGCGCCATCTGCATCCGCAGGAACAAGAATGCAGTCTTCTGCGTGCGCCTCCATCGGGCCGCGCCGGGCGGAAGAAGTACCCCCCGACTCCATCGACACGGGCTCCAAGGTGAGCCTGTGGCCCTTGACTTCCAACACGCGCCAGGGGCCGGTCAGACCCGGTTTCCAAGGCACACGCCCCGCCCCCTCTGAGCGGGCCCTCGGAGCGTTCCAGACCACTCGGTCGCCTGGTTTAAGGTCCACACTGCGCCTATGACGGTTTGCAAGTTTCGCCCGCGCTTCTGAAGACCGCGTCCAGTGCTCTCGGACCGCAGCAGCTAGCTCCGAGAACTGTTTGAACTGGCTCCGAGCCCAATCAGAGATGGGTTCAAACTGCAAGGCGTCTCGCAGGACGTCCTTTTCAATTGGTAGAGCGAGCGACCAGCTCCGCTCTAGGTCCCTCGGGGTATACCCGTGGGGTCCCGGAGTGTTGTCTATGACGTACTCCGCCACCACGAGCCAATCCGACCAAGCTTCGGAAAGGGAGGCGCCGACTTGTCTGACGACCGCCCCCAGCACCTTTTGAACTTCTTGGTGGACTCGCTCGTTTGCGCCCAACTCACAAGGCCTCAAGGGCGCGCTAAACCGCCACTCGGTCCCAAGCATCGCGCTGAGTTCTGCCATGAGCGCGTTCTTGAACTCTGGGCCTCTGTCCGACCTGATGAGGCTCGGGATCGTCCTGCTGCGAAGCACACAGCGCACGAACGCCCTCCTGACTTCCGCATGAGTCAGAGACCTCATCGGCTCGAGGAGGACAGCATGACTGAGGCAATCGAAGTACGTAAGCGAGTACCTATGCCCCTCCCTGTCCTCTCGGTTCGGACCCTCACAGTCCACGCTGACTTCCTGCCAGCATGTCTCGGCGCCACACTTGACCGCACGAGCTTCAACCTTCGTCGGTCGAGAGCGGCCTTTAATGCAGGCGAGACACTTGGCGACCCAGGTCCGCACATCTTTCTCCAAATCGGGCCACCAGACTGCCCTCTCCAGCAGCTTGATGGTGACCTCGGCAGACCTATGGGCCCCAAGGACTCCACAGTGGACTGAATTGTAACAGGCGCGGCGCCAGGTCACCCCGTTCGCGCCCGCAGCCCCGTTGGGAACCACTGGGACGACGACGGTTTGACCCGTCCTGAGGGTCACCTCGCGCTCCAGCAACCCGTCTCCGGACATCACCATCGGCGGCTCCGGCTTGCGAATCGAGCCCGCCAATGAGGGATCGCGCCGCTGACCCTCGTACCACGCCGTACGAAGGGATCCCGTGACTCGGAACTCCGAAATGTTCGCCGCGTCCCTCGCCTCGACCGCAAGCTGTTCGCGACGATTTTCGTCCTCCCCCGCGGCCAGGCTCAAAGACGGAACACCGCCCTTAAACTCGACTTTGACCTTGGTTGAGGAATGGTCCCAAATGCACAGGATGGGGCTATGGCTGACGAGCTCCAGAACCACAGCAGGGCCCTTGTGCTCCTCACCCATAAACGCCAAAACTCTACCCTTCAGCTTGCACTCATTGGCATTCTTCCCGCGACTGATGGCGCCCGCGGTCCAATGCCCTTCTACGCCCTCATTGGACGCAGAGAATAGAGCAAGGACCCTTGACGTCTGCCGGGTAGAACTGCGGGGATCCGAGGCTTCTCCGGTTGCCCGCCAGCCAATGACCTGAGTAACCCTACCCACAAGGGCTATCAGCTTGCCGAAGGAGGGGTCCAAGGCAACCTCTTTGCCCTCAGACCTCCAGAGCACTTCGCACTGCTCATTCACGACATGTCTGTGGCCGTGCCAGTTCACCACTGACGACCAATGCACGACGATGTCGCCCTGAACCGCATCCAGGGGCGAGCAGTTGTGCCCCGCCACCACAGCACCATCTTCTCTAACCACCCATGTGGTCCAGTAAGGCTTCACATCGCCCCACTTGGAAAGATCCTTGTGCTGGGAGCCGAGGCTGAGCTTCATGGAATGGCCCTTCTTCCATATCTTCCCACTCAGCATGCCATATGCTGTGGGAACGGGAGCATCCTTGGGCGTAGTCCTGAACCCTACCGCCCATTGCTGGATGGTTGAGGACCTAACCCTAAACAAACCTCCTGTCCTATCCAAGGTCGCAAGGACGGCGTTGACCTCTAGGCCCACCTCATGGGCCTCAAGGTCGCCCTCAAGCGGAGGTTCGAGCTCCTCCCGCTCGGCTATCTCTACCGAGGTCCGCTTGCCGCAGATGCATAGACCCTCGTGGTCCCAGAGGGGTCGTGACGGCTCGTCCAGCATCCCTCTAATGCTGGCATCATCGATGGAACGAACCGCGTCCAACCTCAAGGACCGCAGAACTTCCGCCCCCAATGCCTGCTTCCCTACGATCCCAAAACCTCGCAGGGGAGGCTCCGGAAAATCCTTCCTGAGTTCCGGACAAGCCTCGGCCACTTCCAAGTGGCCTTGCTGCGTGCGCCAAAGGCGTGGCCGCACCGCCCAGATAGCCTTGATGCCTGCCCAAGCCTCTCCTACAGCCCTAGCTTCTTTGCGCTGCAGGTTCCTTGCTTGGAGCGTGAGCTCAACAACCAAAGGCCACCTAAGGACGGCTGTGACCAGCCCGCCTTGTCCAAGTCCTACGAGGAACTGCGGACGAAACCCCGAAGCTTCCCTAAGAACCTTGGCACACGAAGTGAGCAAGTCGACCCTGATCCGCTTGATCTTCTTGGTCCCTGCGAGCCTGCCGGCCCCGCAATCGAAATGCGAGGCAAGCCCGTCGGTATCCTCAAACGGACCCCAACAACCCCTGACAGCCACAGAAACTCCAGGGAGGCTCGCTTGGAAGACGCGCCTGATCTCAGTCAGCTCTGCGTCCTGCTCTTTCCAACGCGCGTAGTCAAAGACAACCATGACGCGCACCGGAAGGGCTGCGACGACGCACATCGGCACAGCCGCGGCCTGGACACGGCCCGCAGGCTCTGGGACGGCGTCGTTGCCGACCGCCCAGGGCACGGGTCCGTCACCCTCAGTACCCTCTCCGAGGTACTGGTCCAGGTCGAAACCTCGGAGTTGGCCCGAAAGGCCCTCGAGGTCTTTCGTCCTCGCCGCAAGGAGCGCATCCCGATCCTTGGGATTGCGGCTAAAACTGTCACCCAGCGTCGCTGAGCGACCGCTAAGGCTCCTTATTTCGGACCCATCCATAAGGATTTCCGCAACCCACCGGACGAGCTTCGGATCCATTCCGATGTCCGATGTTTGCGCTCGGGTAAGGTTGGCATGATCTGTCCAACACAGAGTCCGAATAGAGCCGAACATGCGGCGTGTCGCCCGCTTTACCTCGAGCTGGGCAAACGCCTCCTGTATCAAGGGCGGCCAGTTCTGCTGCGCGGGGGTCAGGCTCTTTGAGTGCGTCATAAGCACCTTGAGCTGACTCAAGTCACGCGTCATCTGCACGACGCTGCCCCCTACCGCGATGCCCGACGCATCCGCGATCTGCTCAAGGGGACACGACCCATCCGCAGCAGAGGCCTCATCGAAGGTAGCCAAATTGATGCGGTTCTGCATCATGCGCTTAATCGCTTTAAAAGCTTTGCAACCCTCGGTGGCGGCTGAGCCCAGCCCGCCTTCAGGAAAGACGGCGCCTGGCTTCTGCCACTGCCCTGAAATCTTGGCTGCGTGCCCATACTCAACAGGCAGGTAGCCGCGCAACCAGTTTGCGCAACCCAAAAATTGCTGAATGTGAAGCTTCTCCCAGAGCGGGGGAAAGTCAATCACCGCCTGACAACGCTCTTCGTCAGGCGAACTCCCGTCCCGCCCAATGTTGTGTCCCAGGAGCTTGCCTTTGGAGACACAAACTTCGGCCTTGCTGATTCCAAAGGAGAAGCCAAACAAGATTGACTTGTCTAGGAAACCCTCTAAGGAAACGAGGTGGTCGAGGAGGTGCGGGCACGCTTTAGGGTGCCGGGCGCGCATATCTGCCGCGAGCTTCTCATAATAGTAGTCCGTTGGAGGCTCTTCGATCATCTTCTCGATGTCCCAGCTCTCCACGATATGATAGCTCGGGCAGCGCGCCGTATCGACCGCGTCTGCTGGGCGCACAGCGTCACTTGCGCCTCTCCCAGCAGTGGCCGATCCCTCACGCCAGCCAGCCCAGCGTGGCCCCTTGCGCGTCCTAAAGACCGCGAGGCGTTCGGTGACTGGAACCTCATCGCTGCACGCAACGCTTTCCGCCACACGCAAATCCCTCGTGTCCCAGAGACGCCACGCCTCACCTACGCGCTGAAGCAAGCACGTTTCGTAAGGCGCCTTCTCGACCGCCAGAGTCCCGAGGTCCTTCTGCGCAGGGCGCCTACCCCACATAGACGCGTAACCACCCGGCGCCTCCCACCAGCTGTCGACGCTTGGAAGGTGGTCCAAGCAAGTAAGCACTCCAGGCTCCTCAACAGGGCGCCCAACCGGGCCGCTCCCGCCCCACACCGAAGCGAGAACAGTCACTGCAGCAAGGACCGATAGCACACCGATCCTGGCGCCGGTACGCAGCCGCCCAAAGGACCGCGCACACGAGGAACAACCCTGGAAGCTTCTTGCCGCGGCCCTGGACGCGGACCCGCAGGCAAAGCACGGGTCGTGGTCAACCGAGGCAACGGCGACCCCACAATCCGCACATGCCTGCGGAGACGGCTCCGACTCGAAAACCGTCTCAACCGCGCCACAACCACAGGCCGCAGTGCTTACGAGGCCGGAACGCACTTCCGCAACAACCTCGCCCGGCTGGAGAGAGTGATCGCACTCTTGGGCTGCGAGCAACACAAACCCCTTTCCCTCTCCTGTGGGCCAAAGGCCTGGTACGGCCTCGACCCCGCACTCCACCGGAAGCACTACCTCGGACAGGGATCCCTCTGCGGAGACTCCTTGCTCCCGCACGACAGGCACCAGCACCCCGTCGCCTGGCGAGAGCTCGAGAGGCTCTTCCCCGTCGTAGCGGAGGAGCTCCCGGCTTCCGCCCCCAGGCTCGGTGCATGACGCGTCGTCCAGGCTCGACAACCGCGCTTCGAAGGCGTAGGCCCTGTCCTTCCGGGTCTTGCTGTGATCCTCGCACCTGGGCATCCTGATTCCCAGCGTGTCGAGGACGTGAAAGTCGGGACCCGGCCTGAAGCCCAGGCCCATCCTTCCGGCGCAGTCCAACGCTCTGCCGCCGAGGATCAGTCCGTGCCAATCGGACGTCCCCCTGGCTGCGATTTTGCATCGCACGAAAATTTCAGTGTTGGGGCGACAGTCGTCCGCCGTCCTGCCTTCCAGCAGCGTGACGCGCAAGACTGCTTTTCTTTTCAGAGGAACGGGGGCTCCCGAAGCAATGCCATGCACATATTCGGGGTGGACCCACTTCTCGAGTCTCACGACCGGGAAGCCGGGATCTTCGGTACCGATCCCCAGCTCTGCAGCCCGGTTCATCATGCCCACCACGAGTTCCTCTGTCACGTGGTTTGCGCCTGCGCATCCGTCGAGCATGCACTCGACCTTACGGTCGAGCACCTGGACTACCGTTCTGTACTGGTAGCCTCCTGGCTCGTTGTCTGCCAGGCTCCACCAGTCCTTCGGCAGATCGTCCAGGGTGGCGAACTTGTCCCGCCCGCCCTTGCTCAACGGAAGCGCGTGCTGCTGCACCGCGGCGCGTCCTGCGGCTCCTGAGACGCCTGCCTGGACGCCTGAGCTGCTTATCTGGACGCTGAACGCGGCGAAGGGGTTGGACATGGAAGCCCCGGAGGGCGCGGCCCAGTTGGCAGGCAAGGCCGGCGTCCCTCCTGAGGTCGTCAGGTTGTGGACCATGTCGCAGCTGGCTCCTTTCTTGCACGACCCATTCTTGGAGAAAAAGGGGCAAACAGTGCCTGGTGGCTTTGCCGCGCCTTTGGCCGCAGCCTTAGGCTTAGCGCTGGCCTTTGCCTTGCCACCTCCCTTCCCTTTGCCCTTGCCTTTCGCCGTGGCAAAGGTTTGGTCACCTTTCTTAGCCGCGAGAGCTTTTCTGCGAAGCTCCTTGTCGTGGCTGAACGGGCAGGCATCCCCTTTCGGGCAATTCCCGTGGTCGCGAAAGTGGAAGCAGATCTTCTTGTCCGCCCCTTTGCCGGCTCCCTTCGACGCAGCGGCAAACGTCTGATCCGCGCCAGCCTTGGCCGCGGCAGCTGCTCCCTTGGCAGCAGCCTTAGCGGTGGCCTTGAGGCTCCGAATCTCCTTCTGAGCCTCGGCTAGCGCGACCGACGGGTCCGCGCTTGGAGAGCCGGTCGTGGAGTACACAGAGTGGGAAACAGCTCGGTGCGCTGCTTCCCTCTGTTCGTACTCCAAGACGACTTTATGGCTCTCCTCCCAAGTCTGCGGCCCTCTCAGCCCGCCGTCCTTGGGGTCGCCGGGCCACAATCGCTTGTCGTTACGTATCGCCTTTTGGAGATACGGGGGCATCTTGCGGAGGTACGAGAGATACAACTCTCGTGGGGTCTTCCCAAGACCCACCGCCTCAAGGTCCGCGATCGACGCCTCAAACAAAGGCTCGAATTGGTGGCCTGTGAGCTTGCCCTTAGCGAGGGAGGCATGCTCACCATCCACGCGGACTTCCCTTTCCTCCCGCGATTCCCCGAACATCAAGTGCTTGTTCTTGATGCGGTCGTACACTGCCTGTGGGTCGGAGAGAACCTCTCCCGACTTCCACGCTGCGCGGTAGGCGTTCGTGTACGTCTTCATGCGCGAGCCGCGGCAGCGCCCGCGTAGCGCTAGCAGCTTCTCGCGCGCACTCATACCGCGACAGTTGTTGGCGAGCGCGCAGACGTCCTCGAACTCCTCGTAGAACAGGACAACGTCTCGCGCGTCCGACTTGTCGTCGGTCAGCGTCGGCCACGTGAGGTCAGTTTTGACCGTCGTTATGGAGCTTTGCCCGCCCCTCTGCGCTAACGCTTCTTTCAGCGCTTCAGTTTGGGCGGCGAGTGCGGCGGCGAAATCGCCCGCCGGGTTTTGGGACCCGGTCTGCGAACCTCCGCCGTCTGAACCTCGCTTCAGGGCTTCTATCTCCATCTCCAGCGCCGCGAGCTTTGCGCGCAAAGGGGAATCGCCGTCCGTCG